>JAAGEH010000041.1:63819344-63896736 GCA_011751065.1 Lasiurus cinereus
AGACTGGCATAACATTTCATTTCAAATTACTTTGCTTTTGCAGCTAGCACAATTCATTCATCACTTGTACATTAGCAACGTTAATGAGGAGTGAATCCACACGGAAGAACTTTTCATTTAGTTTCATCTTTTCCAGTGAACCCTGGTTGCAGAATTTCTGTTAAGTAGTGCTATCCTTAAGAGGTAAAGTGAGCAGAGGAAGGCAGTGTGAGAACCCGCTGTAGGATGTATTGGATCATTATCAATCTCAGGTGGGGATGAGAGAACCATGGGACAGGTCTTGTGTCGCAAGAGCACTGATTAGAGATGGAGCAGAAGGCTTCCAAGGACAAGCCCAACATTCTGTCCACGTGACAACCTTCCGCAGAGTTGCTACGCCGCATGGACTGGGCACATGGGAGCGGGTCGCCTGCAGGTTTAACTGGAAGGCATTAAGTGTGCATGCCATGTTGAGTAGTTACGAGGTTACTTCGAGGGTCACCACAGCTCTGCTAGACATTGCTCAGAGCTGGCTCGCATTTGACTGTGTGTGTGTTCACACATGTGTTTATAACACATTTTGATACCCTTTGATAAAAATGTCTTACTTGTATTACTGTATTGGAATGTTTTCAAACATCCCTACACCTGGAGTTTTATATATATACAGACATATATCTGATGATTTTGGTTGTATAAACAAGACCCTTTTAATTTGCTTTGTGGTTTCCTAGCCAGGAAGTTTAGTTCATGGTTCATAAAGTGTAACATAAGCCATAATGTTTTAAGTGATGAAGTATGCAATGGCATTTAAACAGTTCGCCTCTTTTATAAGTTGTCCACCTCTTTTATAAGTTGGATCGTCATGTTACTGGCATTGTGGACTCTCTGTGTCTTTAAGAGCCAAGCTCTTTATTTGTTCAGGGCCTTTACACCTGTTCTTCTCCCATCTTAGTAGGCTTTTTCCCTCAAATCCTTACAGGATCCATTTCCATCTTTCGGGTCTTAGCTAAATGCCACCTTCTCAGGCCTCCTTAATCTCTTTCCTTCTCTATCACATGATCCTATTTCTTTTTCTTAAATATGTTTTTATTGATTTCAAAGAGGAAGGGAGAAAAAAAGATAGAAACATCAGTGGGGATGGAGCCCGCAACCTGGACATGTGCCCTGACTGGGATTGTAGCATGACCTCCTGGTTCATAGGTCGATGCTCAACCACTGAGCCACACCAGCTGGACAATCCTATTTCTTTCATAGGATTAAGTTATCATACTCCTATTTACTTATTCAGTTATGTGTCTGTATTCTCCTACGAAAATGTGAAGTACAAAGCAGCCCTTCTCTATCTTAACACAGTGACTTCCACATAATAAGTGGTCAATAAATCCTTGGTAACTAAAAGAATATTGTTTTATAGCAGCTCCATTATTCGATGCTCATGGTTTTATATGTCCTGTCATGGTAACTATTGCATCTAAATTATGAAGTTGTTATCTTTGGATTCTCCTTAATGTTAGACCAGTTTTCACATGCCAATAGCTTAAACTTACTGAATGTTACATGTCTAATTTATTCAATAAAAGTTTTTTAAAGTATAGTAATAGTAACTATCATTTATTTAGTACCTACTGTGTGCCTGGTATTGTGCAAGTGGCCATCCATTTATTATTCCTAATGATAGTGCCAACTACTTTATAGAGCTACTGTCAGATTAAGTAAAACAGGGTATGTAAAAGATCCTGGACCAGTTAACTTACGTTCTTTTTTTTTTTTAACATATTTTATTGATTTTTTACAGAGAGGAAGGGAGAGGGATAGCGAGTCAGAAACATCAATGAGAGAGAAACATCAATCAGCTGCCTCCTGCACGCCCCCCACTAGGGATGTGCCCGCAACCAAGGGACATGCCCTTGACCGGAACCGAACCTGGGACCTTTCAGTCCGCAGGCCAGCGCTCCATCCACTGAGCCAAACTGGTTTTGGCTTACATTCTTTTTTAAATTCAGTATTAATACTTTCTTTTGCATGTTCTTTCAGTCTTCAAATATTTATTGACCACATATCATCTGTGTGACCTTGGGCAAGTTACTTAACCTCTCTGTACTTCCGTTTCTGTATCCGTAAAATGGAAATAGTAGTAGTACCTCATGTGAGGACAATGAGTTAATATAGGTAAAGCACTGAAGTACTACTGCCTGTCGTGTAATAAGTTATAGCATTTAAAAATGTTAAATATTTTCTGGCCATCTGAAGAAAACTAAAGAACTTTGCTGAGAAACATAAGACATTTGAATATGAAACATAACACATTCTGAGGTTATAACCAGTAATGTAGAAATATATCAAGTCTTTCTAAATTCGTGTATAAATGAGATGAAATTTCAATCTGAATTCCAAAGAGCTATTTTAAAATTGAAACTCATGAAAATAATTCCAAAGGTTAGGAGACCAGCCTAGAAAATTTAAGAAAAAAAATAATAAAGAGAAGGGATTTGCTGTACCTTCAAAACACAATGCCGTAATTGAGACAGTCTGGTGCTGGCAGAGGAGAAAAGGAAAAAAAAATAAGTGGAATTTATTTGGAATCAGAATTAGCAAGCTAGTGTAAGAATTCAGAATTGGATCAGAAGACATTTCAAATCAATGCAGAAAGAATGGATTATATAATAAATGGACTTGGGACACTTGACTAATCACTTGGAAAGAAGTTGGATTGCTACTTTGTACTTTAAAAGAAATCCCACACTCACTGAAGATTTAAATGTAAAACATGGCCCTAGCTGATTTGGCTCAGGGGATAGAGCTTCCGCCTATGGACTGAAGGGTCCCTGGTTTGATTCCAGTCAAGGTCACATGCCTGGGCTGCCGGTTCGATCCCCAGTAGGGGGCGTGCAGGGAATATCATGGATGTTTCTGGCTCTCTCTCCCTCTCCCTTCCTCTCTGAAATAAATAAAAATATATTGGAAAATAATAATAAAACATGAAACAGTGTCGTCCACATCCACCCTCCTCCTTTCTTTCTCTCCAGCTGCACAGTGGCCAATCAGCTGAACAGAGAGCTTATTATTGCCCCCATTTAGCAAAGATGGTCCCAACACCATCACGGAAAGGAATTTGGAACTAGACTGTGATAGGGACAGTATGGATGACAGGGCCATCATCCATTGCCATCTGTGATGGAAAGGATGAATAGCTAACATTCGTCCAGCACTTAGGCATTGAGCAGTGTGTAAGAGCCTCACCTACATGAATTCACTTAGCATGAGATAGCATGATTACTATCCTCATTTTTAGGGACAAAGAAACCAAGGCCCCGGGAGGTTTAATAACTTGCCAAAGGCCAGACACTTAGGAAGTGGCAAAGCCAGGATTCCAGCCCAGGAGTCGGTGCCCGAATCCACTTTGCCACATTACCTATCTAGGAAACTAAAAGATACAGACAACGAAGAAGAAATCAGTGCGGCAAAACCATGTCATGTGAGTGCCAACGGGAGCAAAGCTAACAGGAGAAAGGGCAGGTAAATTGATGGGAGAAACAGATATGGATGGAAATGGGCTAGTGCCTAATAAAGAAGTAAGGAGGATGGTCCCCAGGTGGGAACCCCATTTGGCTGTCTTTTCTTCCTAACGATGTGACAGGTTGACTCTTTTGAAAGAGATGTGACAGGTTGACTCCTTTGAAAGACCATTTATTTGTTCTTTCTCTGTAGCAAACCCACGGCAAAAACACCTTCGTACACACACAAGGAAAACCCACTTGTATTACTTGGTGGTCTTTTCCCCAAAAGGTGAAACTATCTGTTCACAATATAAATACTTGTGATAAATCACAAGGAAACGCTTAAAAGTTCTCTCAGTGAATGATTCTTAACACTAACTTGTTTCCATGCAGCTTGGCAACTGTTTGCAAAGTCAAATCTGGAAGGGGCCCACAGGTAGCGTTAATGATCTGGACCACGTGGGTGGCAGTGGGAAGCCACGGAAAGGTGGTTAAAGGAGGGAACTGCTAAGGTTTGACTTGAGTTTGGCGATCACTCTCTGGGTTCTCTGAAGAGTGAGTGGACTTCAAGGGGACCAGAGAGAGGACCCATTTAGAAGGCTGTTTAGGAAACCCAACTGGAAGTGATAATAATAAGAACAGAGAGAAGTGGACAAAGTTGAAATGTATTTTGGAAGCCAAGTTGACAGGCCTTACTGGTGTACTGGAAGCGAAAAACAAGGAGAAACCAAGAATGACTCCTGGGGTTAGGACTCGAGTATTTGGGTTATGATTGGTGGTTTCATTTATTAAGTGGAGGCGTGGGGAGGAAGAGTTTGATGTGAAACAGTTGGAGAACAAAGCGGGGGCAGATATTGTCTAAGTGATCATTCCCAGACTTAAAGTATAAAGGATATTAAAACTGACATGCATGTGTAAATGTTACCGGATTTGTTGAAGAGGAAAAATAAAAAAAAACCTTTTCCATTCGGCACATCATCTTTGGGTGAGTTTTATCGCTTTGGGTAATCTAAGGCCTGTGCTTCTTTTCTCAGGTAACCCAGGATTTTCTACCTTCTATGTGCCATTTGCAAAGGCTTTATACTCTTCAGTAAACAGACGCTTCCCAGTTTGGATCATCAGCCATGCTGGGCATGTTCTGGCCCCCAAAGACAAGAAGATTCTTGCGGCTTCGGACGGTATGTCTTTATCAGCATGTGCTTTCCTTTGCAGTGAGGGAGAGCCCGCGAAGGTTAAGCGTTACCCCCGTGGAGACCTCTGCCTGTGGCATTGGGCCCAGGATGCCGCATTTTGGTAATTTGGGGATTTTTAGAGTCATTTTCATTGTTCCACAGCAGTGGTTCTCAACCTGTGGGTCGCGACCCCTTTGGGGGTTGAATCACCCTTTCACAGGGGTCACCTAAGACCATCGGAAAACACATATTTCCCATGGTCTTAGGAACCAACAGACGGCTCCTCGGTGTATCAAAGTGTAGCCAAGTAGTTTACTGTTGTCCTATGAAGACTGTTACCCATGCTACACCACGATTCAAGACAAAATTTCATTTATTTGTAATTAGAAATAAATATTTCACAATATATAATTACATATTGTTTTTGTGATTAGTCACTATGCTTTAAGTATGTTCAATTTGTAACAACGAAAATACATCCTGCATATCAGATATTTACATTACAGTTCATAACAGTAGCAGAATTACAGTTATGAAGTAGCAACAAAAATAATTTTATGGTTGGGGAACTGTATTAAAGGGTCGCGGCATTAGGAAGGTTGAGAACCACTGTTCTACAGGTAATTTTCTGTAAAAAATCTGGGCGGATTAAATAATTTGTCTAGACTCCTGTGTTTACCAACTAGTCATTGGCCGTATATTGGATGAGCATGTACTGCATTTCCAGAGTGGTACTGAGAGGAATGGTGGAGAAAATCATTGTAAACCATGCACCATGCTCCTCAGCATTGGTCCTCACTCTAAAGAAGCTCTTACGGGCACTTAGAGAGAATAAGTGATAAACAGGCCTACTGATTGCCTGGGGACTTAGGGCGTAAACAAAGGAGAGACCCCACATCAGTTTCAAAAGACTTGGTGGAGTAGGGGACCTCATGGGTGGGTGGCCTCGTTCTTCGCCTGCTCTTTGCTAGTCACTGTGACGCACAGCTGGCTGTATGTTTATTCACGATGAGTGTCTTTGGGAATGAAGGCCTCCTTAATCAAAGCCTCAATGCCAGGCGCTCCCCTGCTCTATGTGAAGTGATGGATGTATCCATCAACGGGCTGGTGGTAATCACTTCACAAGGTATATGTTTATGAAGTCATCACACTGTGCACCTTTAAGAGTAATCACACGTATAACCTAAAAGTATACGATTGGTATTTTTCAATCATACTTCAGGAAAGCTGGAAAAAAGAAAAAAAAAATAGTTGTCGTAAGTGGACACTGGGTATGTGGGGGTTCATTATACCACTCTTTGTACTTTTTGTGTATGTTGGAAAGTTTCCACTGTTGAAAAAAAAAATAGTTTTCAAGAAATAAAAATGAATTCTGGAATCTTAGACCTAAAAGTGTCTCCAGCAAATCCCACCTTGAACCTTTATTTTTCAAGGACGGAAAGACCCAGCAGGACTCATGGGCTGCTAGGGAGTAGCAGAACTCAGCAGGAAGCCAGCACTTCAGGATTCAGTTCAGCGAGTGCTGCTGCTGGGTCATCCTGATACCCCCCAGCGAGTGCTGGGTACCAGTGAGGCCGAGTTGTCAGGCTTAGTGCTCTGAGCTGATTTCTAGCGTGCACCTTCCCCAGCCGCAGGTTATACCTCTCGTCGGTGACCCTTCCTTCTCCTGCTGTGACAGGACAAATGGAGTGTAGCTGAAACAAGGAGCTCATTGCAAATGCTTGCATAAACTCTCTGCTCTGGGCCTCTTTCATGGTGTCTTTTTCTCTCCGTTTACATGTATGTGCCCGTGTAGGTACGTCTAACTCTAGGAATACAGCCCATTGAAGAGATGTTTACACTTTGCTTAAAGACTGGGGGATACTTTGAAAAGCAGGCAGACATTGATTACCTAGTGGTGGGTGATTCAAAGTTCAGAAGTGACATGAATCTGAATATTGCAGTTATTGCCTTGATTAAAAACATCTATTTCAACAACCCACTATTGAAATGTGACTGAACGTGAAGAAAATGTACAGCAAATACTCGCTCCGCTATGAAATATTGTAAAAGATACATTTTCATTGTCTTGAGTTACTTTTTCATCTGTGCCCATGGACAGTTTTAGGTTCGATAAAGCAAACATTCTCGCAGAAAACGAATAGCAACTTGGAAAGCTGAAAATTGAAAATGGATTCTTGAAGGGCAACCCTAGATCCGGGGCTCTCAGACTTGGGCATGGGACAAAAATCCCAGAAGGTGGTTTATTAAAACAGATTACAGGGCGCTACCCCCTGAGGGTCCTTTCAGTTGGCGGGGTGTGTGTGGGGGGGGAGTAGGACCTGGGAATCTGCATTTCTAACAAGGTCCCAGCAGATGTGGATGCTGCTGGTCCTGGGACCATGTCTCCAGAGCCACTGCCACAGACCTTCACCAGTAAACGCTGGTGCGGAGAACCAGGAGAAGCTAACGTGGCACGCACCTGAATGTCTGGCACATGCCTTTAATTCGTGTTTTGAATTGATGACTTGTCATTTATAACTTTAGCTTGAGGATGCTTATTGCCCAGGCAGCTTGTGTACTATGGAGGTAATAACTCAGTAATTAAAGCTTGGGTCCTTTGCTACCTAATGAGAACAGTGCCATCTAGAGGCATTAGCCCAGAGGGCCACCACAGGGCCAAGGAAGCTGTGGTTTCCGGAGGGGGTGAAAGGGTAACTCCCACATCCAGGGTTTAGGGACAACCTACGAGGCTATGATGTGTGGGGCCGCAGAGGTCTACCGAGGAGCGGAAATGCCGCCTTTCAAGTTAGTGACTGTCCCTCGTGCCCTGAGCAGCCCAGAAGTCCTGGGACGGGCAGGTGGAACTCGGGGCCTCCCTAGGACCCCCATTCACCCTTTCATCTGTTTTCCATGTTGGAGGTTACGCTTGCCAATGCAGGCTAGAGTACGTTGCCTTGGAGAGTCAGGACAGATATATTATTCGTCATCCAAGATTGTTATTCTAAGGAACAGGTTTTCTGACGTGCAAACTGTGGTGTGAAATATATGTAATCACTGAGAGAAAGGACATAAGCTGTAACCACACATAAAGTATGTTTTGCTTCATATTAGCACATGTTAGAATTATGAACAGTTGGAAATAATATTCTCACTGCACCACATTATCACGCTCATAAATTGAGTATAATTGGGAGAACAGATGTTCACCAATGTCAGAAGGGGGTGACTCAGAAAAAAAAGAGTGTGAAAAGAAAATTTGAGGAATTAGAAGTATAAGCTCTTTCTGGCTTTGATTTACGGGAGAGTCAGCTTCCTTGATGGCAGATTCATTATGAACCATTTGAAGTCATTTGTTCAAAAAGTGTAACATAAAAGCTGGAAATCAGAGTGGGTTAGTTTCAGCTGATAAAACATTATCTAAAAAAGTTACACCGTCTTTCAACTAATGATGAACCCGGGTCGTGCTTATCCAAAGAAACACTAAACCACTCGGTTCCAGTCCTCAAATCAGAGAGAGAGAGAGAGAGAGAGAGAACACCCAGTAGAGCTTTCTCTCTTGCCAGGACTGTGATTAGCAGAAGGACTTGGAGGCAAAGTGGGATGACCAGACCAGATGAGCCCGAGGCAGAGACAGTCCAGTCTCAGGGGCTCGCAGTCACTGAAAATAAACAAGGAGGTCTCCAAGGAGGTGGGAGGAGTTAACAGGCAAATGGTGGGAGCCTCAGGGAAGACAGAAGGAGGGAGCACAGCAGGACTAGGGAGGAGCAGTGCCTATAAGGTCACGTGACTTTGGCCAGATCACTGCCTCTCTGGTCACAATCCTTCGACATCTTCTCACTGCTCACACCATGGGTGATTGATGTTCAGTGTGCTCCTTGATCCAGTCTCTGCCTTCCTCTCTCACCTTATTCGTTCTGCCTCTCCCTCTAACCACAGACAGCCAAGGACACCATAGCTGCATACAAAATCACACCTCGCACTTTCATGCCTTTTGCTCTTATTATTGCTAAGTCTATAATAGTATGTTCTCCTTGCTGAATCAGCCCATCTCTCACTATCATTCTCTCTCTCCCCCTTCCCAACCATTTCCCCCATTGAAATTCCAGATCATTGGTTTTAGTCCAGTGGAAAGCATACTTTGATTACCCTGTCTTTCACCATCTGTTTGGAGAATAATCATGAAAAACTCTCCTATAAGACAGGTCTGGAGTTTACTAAGTTTTTTTGAGGAAGGTGGCGGTTTTGAGCATAGCGCCTGCCTACTATCCCCCTCTCTGTGTGGCTTGCTTTGAAGGCTAAGAGAATCCCACCAGCGTTTAGGTACAAGGAGGTTACAGAATACTTAGGGAGCGGGGGCAGCCGAGGCCTACACGGTGAGAGCGTACTTCCTCATCAGCGTAGAAAACTCCAGGCACAGTTGTGAAAGGGAGACCTTTGCACCGATGACCTAAGTGAGCGAAAAGGACTGGAGACAGTGCTCATCCTCTGCCTCCCATGGTTAGCTCGAACCCAGATAAAGCCCTGAGGCACTTTTGTATTCCGTGGGGAGTGATGAAGAAGTGAATGGTGGCTTCCCTATAAAATTAATGGAGGGTAGCGAGGAGAACATTCTTACTTTAAAACTTTTATTTCAAGAAAGTCTTTTAAACTACAGAGAAGTACAAACTATTGTGTAACAGTCTAAGAGTCTGTTATACACTACTCTTTAGATAGCTAACACTGCCCTGATTACATCGTTTTGTTAATTAAGCGAATAATACTTACCCTGTGCTGGTCTCAGGGGACATAGAGCTGAAGAGATGGACCTTGCCTTCCAGGAGCTCCCAGCCTAAGAGAGGAAATGAAACAGCCATCCGTACAGCTGTGGAAAGGGCTGTAGTCAGAGCGGAGTACTGGTGACACGCAAAGGAAGGCTCATTTCTTTTTCTTGAAGATTCGCTAGAGTTTTAATTAGTCTTGAAGAATCTAGAGGAGGGTTCATTGGTGAGAGGAAGAGAGGCTGTTTCAGGTCAGGACTGTGCTGGTTAAAAGAAACAGCTTACAGCATTTCCACAGTCTGAGTTCTTCAGGCAAAGAGATTATTTTAAAAAAAAATGAATGGGGATTCTTCATTGTTTATTGAGAATATGAATTAGCCTAACCAGTGGTTCTCAGCATGTGGCCTTAGGACCAGCAACTTCAGCCATCTCCTGGAAACTCATAAATGCAGATCCCCAGGCTCAGGCCCAGACCTGTTGGACCAGGGACTGTGTGGTGGGGCCCAGCAGTCAGTGTTATAACAAACCCTGCAGAGGGTTCTGAGATCCATGGGCCTAAACTAATAATAGTTTAGGGATATTTGAATATTTATGGAATAGTCCTGGAATATTTGAATAGTTTTGGAATACTTGAAAATTCGTGGGCTGTGAGGAGAGAAAGACCTGGGTTTGAGTCTCCCCCTCTTAATAAGTATGTGTCTGTCATTCTGTCACCTGATGTTTGTGAGCTTCTGTAAAATGAACATACAACAATCCAGGGTTGTTGTTGAGGTAATCTCAGTAGTGCCTAACATGCTGGCTAGCACACGGTAGGCTTTACGTAATTGGCAATTACTATCACTATTATTGTTATTTTAAAGATGTTTTCCCAGTGAATTTACTACTTAGTGAATAAAAAACATGCTTATATTTTTGCTTTTAGATCCAAATGCTCAACAAATTAAGGACATCTATGGACTCCGTGGTCAAGTAGAACATAAGATAGCTTTCCTGAGAGCGCATGTGCCAAAGGAGACCAAGCTGGTGGTCATCGGCCATTCAATAGGCAGCTACATTGCCCTGCAGATTTTGAAGCACGCGCCTGAGCTCCCGGTAAGTGTGCCCAGGAGGCGGCTGGAGGCGCCCGTTGTGCGCTTGCACAGATCCCCTCCGCTTTCCTTTGTCCTGTGTCTCTTGTTTAATGACAAATGGAACAGATAGAGGACACTTGGCGGCCGCCTTTATCCTTCTTCCCATATTACTGGGGGCCTGTGGACGTGTATGTTCATGCAACTTCCGTGTTTGAAAAAATAACGGAGGTAGGAATTTTCCAACCGAATGCCTTTTAATCTAGGGTTATCTGGAGTTCTGGAGTTGTGTGTAACTTGTTGTCTTTTATGAAAGAATATTTGAGAGCGGTCACTAGATAAGACTTAGACAAGAATCTGTCTTTATTTGGGAGAGTATTTTGCAAATGTTCATCCCCCTTTATAAAAGGAAGAAAATTTATCATTGATAGGAAAACAGCTGTCTTTATTTATTTAGGCCTAAGCATGAATTCTTATCAGTTCTATAGCTTGGCAGGCTTTTTGAGACACTCATTGATTCATACATTCATTCATTCATTCATTCATTCAGAAATACTAATTAGGTGCCACTATGTGCCAGAGACACTAGAGACACAGCAAACTATTGAAAGTGCTCAGGAAAGGGTGAACTACAAGAGACTCCAAAACAAAACTGCATACTTTCACTGACACAAACCATTGAAATAACCCATTGAATGGATGCAATTCACGGCATAAATCATTCCTTCATTCAACAAACATCATCTATAATAATAAAAGCGTAATATGCTAATTAGACCGGACATCCTTTGAAGCAGGGGCTGGGAGGGAAGCCCACGTCCTGGGTGCCAGAGGAAGCTGGTGCAGGCATCCCATCCAGGAGAAGGAAGGCCTACTCTTGTACGAATTTCGTGCATCGGGCCTCTAGCCTTAAATACTTGCCATCCATCAAGTTTCGTGCTGTGGTTTGAGAACTTCCCAACGAATGAGGCAGTCTTTGAGGTGAGAGAGTCTGAAGTCTGAAAGAGGAAACAGACTAAACCAGGGGTGTGATAACCGCTAAATAACTGCAAGGAGCATGAGTGCCATTGAACCTGGTCATCGGAGGCCAGGGAGGAAGCGGTTCCTCCTGCCTTTTGCATGGCTTCTGTGCTCTTCTGCGCCTCCCGACTCTCCTCTGTGGCAGGAGGTCGCCATCTTTACAAGCTCTGCCACTGAGTGGTTCTGTGCGCGCGATGGCTGTGAGCCCTGGCCCCACGCCGAAGTTCAGATATATCCACAAGCACTTGCTTTGTCAGCTTTTGTCAGGGTGACTTTGGACAATTTATTGAGTCTCTCTGTACCTCTGTTCTTCATCTGTAAAATGGGGGGGGGAATATGTTCTTTAAAGGATTTTTTGAGGAATGGCATAACGAGTTAGAAAGGGTGCCTAGAAGTTAAAAGTTTGCTGAAGGTGTCAGTGACTGTTGCTATGGAAATGACCATGGATTATTACCTCCATCATTAGGTGAACTGATGTGCTAGTTATCTACTGCTGTGTAGCATACCGCTCCACAACTTAAGCACGTAAGACAACGCATGTTTATCTTCTCACCGTTTCTGTGCGTCTAGCACCTGGCCATGACTTAGCCGGGTCCTCTGCTCGAGGGCCTTTCACAAGACGTCCAGCAGAAGGTCTCATCTGAAGAATCGAGCGGAGGAGGAGCTGTTTGCAAGCTCATTTGCCTGGTTGTTGGCAGGACTCCGTTCCTGGAAGGTTGTCACTCTGAGGGTCTTGGGTCATCCCTGATGGCTGGCTGGATGCCACCGTCCGTTCCTTCACGCATGGGAAGAGCCAGTGTGGGACAAGAGCCAGCCAAGGAGTCTGCTGGCAAGATGGAAGTCACAACTGTAACCTAATTACAGAAATGATAGTCCCATTGCTTTTATGGTATTCTGTTTGCTAGAAGCAAACCACTAGGTCCAGCCCTCACTGAAGAGCGGATTACACTAGAGCAGTGGTCTGTTTGCCACTCCGTTGACTAATGAGTTTGCCAACCACTGTCATATACTACCCTTTACCTCTTGGCACACTATATGCCACAATTGCCTAATCCTCACAGCTTCCAGCTACACAGTAACATTTAGCCTAGTCCAGTGGCCGGCAAACTCATTAGTTAACAGAGCGGCAAACCGTGGCGGCTCGCGAGCCACAGTTTGCTGACCACTGCACTAGAGCATGAACATTAGAAGGAAAAGATCCCGGGGGACCGTGTCCCACCATTCCTACAGTTAGGATTTCACTAGTGGGGTGTACACACATTATTTATTTCCCAGTCTAGGAAGTGACTTGGTCCTGTCAAATAAAATGTAGCAAATTAATAGGAAATATAATTTTTGTTATTAGTTGTTCTGGGTGTGTTTTAAAGCTTTAAAAACATGTTTAAAAGGGTCCTTGCACATTTGGGATAATAATAGCATTACTGTTTGTGATGGCTAATTCTCCGTGTTAACTGACTGGGGTAAGGACACCCGGACAGCTGGTAAGTCATACTTCTGAGTCTGTGAGGATGTTTCCAGAAGAGGTTATTGTTTGTAGCAGTAGACTGAGAGCAGGAGACCGACCCATTGGTTCTGAGCCCGCCTCCCTGTTTGACGCCCATCCGCAGTGTCTATCGGCAAAGAAGTACAATGGTACCTCGAGATACGAGTGCCCTAACATAGGAGATTTTTGAAATACGAGCCATCGAGCGAGCCATTTTTGCTTTGAAATACGAGCAACATTTGAGATGGGAGTCATCGCGCGGATCGGCCGGCTGCACACGACCCACCAGTTTACCCCGCCTCGAGCGTCTCATAGTTTCCCACGCCTCAAGGTGACGGAACGAATTAAACTCGTATCTCGAGGTGCCACTGTATAAGGCATCTTAAGGTCAGCGTAGCTTCCTAGGACTTCCTCAGCTTTAGGGCTTTCTGATTCTTGTTCCGCCTTCAGATGCTCGTGCCCTTGTAGGAATAGCAGGGAAAAGGGAACAGGAAGAGAAAACATGAGCTGAACCTTAAAGTCTGTTTGTGGACACATAACTCACGCTGGGATTGTAGAGTTTGCAGAGAGGCATGTGAAACCGTGTTTTCTTAAGAAGGGTGCCTTTTAGAAAATAACTCGTGCGATAAATTGTCCATAAAGGTCACCCGGGGCGGAGGGTGACCATCTGTATGATTTTTTTTGTTGTTGTTGTTATTCAAAAGCTTTATCTGGTTTCAATTAGCTACATTGTTGAAGTCCCCCCCCCCCCCCCCCCGCACCCCTCTTTAGACACCTGGCCCAGTTAATTTTGGTGGTATGATCCCTGCTGAAGTGTTGAAATTTCAGTGTCTCTAGGCTACTTTAAGACGGCCCAGTGCCTGCATGCCTGAAGTTAGCATGACACGCTCCATTTAAGATGCATTTGACAATCAAATAAGTTTGTGTAAGCCAGAGTGTTGCAATCCCTAATCATTTTGCCAAAAATAAGTTAACTGTTAGGTTTTATAACATATGAAGTGTGATAATAAGAAACTTGTGTTTCCATCTCTTCTGTTATTTTTACTGGAATATTTGACTCCCATAAGATTTTAAGGACATATGTGTAGTTTAGTAGTTGGTTTACTTGGTTTTATTTTGGTTCACTTCTTTACCATATTTTTGTAACTAATTATAGGAAACTTTGGTCTTAAAGTCATTACTAGAGATTTATCGTACATTTTTAACATCAGCTGACCTATATTTTAAAATACTAACAAAATAGCTCTTTTAAAAAATCTGGTATTAAAATATTTTTTTTTCTTTAAGCAAATTTGGGGCATAGAATTAGAGAAATTCTTCGTATGCTTTGACAGTAAAGTCCAGAATGAAGAATTTGAAAAGAGCATGAGAAACTAGGTAATGAGAGGGCTGTTCAAGAGTAGCAGCCGTGACTTGCAATAACAAACACGATTTTAGACTTAGGATCGTAGCTCGGAGATGGGCTTTAGAGACAGCTAGTCCCATCTTTCATTTTATAGATGGGGAAGTGCCTTGCCAGGACTCGGCCGTGGCTCTGACTGACTCCAGGGTGGAGCATGTTATATTAGCTGTGGGTATACGCAGAGTCTGAGAAGTCGTTCGATAGCGCTTTCAACCTTGGGATGCTCGCAGAGCTGACAGCTGTTCCCAGGGTATGCTCCTGTGGCTCATCACGGTTCCGCTCCAGGAAGGAGAGACCCCAGGAAGAGTGCTCTAGCAGTTGGGGCGGGGTGAGGAGGGGGGTAACATGGAAACAAAGAAGTAGGAGTCCTATCCCTGCCTCTAGAATCTTCTGTCTCTCAACATCAGTCCTTCATGTGTTTAAGATGGACCATCTGATTTTGCCAATCAATTGTCTGTATAAAGTTCAAGGTTGGGAGTTGAAAGCCCTTGATTCTGTGAGCTGGGCTCTGCACTGAGTCGTGAAGTGAACTTCAGTCATTTCCCTTTTATTTTCCTCTTAAGAATGCATATAATATTTAATGATACTATTTCCTCTCCTTCCAGAGGTATCAGACCTTTCGAAACTTAATTTTTTAAATATTATTTGGCCTTCCTTTGAGGGGAAGGAAGCACAGTAACATAGAGCTTCCTTCGTCCAGTTGACAAAAAATATCTGCTCTCTAAATGGAATTTCCATATTACTTAAACTCACTCCTTTAACCACTATACTGGTTTATCAAATTAGATAAAAATTCACCTAAAATATATTATTTACTGATCTGCCTTCTTCAACAGTGCATGTTAGTTATGGAGGAATTCATGATTCATGATTCAAGGACATCATTTTGATAGTGTGATTATACTACACAGTAAAATACAACCGCAGGGATTTTGCCTGTGTCCTGAAATTTCTTCTCTGAAAGTGCTTTTTTTCCTCGTGTCTATTTTATAGTTTTTCTGTCTCCTCCCTTAGTATGATTAAGTGCCACTTCTGTTTCCTACTTAGAATTTGTTGTTACTAATTTGCTGTGAGTAAAGAAAATAGAGAACAGAATTTTGCCTCAAGTAAGAATGAACAGGTCTTAAATGACGATATATGTGTAAAATTGATAAAAATTAAGTACATGGGTTTGTTATTGCTCAGAACTTTTTTGTCTTTTGTGTCTTTGGGGAACTCCCACTCGTGTTCTTAAATACAAGTGTTAGAGACTCAATGGGCACAACAAGCTCAGCTGAGAAGCTTGGAAAGCTGTACTGACAGGGTTAGAATAGCATGTTCGATCACATGGGAGCAGCGGTCAATCAAGGCAGGAAGGACGACACTGTGGCTTTTAACAGCAGAGATTCACTTATTGCTCCTGATACAGGCCTTTTGAGGGTAGGCCGCCCCCAGGTAGTTCTCTCCATGCACTCTTATTCCAGAATCCACTCTGCTGGAGTAACTTCTCTGGAATATTCCAGTCCCACGGCAGAGGATAAAAAAGGAAATAGTGACCCACACGCTGTGTTTTAAAACTTAAGCTTGGAAGTGACTTTGTCACTCCTCACCCTGCATTGGATGGAGCAAGTCACATGACCAAGTCTGCCACCAAGGAGGCTGCAGATTCTTTTCCTCTTCAGAGGAGAGAAGCATATGTTTGCAAACAAAACAGCGTTTGAATGAAGACATATAATAAAACAGAGTACCTAAGAGTAGA
This sequence comes from Lasiurus cinereus, assembly GCA_011751065.1. Taxonomy (NCBI): domain Eukaryota; kingdom Metazoa; phylum Chordata; class Mammalia; order Chiroptera; family Vespertilionidae; genus Lasiurus; species Lasiurus cinereus. The sequence goes on from JAAGEH010000041.1 coordinate 63,835,445, forward strand.
AAACATTAGAGTGTGTTGAATTATAATTAAGATAGGTATTGCAAAACTTGTGTTTCACTTCTTAGGAGTGTGTGTTGATGTCCTAGATTACAAATGTAGTATATCCTTCTGAGGGTCAGTGTAAAAAAGGAAAAAAAGAAAAAAAGGAATAGATTAGAATCTACCACAAAAGCTAAGAGAAGAGAAAGAACATATCCAGAGTTGTGGCTAGGTGGTAGATTAAAGATGGCCACCGATTCTTTGCCCTTCCTCTCTCAAGAGGGGAAGTCTCTTCTCCTCCTTGGAACGTGGGCTGGACACGTGACCAGGCTTCACCAGTGGGATGCAGTGGAAGTGGTACTTTGGTTCTTCCAAGCCTGAAGGGTATGGGTGAAGCCAGCTGCCACGTAAGAAGTACAGCGGATCAGGAGGCACTGTCACGAGCGAAACCTTGGACCTTCCAGCCTGTCCATCTGCTACTCGTACAGCCAAGGGAGTGAGCCAGGTGAGGCAGAGGTCCAGCGGAGCCTTGTCTGAATTCTGGACCCCACAAAGTCAGAAAGAACAATCGCCAGTGGTTTTAAGCCGTAAGTTGGGGGATGGCACGCTACGCAGCATTAGTAACGGAAAGGAGGTTTTGGAGTTGAGAGTAACAAGGTAAAAGAGAAGAGAAAGGGAACTTGAGGCTTCTGGTCTTAGTCATTGGAAGGTCACTGATGATGACTTCAAAGAGAGCGTTTTTAGTGAAATAATGAGAGGAAGTCGCAGGTGATAAATGGGTAGTTATCCAGGAATTGGCAAGTAATGAAGAGAAGACAAAATGACCGGGAAGAAGCTGGTCAAAGAGAATAGTATGTTTGTCCGTAAGTGGGAGATAATTGAACATATGCCGAGGCAAGTAGCCAGTGCAGAGAGAGATGCTGGAACGTTCGTTGGAGCGGATTTCCTTCTGTTTGTCTTGTAAGCACAATTTGAAAACTAGGGAGCTTGAATTTTTCTTCATCTGCGACTGCATCCTTGCAAGAGTGTTTTTTCACCTTATGCTCAGTTCTTCATTTGAATCTTAGAAACCTAAAGAGTTTTTAAATTTGAGGCAGTGCCATTACTAACAATTATAACCAACATTCATTTGAAAGTTACAAAACATGTTCACATGTAACAAGGTCACTTAATAGCCTAATTTCCCCACTCCACAGATAAAAGAAACAAACTCCATGGAGTTAGGTGTCTAACCCACGTGTCAGTCAGCTAGTAAATGGCAGAACTAAGACCCTGCATTCTGTTTCTTAGCCCTCCATTAAGTGGAGTATTAATTAGGAGGGTTATGATTGCAGATGGCTACAATAAGTCACCCTGACAAGCCACCAAAATCTCTTTGACCTAAACATAAGATGTCTGCTGTTGTTCTCTTAATATTTGAGTTCTTCCGATACAAGGAGTGGGGATGGGGGAGGCATTCAGTGGGAAGTAGGGGATGCTTCCAGGGAGAAAGGTGAACACGTGAGAGCGATCTGGAGCAAAGAGAAAGGGAGTTGGTGTGGAGGCCTGGGCCAAGGGCAGAGACTGAACTCAGAGACAGCGCTCGGAATCCTAGCATTGATCCGGGGCAGAAGGGGGGTGTGAAGGGAGCTGGAGTATTCTGCGAAACAGCACATAGTAGTTCCGCAGCTGTGTCCACGTGGCCCATCACTGACCCCCCGACCTGTGGAAACCACGGGGGTCGGGTCATCAGCAACTAACTCCGCGCTCTGGTTTGTGAAAGGCTCTCCGTTTCAGAAAACGATAAATCCCCGACGCCGAGGGCAGTTTGCGTGGAGCATGATAAAATGCTGCTCCATCACTTATGGATTTATTTCAAGATATAGTTATGTTTATGAGCGTGCACACACGTTATCTTCTCTGAACCACCCAGGAGACCGCCTTGCTGAAAACTAGACACATGGAAAGTTTCAACTTTTCAACTTCAGCCATTTTTAGTTATCTGCGCGTGTTTTTTTAAATCCTGAAATTGCTTTCAAAGTGGAAAAATTGTGTGGGCTTTTTTCATCTTTTCATAACTCCGAGAACGATTTAATATATTTTTCTCAAAGTTTGAGAGAGAGAGAGAAAAAAAAAATCACCTTTGGGCTGAAACCAAGCATGGAAAATTTCACCACAAAGGGCTAATTTTTTGGAAGGCTGCAAGAAAGTGAAAACAGGGGTTTGTAATAGAACATTCTTCATGCATGTTAATACTTAGTGCTTTATCTAATGCATTTCATCTGAGAATTTCTGAACACTCTTCAGATTTAAATATTGAATCACTTGAGTATTTGTGTGTCTGTGATACTGTCAGATGTGGAAAATTCCCCTCATCCCCTCACAGGTCCAGGACGCGGGGAGTTCGTGAGATGGGTTTAAAGGGGGCAGGTAGGGCGAATGAAGTGAAGTGGCTGCCAGCCAGAGAAACCCTGCATTTACTGCCTGAGCACTCTGTCACCACCTCTTCCCGGCCCGGGAGTAGCTGTGGGTAGTTGTGACGAGGCTGGAAGGGGTGACAACTAGGCACTCGGGCAGCTGGCTGAGCCAGAAGCTCTCCAGGTGGCACCAGCATCGCTTGGGAATGCAGGTTATTGGGCCCCAACCCTGACCTACCGCATCGAAAACTTTAGGGCCGAGAACACCAGTCTTTGACTGCCGCGGCCAGGGATTCCGATGGATGTTCAAGTTTGAGGACCCAAAGCCTGGGCTTTCCAGAGGCTTGGAACATGGGATGTATTGAAATCAGAGGACAGTTAAATCTGTCCTGATCCTTCCAGAACATGGCAGTTCTGCCTTTGATCATCCCCTGGAAGGAGGAGGATGCCAATCAAGTCCCCTAAAGGAGGTTTTTCCATAGTTCCTGTATTCTGGCTCTTTCTACCGGGACCTTCTCCCCAAGCGCAGCGACCCCTAGGGTAAAGGTGCTGGCATCCACTTGTGCAGGCAAGCAGCACTCCCGGGATGTCTTTTCTCATTTCTTTGATTTACCGCCATCAGACCTGGATGGGACCATCGTTTCATGTTCATTTCTTTGAACTCTGACGTTCCAAGACTTAAACAGCAAAGGTAGCAGAGGTGGGTCAGCAGAAGTCGATTGAATTAAGCCCTGAACTTCTGTGCACAAGTTCTCAGTCTTGCATTCCAGCAAGTTCTGGTGTCTTAACACAATAATGTCTATGTCATTGTCTTCGGACCCTGAGGCAGCCGTATATGTGGCAGTGTGACAGGTTTTCAGAATATTCTTCTCGTGATGGAAATCGCCAGTCTGTGGTATGAGGGCCTTTAGCGAATCACTGGTGCCCAGTGGTTCTCAACCTTTCTAATGCTGCGACCATTTAATGCAGTTCCTCGTGTTGTGGTGAATCGTAATGTAAATATCTGTGTTTTCTGATGGTCTTAGGCGACCCTGCTAGTGGTTCTCAACCTGTGGGTCACTGCTGTAGAGCCCAAGACCATCAGAAAACGGGTCACAACCCACAGGTTGAGAACCGCTGCTGGTGCCCTAGTGTGTTGTAAGGATGGGGAACTCAGGCATGGCCATGGAGAGGTGTGTAAGGAGTTTAAGGGTATATGCAGTTGTAGCCCATCTTACTGAAGCATAAATATAGATATCTAAGCTACTCTAGATGGAAAGGAAAGAGACTCCTTTTTTAATAGACATTTAAAAAAATTTTTTTTAATATATTTTATTGATTTTTTTACAGGGAGGAAAGGAGAGAGATAGTTAGAAACACCGATAAGAGAGAGACATCGATTAGCCGCCTCCTTCACATCCCCTATTGGGGATGTGCCCGCAACCAAGATACATGCCTTTGACTGGAATCGAACCTGGGACCTTTCAGTCCTCAGGCGGACACTCTATCCATTGAGCCATACTGGCTTCGGCCATTTAAAATTTTTTATTATGAAAAATTTCCAGCTGAAAAATAAAAATAAGTGTGTAATGAATCTTCAGATACCCGTTATTCAGATTAATATAGCTACTAATATTTTATTACTTTTACCTCATTTTTAAAAAATAGTTTCTGGTAAATTACAGCCCTAGCCAGTTTCGCTGCATAGATAGAGCATCGGCCTGCTTACCAAAGGGTCCCGGATTCTAAGGGCACGTACCTTGATTGTGGGCTCCTCTCTGGTCCAGGCCCTGATTGGGGTTCTTGTTTCTCTCACGTCAATGCTTCTCTCTCTCTCTCTCTTCCACTCACTCTAAAAGATCAGTGGAGAATAAGAACACATATGTAATACCTTAATCAATAAAAAATTTTTTTGAAAAAAGATCAATGGAAATATATCCTCCCGTGAGGATTAACCAGTAAATAAATAAATAAATAAACATAGCCCTCATAATATTTCACCCTTAAATAATTCATTGTGCATCTTTCAAAAGGACCTTTTCTTATACTGGTCTAACTGTCATGTCATTATTGCACCTGATAAAGTTAATGGCAGTGCTTTAATATCAGCTGATACAGCCCAGATCAGATTATCTTTGTCCCTAAAATGTCTTTTTACAGTTTGTTTGCAGGATCTTCCTTTAAATGAAAGGATTTTCTTTCCAGTTTTAAACATTAATATACTTGTAAATTTCAGGAAAGTGGGAAAGTAAGTAAAAATAAATGTGCCTTTGAAGATTAGGGTAGTGTCGGGAGTACTTAACATACTAAATGTACCACAAATTGCCTTTATAACTCAATAAGTAGCTTCTTAAAGCAGAATGTGAAGTTGTTTAAGATATTTGTTATAGAAAAATCCAGTGAAAGAGTTTGTGATTTTATATGGGGTCATTTTAAAACCTGTCCCTGAGTGTCCATGCTTAGATCAGAGAAGATAATAAAGATAAGAAAAAAAAGATAACTTGCTGGTTTTGCACTATTATTTATCAAAATGTAAAAATTTATTTAAGATACTGAATTCTCTTGTAGATATCTAAAGTAATTAAAGATTGAATTATTAGCTGATTTACTATGGTTATTATTATATTCCTATGGTTATAATTTACGGATCTTACTTAATCCTTTTAACAACTCTGGGAGGGCTATTACTATTCCCAGAGTGTACATTAGGAAACTGACTTAGAAAGGACAGAGCAACTTGCTCAAGCTTAAACAGCTAACTAAGCGTCTGCTAGGATTTGAACCCCTGTGTGTTTGATTCCAAAGTCCATGTTCCTAGCTACTAGGCTCAAACATTAACTTGTTATAGCAGCTTCTTTGATAAAGGTACAAAGAACATGAACAGATAACTCACTGCAGAACTAGCTAATAAAAATCTATCAAATACTCCGTAGGTAGCACCGTGTGTGACATAGTACTTAATAAATTAGCATATGGTCATATTTAATGTCTGCTTATTAAATATAGTAGCACTTCCTAATGTGTAATGAGTGTCCCTTGACAGTTATCAAAATGAGCTGCTACTATTGCCATATTTAAGAGAGAAGTTCAGTGTTGTGTGTGTATACTTCTGTAGAAAGTCTGAGCAGGTGAACACCAGGGGGCATATAACAGTGATCTCTGGAGTTAGAGGTAAGGGTGTATTGGAGGTAGACACTCTGCATCGGTTCTACTTTATGCAGTGATCATGTGTTATCAGAAAAAAACTCCTACAAAATGTGTTCATACCCCTTGAACCTACTAATTATTTTCTTTGGGATCTATATTAAGAAAATCTTGCTGAAACCGGTTTGGCTCAGTAGATAGAGCGTCGGCCTGTGGACTGAAGGGTCCCAGGTTTGATTCCGGTCAAGGACATGTACCTTGGTTGCGGGCACATCCCCAGTTAGAGGCATGCAGGAGGCAGCTGATCAATGTTTCTCTTTCATCGGTGTTTCTATCTCTCTATCCCTCTCCCTTCCTCTCTGTAAAAAAATCCATAAATTAATATAATTTATATATTTTTTTAATTAATATAATTAATATAATTTCCGAGGCTTGCCTGCACCTCAGGTTGGTCCTGGGCAGCTAGGAGACTGAGGAAACTGGGTGCTGCCATCTTGTGGCTGTGGGTGCCACCATCTTTGAGGGCATAGCGGTCAATTAGCATATTCCCTCCTTATTGGCTGTGGGTACGCCATCTTTGGTCAATTAGCATATTCCCTCTTTATTAGGTATTTCAGAGCAGAAGGGAGAGGGAGAGAGATAGAAACATCAATGATGAGAGCGAATCATTGATTGGCTGACTCCTACATGCCCCCTCCCAGGGTTTGAGCCCACAACCTGGGCATGTCCCCTTGACCACTATCGAACCTTGGACCCTTCAGTCCATAGGCTGACACTCTATCCACTGAGCCAAACCAAGTGGTACAGCTGTCTTTTTGAATATCCTTGCAGTTGGATGCATGCAGGTCTGGAAAACATGGCTGCCACCTTGCTACATTTAGACCTTGTTATGCTAATTAAGTGGGTGTTCACAGAAGAGCAAATTCACAGAGTCTCAGTGGACAGAGCATAACAGAGACAAGATAAACGTGGAAGAGAATGGAAACAGATGAGAAACTTCTGTGAAATTCTTTTGGTGACTATTGTTTATCTCAACGAGAAGGTTCTTTTTAGATCTATCAGTCTGTAGAGATGAAAACTATGAATGTCACCTCTAAGGAAGGAAAGGGCCGTCCAATACGGTTACCCAGTGTGCATGTGGCTGTTTTCCCCTCCCTTCTTGCTTGGGTGGAAAATCTGTGAACAATATGCATCGTAGGCCACACAAAAATTCCCTGACGTGGAAAAAGCCTAGCAGGCACCAAGTGAAAGATGCTTCACGAGAATGAAACATGGTTGCTCTGAGACCTTGCATTCCAGGCCAGCTCAGACTGCTTGTGTTGGGTTGGGGAAGTGCCAGATTATCAGGTCTCTGAGAGGTATATTGATGAATGGCTCGAGACTGAAACCAGCATCATTTCTGGCAACTTGTCCCCAGGAAACCAGACAGTAAATCATTTTCCAGTGTCAGCCCTACAGATCCAGAGGGAGTACACATCAATGAAGTCTGTCAACAAGTTCAGAAGCTCCATCTCAACAATTTTAATTTATCTCCTCACCAGTGCCGTTCTGGGAGCCTCTGCAGTAAGCCCAACCGAGTGTTAGAGACCCCGCCTTTCCTCTTCCATAGCCCAGCACCCTCAGAAACATGCTGGGGGCCCCTGGTGCCCGGGTGCTGAGGCTCTGAGGGCTTCAGTCATGTCCTCTGAATGATTATTTCATAAAAACTTAGGGACGGGTCCCAATTATCCGGGTGCCAGGAAAATTCTTCTCAAGAGGGGAGGGAGGGAGGTGGCCTCACTGGGTCTCCTTCCATCACAGTCCCTGTCCCTGCCCTGAGCATGCCTCATGCTGCCTGCTAACTATTATTATTTCTTGTTGTCCACTTTCTTTCTGCTTTTTTCTACCACCATCTAACCGGTGCCTCTGTCCATCTTTTAAAATCAGTCATCTCAAATGAAATCAGCTCCTACAAGAACTCTTTCCCAGTTCTTCCCATTATGTCTATCATCCTTTCTGGGTAACACTTTTTCTCATAATTCTTATATATTCTCCCTTGTATGGTAAGGTAGTGCATATTTATTTGATCTTCCCTATTTGATTTTCGAGGCTTTCTTTTTTAAATTGAGATATAACTTAATAATTTTTTTCTCTCCCTGCTTCAATCTAGACATTTTCTTATCCTCACTTTAACTCTATATGAACTGCTTTTGTTTGTGTGTGTGTGTGTGTGTGTTTTTAAGTATATTTTATTGATTTTTTTACAGAGAGAAAGGGAGAGGGATAGAGAGTTAGAAACATCGATGAGAGAGAAACATCGATCAGCCGCCTCCTGCACGCCTCCTACTGGAGATGTGCCCGCAACCAAGGTATATGCTCTTGCCCGGAATCGAACCTGGGACCTTTCAGTCCGCAGGCCAACGCTCTAGCCACTGAGCCAAACCAGTTTTGGCTGTATGAACTGCTTTTAAACTCATCTATGGCATTCTCAATTTCAGTATTCATGTTTTTGCTTATAGAATTTCCATTTTGTTATTTTTGTAGTTACCTGTTCCTGAAATTCTGCATCTTGTCACTTAACTTGATTATATTAATCACAGTTATTTTAAAGTTTATATCTTACTTTATTCTCCTTTCAGTAATTTTTAAAGTGTAATTAGTTTTTATTCTTAAAATATAAAAACTAAGAGATGATATATTTGAAATAAGAGTAAAGATTGTATCTGATCATCATTCTATGATGTAAGTCTCGTGTAGTTGCATTTCTTTTCTGCTTTTTTCTTCTTTGTTTTTGGTCTTGTTGCTTTGTCCCCCAGTAAGTTTTGTACTAGTTGAGGTTCCCCAGAGAAACTGAACCAATGAGACGTGTGTATATCTACAGAAAGATTAACCAGAAGGAAGTGGCTAACACCATTACGGAAGCTGACAAGCGCCAAGATCTATAGTCGGTAACCTGTAGACCAGCGGTTCTCAACCTGTGGGCCGCGACCCCTTTGGGGGTCGAACCACCCTTTCACAGGGGTCGCCTAAGACCATCGGAACATGCAGATATTTACATCACGATGCATCACAGTAGCAACATTTCATGATTGGGGGTCACCACCACATGAGGAACTGTATGCAAGGGTCGCGGCCTTAGGAAGGTTGAGAACCACTGCTATAGATCCAGGAGAGCTGGTGGTGTACACTCTGGTCCGAAAGCAGCCAAGCCCGAGATCCGGAAGAGCTGATGTTTGAGTCCAAAGGCAGAGGAAAAGGCCGTGTTCCAGGTCAGGGGCAGCTGTAGAGGGGTTCTCTCTCATGGCCTCTCTTCATTTCAGCCTTCCACTGATTGGATGCGGCCCACCAGCCTTGGGAGGGCAATCTGCTCTGCGTGGCCTCTCAGCTCGGATGTTTAGTCTCATCCCAAACACCCTCACAGACACACTCAGAAGAGTGTTTGACCACATATCTGGCCACTCATGGCCTGTCAGATTGACCCCGAAACTTACCCATCACGGCTTGGTGAGGGTTATTGTTTTTTTAACTGAATACCTATCGTTCTATATGAAAAGTTTTTTTTTAATTTTTTTATTAATGTGTTACATGTATACATATCTTCCCATTGCCCTCCACCTCCCAGGCATACCCCAACCCCCCAGTGTCTTGTGTCCATTGGTTATGCTTATCTGCGTGCAGACAAGTCCTTCGGTTGATCTCTTATCCAATGAAAAGTTGTAAAGACAATAGGAGGCTCCTGTTTCCTTCCAGGGAGGATTTGCTTTTGCTGCTGACCAGCAGTTTAGCAAGAGCCAGTGCCTTTAATGCCTTCGGTACTGGGCGAAACCAGAGCTCCCTCCATGAGCATGGGATCTGCTTCCTCTTCATCACTGTGTCTGGGGGTGGCCCCACACTGAGCGCCGAGGGTGCTTTCTTTTCAGTGGGCACCCAACACCCATATTTTGACACTTGAGCCAAAGACAACTTCTAGAAACCCCCGTTCAGCTTCTTGCTCTTTTAGCTGCTGCTCACAAATCGGTACAGAACGAAGAAGAGCTATTTCAGCACACCTCTCTGAGTTCCATTGTTCTCTAGAATTTTGGCCTTGCGGCTCACCTCTGCCTTTGATGCTTTCAGAGGCACTTTAAGTAAAAATTTCCCCAGCTCTCCTAATCTTCCTGGCAGGAAGATTGCTCGGCAGTAGCTGGTCTGCCATCCCCACCCCACCCCCCCTGCCTCCACTCTTACCAGCTGTTGCCTAGCTTCAAGTTCTTCAGGCTTTGCCAATGAGACGTATGCCAGTTCGAGGGTTTTTTTGTTTTGTTTTGTTTCTAAATATATTTTATTGATTTTTCACAGAGAGGAAGGGAGAGAGATAGAAAGTCAGAAACATCCATGAGAGAGAGACATCGATCAGCCGCCTCCTGCACGCCCCACTGTGGAGATGTGCTCGCAACCGGAATCGAACCTGGGACCTTTCAGTCCGCAAGCTGACACTCTATCCACTGAGCCAAACCGGTCTCGGCCAGTTCGAGTTTTGTATTCTTTTGGGGACCTGTTTGTCCTCTGGACAGTTTTAGCATCTTCATCCCCATTATTACGTTGTCCGATGATATTTCTTGGATTGTTTATCCTTTTTCATCTGGAAACTGGCATGCTAACATCCTGAAAACTTCTCTAGTATTTTTTTTTCTCTCTTTGTTTTCTTCCAGAAATGATTCTCTTGATTTATTTTAGTTTCCATTGTCCATCTTTGTTTTTGTTTTTTGTTTTTAGTGTTTTTTAATTCTTGGTTGTATACAATGAGAAATATGGGTTATTTTCCTAATTATATCTTGGAATTTATCTCATTGAACTTTGGATTCCAGCCTTCATGCAAATATTTTTCTGAGATAATTTCTTATTTTTCGTTCCCGTTTTGTATTATCCTTTCTACTATTTCATGGCTACCTCCCACTGTGTGAGGAGGACAAATTTTGGAGTTGCGCTGTACTCTTGCGTTGTCTCTGTCCATCCGAATCCCTTTGTTCGTGTTTTGTTTGTGTTCACCTGACTGCTGTCATTGAAGCTTTTCTGGAATCCTGACATTCCTTCATTCTCTGCTTATATTTAAGAAAGAGGCACTGAAAATCCTGGGAGGTTTGGTGTGGAAATGAGTCTGCTCAGCGAGTCAGCATCACTGCAGGGTGATGGACAGGTGTCCTGACATGTTGGGGACTGCGCCCCAGTGTCGTGATCTGATCTGTATGTTTTTCTCAGGAGCCATTCACTTTCTCAAAAGACAAAAAAAAAAAAAAATCAGATCTCCTCCCTGAGGGCAGCGTCCTCGAAACAAAACAGCACAAGAGGCTGGGTTTTGAGGTGCGAGCGTTAGCACTCAGTGTTTGAACTTTCATTTAGTCCCTCCTCATGGTGGCCCCCTGTCTCTGTGCCCGGTGTACCCAGGTCAGGAAGCTCTCTCCTTCCGTTTTATACAGAACCCTCTAGGCCTGAGCTGGCATGGGGAGGAGGGCTCGCTTGGTGTGGTACTGGACGAGGCAGTCATCCTGCGGGACTGCGTGCCCCTCACCAAACCCATTCACGCTGCCATGGCCATGCACGGCCACTGCACCTGCTCCAGAGTTCGAGCACAAAGGAAGCTCAGTCCTCCGAAGTTCCGTCTGCTGAGGGGAGATGCATGCATCACTGTGTCCAGAGGGGACACTCCCTGGATAAAAAGAGTGGAAGCCAGCGAAAGGGGATTGGAAATGCCGTGGCTGGGGGATAGAGGGCAGTGGTGGACTGCACTGTATTTTTTGACATTTTACTTGGAAATAACTTCAAACTCGCAGAAGAGTTACAAGAACAAGAATAGTCTATAGAACACCATATACACTTCACCCAGGTTTAGTGCTGTTAATATTTAACCTCATTTGCTCTGCCTCTCCCCCACCCCATCTGTCTCCATCTGTGTCTCTCTCCCCCTCGTATACCACATACACACACACACAAGGGGAGGGGGGGGGCGAGGGAGAACAAGTGTATATGCAGTTGGTACTCATCTGCGGGTTCCACATCTGTGGATTCAACCAATAGCAGATCAAAAATCCTTAGAATAAAAGCATTCCAGAGATTTGATCGCGAAATAATACAGTATAGCAACTATTTATGTGGCATTGACACTGTATTAGGTATAAGTAATCTAAAGGTAATTAAAAGTACATGGGAGCATATACATAGGTTATATGCAACAACCCTATTTTATATAAGCGACTTAAGCATCTGTGAATTTTTTGAATCTGGAGGCTTCTGGAACCAATTCCCCATGGATACCAAGGGACAAAAGTGTGTGTGTGTGTGTGTGTGTGTGTGTGTGTGTGTGTCTGTTTCTTTCTGAACCATTTGAGCGTAAGTTGAATATAAGATATCAGGGTTCTTTATCCCTTTTGAAGTGAATGGACTTTGTAGTTGCTCACTAATATTTGAACTGGTAACAGAGTACAGTATCTGATTCCCATCTCTTTCATAGAGCATTTTCAGATACCATGGAACACGTTTTAATTGACAAATCAGTGACCCTTTGTCAAACAATGCAGTGTTTTGCTTCCGGACCACATAGAGCACTCCAGCTCCAAGTTTAGGGAATTGCCAAAGAGTAGTTTTTTAGAAGCAAAGTCGTCCTTTCAGATTCTGTATAGCTTTGCCTTTGGAAACCAAGAAAAGGCTGATATTGCCAAGACGCTAATATCATGTGGGAGTTTTGTAGCTGTAGGCATGAGGGTGGGTTTGGTGTTGTCTCCAATGACTGAATTCTGAGGCTGTCTGTCTGGGGGACACTTTTCAGTTCCGAATGACAGGTGCTCTGTAGTGGCTTGTGAAGAATGATCTGCAGCGGGCCCGTGGGCACCCTCCTTTCTGTTTGATTTCTTAGAGATTCTGAAAGACTCAGAGCGCATCTCAGGAAATTGTAGGCTGAGCAGAAGAGCATTTTGCATTAAAAGTAAAAGAAATGGCAAAAGTTTGAGAAGAATAGTCTGTAGGGAAATTTTGAAGCTGTTTCCATTAAGTGCAATTATCCTATCTAATAAAAGAGTAATATGCAAATTAACCATCACTCGTTACACCCGCAAGCCACGCCTGCCGGCCAATCAGGAGCAAGTATGCAAATTAACCAAGATGGTTTCGGCCAAGGAGAGAGCAGGAAGGAGGCTTGGGCTTCCCCGGTGATGGAGGAAGCCAAGCTTTCCACACACCCTGGCCAGCCCAGGCCTCCTCTCCGGGCTACAAAGTTTCAATTATAGAAGATAAATAAATCCCAACAAAAATGGCGGCAGCCATGGAGCTGGAGAGAGCAGGAGGCTAGAGTTGCCCCTAGCAATGGAGGAAGCCAAGCTTCTGCAGCCCTGGCCTGTCTTGGCCTCCGCGTAAGACTAAAAAGTTTCAATTATAGCAGATAATAAATCCCAACAGAAATGGCTGCTGCCATGGAGCGAGCAGGAGGCTTGGCTTCGCTCCAGGCTACTAAGTTTCAATTGTAGAAGATAAATAAATACCAGATACCAGGGCCTCCGCTTGGGTCGCCGAGGGGGTGTGGCCGACCTGCAAACCACCACAGGCCCCTTGCCCAGACAGCCACAAGGGAATCCCCACCCTGATCCAGGACACCCTTCAGGACAAACCAGTGCCCCCCCCCATGCACCAGGCCTCTATCCTATCTAATAAAAGAGTAATATGCAGATTGACCATCCCTCCAACACACAAGATGGCTGCCCCTATGTGGACACAAGATGGCCACCACAAGATGGCTAGCAGGAGAGGGCAGTTGGGAGGGATCAGGCCTGCAGCAGAGGGCAGTTAGGAGTAAACAGGCTGGCAGGGGAGTGGTTATGGGCTGATCAGACTGGCAGGCAGAAGCCATTAGGGACAATCAGGAAGGCAGGCAGGCAAGCAGTTGGAAGCCAGCAGCCCTGGATTGTGAGATCAGGCCTAAACAGACAATTGGATATCCCTCAAGGGGTCCCAGATTGGAGAGGGTGCAGGTTGGGCTGAGGGACACACCCCCCATGTACAAATTTTGTGCACCAGGCCTCTAGTAAGTTATTATAAATATCCCTATAAATATGCAAGCATTCTATATAATTAGCAAACCTGACATGTAGATTAAATGCATGAAAAGGCTTTTTTTAAATACTATTAACCTAATTAAAGTATTGAAAAATCTCTGCCCCAGGAGGTCTGAGAGTAATTCACATGAATGAAAAGTGGTAAAAATGGTCAATTTCAAGAGTGCCTTTTATCTTAAGCAAAGCTTATTAAAATGGCATAATTTTTAAATTTTGTTTCCTTTTTTAATTAGAGTTGAAGTACAGTATCGTTTCAGGTGCACAGCGCAGTGATTGGACATTTGTATAAGTTACAGAGTGATCGTCCCAATAAATCTAGTACCATCTAGCACCATACATAGTTATTATAATGTTTTCTGTATTTCCTGTGCTGTACTTTACATCTCTAGGACTATTCTGTACCTGCTCATTTGTCCTTTTTTTTTTTTTTAATCTTATTGTTGGAAGTATTACATATGTCTCCCTTATCCCCCATTGTCTTCTCCTGGCCCTCCCCTGCTTCGCAACCCAGCTCCCTGCCCCCACTGTCTGTGTTCATTGATTAAGCTTATATGCATACAAGTTCTTTGGTTGATCTCTTAGTCATTCCCCCACCCCCTCTCCCCCAACACACACTCATCCTCCCCTGTCTTCCCTCTGAGGTTTGACAGTCTGTTTGATGCTTTTATGACTCTGGTTCTATTTTTGTTCATCAGATATGTTGTTCATTATATTTCACAAATGAGTGAGATCATGTGATATTTATCTTTCTCTGACTAGCTTATTTCACTTAGCATAATGCTCTCGAGGTCCATCCATGCTATTGCAAACAGTAAGAGGTCTTTAATTTTTACAGAAGCATAGTATTTCATTTTGTAGATAGACCACAGTTTTTTAATCCAGTCATCTATTGATGGGTACTTATGCTGTTTCCAAATCTTAGCTATTGTAAATTGTGCTGCTATGAACCTAGGGGTGCATATATTCTTTCTGATTGGTATTTTTGATTTTTTTGGGATCTATTCCTAGAAGTGGGATCACTGAGTCGAATGGGAGTTCCAGTTTTAATTTTTTGAGTAAACTCCATATTGTTTTCCACAGAGGCTGTACCAGTCTGCATTCCCACCAGCAATGTATGAGGATTCCCTTTTCTCCACATCCTTCCCAGCACTTGTCGTTTGTTGATTTATTAATAGCCATTCTGACAGTTGTGAGGTGGTACCTCACTGTTGTTTTGATTCACATCTCTCAGATGATTAGTGACTTTGAACACGTTTTCATATGCCTCTTGGCTTTTTTTTTAATTTTTAATTTTTATTAATTTTTTATACATATCTCCCCATTACTCCCCCCTCCCAGGCATACCCCATATCCCCAGCGTCTATGTTCATTGGTTATGCTTATATGCATGCATACAAGTCCTTTGATTGATCTCTTATCTACCTCACCTAAGTTTAATCTTCCTGCTGTAATTTCACAGTCTGTTTGAAGCTTTCTTTATGTTGGCTTTCAAGAAGTGTCTATTTAGGTCCTTTTCCCACTTTTTGATTGGATTATTTATCTTCCTTTTGTTAAGTTGTATGAGTACCCTATAAATTGTGGAGATTAAATCCTTATCAATGTAACATTGGCAAATATGTTCTCCTATGCAGTGGGCTCTCTTGTTTTTTTGATGGTTTCTTTTGCTTTTCAGAAGCTTTTTATTTTGGTGTAGTCTCATTTGTTTATATTCTTCTTAGTTTCCACTGTCCTAGGAGATATATCAGTAAACATATTACTCTGGGATATATCTGATATTTTGCTGCCTATGGATTCTTCTAAGATTTTTATATTTCCCTGCAGATGACATCATTATCCGCAGATGACATGATATTGTATCCTGTCACGTTCCTGAATTCCTTTATTAAATCTAGTAGTCTTTTGATAATATCTTTAGGGTTTTCTATGTATAATATCATGTCATCTGCAGATAAAGACAGTTTTACTTCTTTTACAGTTTGGATGCCTTTTATGTCTTCTTGTCTAATTGCTATGGCTAGTACTTCTAATACTGTGTCAAACAGGAGTGGTGAAAGTGGGCATCCCTGTCTTGTTCCTGTTCTTAGTATTTGCCCATTGAGTATGATGTTGGCTGTAGATTTCTCATGTAAGGCATTTATTATTTTGAGGTATGATCCCTTTATTCCCACTTTTCTGAGAGTTTTTATCAAAAATGGGTGTTGTATTTTGTTGCATGCTTTTTCTGCATGAATAGATAGGGTGATGTAATTTTTGTCTTTCAATTTATTTATATGATGTATCATGTATATCGATTTGTGTATATTATACCACCCTTGCATCCCCAGAATAAATTGATTATGGTGTATGATCATTTTAATGTATTGCTGGATATGATTTGTTAATATTTTGTTGAGGATTTTGGCATCTATGTTCATCAGGAATATTGGCTATAATTCTCTTTCTTTGTAGTGTGTTTATCTTGTTTGGGGATTTGGGTGATGCTGGCTTCAAAGAAAGAGCTTGGGCTGAGACCGGTTTGGCTCAGTGGATAGAGCGTCGGCTTGCGGACTGAAAGGTCCCAGGTTCGATTCCGGTCGGGGCATGTGCCTTGGTTGCGGGCACATCTCCAGTGTGGGGCGTGCAGGAGACGGCTGATCGATGTCTCTCTCTCATTGATGTTTCTGACTTTCTATTCCTCTCCCTTCCTCTCTGTAAAAATCAATAAAATATATTTTTAAAAAAAGGAAGGAAGGAAGGAAGGAAAGAAGGAAGGAAGGAAGGAAGGAAGGGCTTGGAAGTGTTCCTTCCTCTGGAATTTTTTGCAATAGTCTGAGGAGGGTAGGTTTTAATTCATCTTTGAATGTTTGATAAAACTCCCCTGTGAAGCTGTCTGGACCAGGGTTTCTGTTTACTGGTAGTTTTTTTTTTTTTATTACTGCTTAGATTTCATCAGTTGTTATCAGCCTATTTAGGTTTTTTTAATTCTTCTTGAGTTTTGGAAGATTAAATTTTTCTAGGAATATGTCCATTTTGTCTGGGTTGTCCAGTTTGTTGGAATAGTATTGTTCGTAGGATTTCACAATCATTTGTATTTCTGTGAGGTCCATTGTTACTTCACCTCTTTCATTTCTAATTTTGTTTATTTGGGTCCTTTCTATTTGCTTCTTGGTGAGCCTAGCTAGAGGCGCATTGATCTTGTTTATCATTTCAAAGAACTAGCTCTTGATTCTATTGATCTTTTGTATGTATGTATATATATATATGTATGTATTTATTTATTCTTTATGTCATTTATTTCTGCTCTGATCTTTATTATTTCCTTCCTTCTAATTACTCTGGGCTTTTCTTGTTGCTCTCTTTCTAATTCTTTAAGTTGTAGGTTATTACCACTTTTTCTTGTTTTTGAGGTATGCCTGTAATGCTGTGAACTTCCCTCTCAGGATTGCTTTCACTGTGTTCCTTAGGTTTTGGATTCTTGTGTTTTCATTGTCATTTGTTTCCAGGATGTTATTTTTTTTTTATCTCTATTGTAACTCGGTCATTGTTTAATAGCATGCTATTTAGCCTCCAAGTGTTTGATTTTTTTATTGTAGTTGATTACTAATTTTATGCCCTTGTAATCTGAGAAGATTCTCTATATGATTTCAGTCTTCTTGAATTTGTAGAACTTAGCCTATGTCCCAATATGTGGTCTGTCTTTGAAAATATTCCATGTGCATTTGAGCAGAATGTATATTTCATGGTTTGGGGGTGAAATGTTCCAAAGATGTCAATTAGATCCATCTGATCTAGTGTGTCATTTAGGATTGCTGTTTCTTTGTTGTTTTTTTGTTTGTTTGTTTGTCTAGAAGATTTATCTAGTGATGTCAATGGGTATTAAAGTCTCCTACTATTATTGTATTGCTATCTATCTCCCCCTTGATATCTTCCAGAAGTTTTCTTGTGTATTTGGTGCTCCTGCATTGGGTACATATATGTTTACCAGCATTATATCCTTTAGTATTATGAAGTGGTCTTCCTTGTCTCTTGTTATGGCCTTTACTTTGAGGTCAGTTTTATCAGATATAAGTATTGCTACCCCACCTTTTTTTTTTTTTCATTTTTATATGCCTGAACATATTTTTCCATCCCCTCACTTTCAGTCTGTGTGAGTTCTTTGTTCTGAGGTGGGTCTGGTTTTCTTATCCATTCAGTTACCTTATGTCTTTTGATTGGAGCATTTAATTCTTTTATGGTTAAAGTTATTATTGATAGGTACTTGTTTGTTCTCATATTTATTCTTTATTCCTGTGTTCCTTCTTCCCTTTTTATTTCTTCTTTTTACATCAGTCCCTTTAACATTTCTTGGATTGTTGGCTTGGTGGTAATAAATTCCCTTAGCCTTTTTTTTTTTTTTTTTTTTTTTGTCAAGCTTTTGATTTCTCCTTCAATTTTGAATGAAGCCTTACTGGGTAAGAGTATTATTGAGTTCAGTCCCTTGCCTTTCATTACTTTGTATATTTCATTCTGTTCCCTTCTGGCCTGATTTGTTTCTGTTGAGAAATCATTTGATAACCTAAAGGGAGATCCTGTATAGGTAAGTTTCTGTCTCTTGCAGTTCTTAAGATTCTTTCTTTGTCATTAATGTTGGCCATTGTAATTATGACATGTCTTGGTGTGGGTCTTTTTGGTTTCCTCTTGTTTGGGACTCTGCTTGTGAAACTTTTTCCCTCCCAAATCAGGGAAGTTTTCTGTCATTCTTTTTTTTTTTTTTTAATTTGGGAAAGACATTTGTTATGGAGCCCCTAAATCTGTCATTATTTCTTCAAATAGGTTTACTATTCCTTTCTCAGCTTCAACTCCTTCTGGCACCCCTCTTATGTGGATGTTGCTTCGTTTCATGTTTTCCCTTGAGTTCCCTTAAACTCTCCTACTGCTTTCTAATATTTTTTTCCAGTTGCTGTTTGAATTGAGTGTTTTGCTACCCTGTCTTCTAATTTGCTGATTTGCTCCTCCACTTCTTCTAGTCTACTGATAAAACTTTCCATTGTGTTTTTTATTGCATCTGTGTCATTCTTCATGTCCTCTTGAGTACAGAGGTTGGTAAAATTCTCATCCAAATGGTTTAGCATCTGTATTATCATTACTCTTAATTCTTTCTCTGACATATTATTTGCCTCCATTTCATTTATTACCCTTTCTGGCACTTGCTCCTTTTCTTTCCTCTAGGGATTGTTTGTCTCCCCATTTTTGCTGTCTCTTTGTATTTGTTTCGTGTAACATGTGTTGTTGACAATTTCAGTACCTGGATGACCTTCTTGAGGTCCGAGAAATTGAAGCCCCTAGTTGTTCATTTGTCCAGTACTCCTTAGCCCAGAGGCTGGGACTGCCTTGAGTCTTATGTCTTTAAAGTCTTGCTCTGAGATGTATTCCCCTCCTCCGTAGTTCTGATCCCTCAGTTGTCTGTTGCAGGTGCTCAGGGTCAGCTGGGGACAGGTGTACAGATCCTCTGGTGTGCAACACCCTGTGAGGCCACAGAGCCCTCTGGCATACAATTTACTGAAGCCCTGTGGCATCCAGGACATGGGTGTGCCCTAGTTTCTTCTGATTTGCCCCATTGGCCTGGTCTTAGGGCTCCACAGGGCACCAAGCAGGGGTCCCTGGCCAGCACCATCTGTGCTGTCCTTGGCTCTGAGTGGGTGCTGGGCCAAGTGTCCCTGGCCGACACCATCAGTGCTGCCCTTGGGGCTGGGCAGGCACTGAGTCAAGTGTGCCTGGCCAGCACCAACTGTGCTGTCCTTGGAGCTGGGCAGGCGCCAGGTCAGACAGTCCTACATGGCATCCATTTTTAACAGTAATCAATAGTTGAAGCATCTCGTGCTTTACTTCCTATGGTATGGAGTTAATTCTTTCTGAAGCTGAATGTTTTGAAACACTTGTAAGTATTGGCCTGTCTCTAACAATAATGGTACCGATTGGCTTGGCCCTTGGGAATTATGTCACCAAATGATAAGTATTAGTCGGAAATTCTTTTGTATGCAAGTATGTAGTGTTTATAATGGTTAATGGCATGACTCTGAAGTACCTCATCCTAGTTGCTTTGCAGCTAAACCTTGGTTTTCTCATCTATGGAATGAAGACAGTTACTTGGTATGGTGGTGTATGTTGAATGAGATAATATCTGTAAAGTATATTAGTGTAGAACTTAGAAGATAGTGAGCTATCACTATTGTAGTTGTTATTTTTTTAATATTTTTTAAATATATTTTATTGATTTTTTACAGAGAGAAAGGGATTAGGATAGAGAGTTAGAAACATCGATGAGAGAGAGAGATCGATCAGCCGCCTCCTGCATGCCCCCTACTGGGCATGTGCCTGCAACCAGGATACATGCCCCTGACAGGAATCGAACCTGGGACCCCGCAGTCCGAAAGCCGACGCTCTGTCCACCGAGCCAAACCGGTTTCGGCTATTGCAGTTATTCTAAGCACTTCCCTACAAGTGGAGCATTTCCTGTCTTGTTGATGGATGAAATTGTTAAGACAAAATATATGATCTCAGAAAGCAAGCTCTTGAGCATTCAAATAGAACAGTATTTGCAGTGTATACAGGTGATTAAACAAGATGAATATAGTCTTACCCTAACAAGAGGAAAACGTGGCCTTATGGGGAGAAGAGATCAACTAAACTGAAATTACTTCTAGGTCTGTGCTTTGACTATGCTCAGCTAAATCTTTGAGGGCTCTCTCACTTATATTGCATGTTCTCTGATGTATAAAAGGAACCCTGAAAGGAAAAACTGTGTGCCTTGTTTTCTTGTTTACAACTTGTGCAGTGGGAAGCACCTAGCCATTACTGCAGCAGGTGGACTCAGCTAATCAGCAGGTAGGGAAAGTAGCAATAATGCCGTTCTTTTGAAGATGTGGAAGTAGTGTGTATCATGGCTTCATAACATGGACATCATAGCTTTACCCCAGGAAAAAAATGGTTGCATAGGTGTAAATTATCTGGATAGCAAGGTTTATGGAAGGTCTTCTAGATTTGACTCTTCGTTTTTGTTTTTTTAATGCCTCTGTGTAATGAAACAGAATACACAGAAACCACATGTGAACATCACATTATTTACCTTTTAAGTCATTTCCTAGCTTCCTTTCTGAAAATTGATTAATATAATAAATTCAGGAAAAAACGAACATCAAAGTACTGTCTCCAGTCCCCAGAGAAAGCACCCTCTCTAGAAAGTCCCGTTGTGTGTATTTACTTTCCTGTACTATTCAAGAGAGCGTGGCTGTGCCTCATTATCAAAAGTTGACTCTGGTAGATTTCAGATGAGAATGTGAAATATAAGAAAATGTTTCCTTCGAGTAGAATGAATTGGCCAGCCTAGAAGTTCTTTCTTTAATGAGACCGTAATATAAGAAAATGTTTTGTCATGTACACAGATTTGGAAACTTTCTCCGCACAGCTGTTTTCTAAAATTGGGTATACTTCCTTGACCTCGGTGATTTTTTTTTGGCCAATAGGTTGCTATATGAATAAAAGAAGTTTTTATTACTGTGACTTACCGATCAAATATGGACTATAAATTTCACTGAAATTATTATTATGATATCTAGGAAAAGTATAAGTTTCCCCCAACAGGTAATAACTGTTGTTCTCCAAAGACAAAAGAGGAAAACCTGGTCTCACCAAGTAAATATTAGTTGTGATGAACGATATTGGGTCTTCTTATGTTTTTGAGAGGCAATGATGCATTCAGAGCGCATATTAGAACTTCCTCATTGCTTCGGTGCATTCCCATGATTTCAGAGTGCACTTTAATTCTCAATTTGTTATTGATATGGATCAACCAAATGCAGCCCTGTAGTTGCTCATGTATTTTTAGAGTTTCCCTTGCATGCAGTTTTGTTTAACACGGGTCACAGTAATGGATCATTGATCTGAAGTAATGGATTGCTTCCTCTTTCTGCCAGCTGATTGGATCAGTCTGAAGTTCCTTATGTACTGTGGGTTACATAACTAGTATGGAATCCGTATGGTGCTTTTATTAGTGTGACAGTAACTGTATTAACCATTTATGCTCTCTAAAAATCTTTGAAGATGTTGCAATAAACACAAGGAAGCCTTATTTTGAAGTGAATAAACTTGAAATTAAATTGAGCATTGAGTTATCATAAAAGACTAAATTATCAGGCTTTTGGGGAAACATCTTTTTCCTTAGTTGATTGTTGTGGGGGGGCGGTGGAGAGGGGGAGTCACAAAAACATTTATTTCTAACTTTCCCATTTAAAACATTTGTACTGTGTTTTAGCATCTTTTATTGTACAGAATATTTTAGTTTTATTTTCCTAATGAAGAATTTGTAGCACCTGAGAGTCCTAGTCTGAATAATTTATCTTATCATCTGCAGTGCAGTTATAAATGCAGATTATTTAAAGGGATTAGAATTAAATGTACTGGCCTCATATTATTCCTTGGAATTCTTTTTTAACCAAATCCCTGAGAGTAGTTGGTTGGTTATTTACTAATATGCTTAAAAGCGACCTGGAGAAGAAAATGAGATTGATTGCATCATTCAGTGACACCTAATTTTCCAGGTATCATTTATAGGACTTAGTTGAGGAACCTGAAAATAAGCAAAATTACCTTTATACTTTCAAAGTTAAAAAGCCCAAAGAATATAAGAGCCCCATAGTTTAGAATGTCTCATTTGAAGCTTGCTAACTCACTTTCATCCGCAATCCCAACCACATTGACAATCAGTTGTTCACCAGATTAATAAATAAAAGGAGAAAAATATTTGGTAAATTCAGCAACCATTTATGATTTTTAAACACAGTTAGCAAACTACAAATGGGTGAAATTTTTTCAACCTGACAAAGTGTATCTCTAGAAAACCTTCAGCAGACATCATGCTTTATGGTGATTAGGTCGGAGCAAGAATTATTTCTACTGAGTATTAAGATTTTGGCTAATCCATAAAGTAAGAAAAATAAATAAAAGAGAGAGCGATTTGAAATGAAGAAACAGCACTGTTTATTTGTGGATGATATGAGTTTGTACTTAGAAAATCCAAAAGAATCTACAGACAAGTTATTAGAACTAATAAAGGGCTTTAATAAGTTGCTGGACACAGAATCAACAAGTAAATATCTTCTATGTTATATAAGCAACAGCCCTCCGGAAATGATATTTTTAAAATGTCCTATTTACAAAAGCATGGAAATAATAAAATACCTAATTATGTGACAAGAGTTGTACATGACAGCTATCTGTAAAATGTATAAAACGTTTTAGAGTCACTAAAGATTTGTAATAAAAGGACAACTACGCATGTTCATGGGTTGGGAAACTCAACATTGTAAAGATATGACTTCTCCTCAAATTAATTTATAAATGTAGTACAGTCCCAATCAGAATCTCGAAAAGATGTTTGTGGAACTTGAATAGCCAGTTCCACAATGTTTATGGACACACACAGGGCCAAAACTACCCAAGACATTTTCGAAGCACAAGATAGGGTTTAACCCACTCTACCGAATATCCAGGTGTATTATGAGCTTTAGTAATGAAGGCATCTGCCCCTGGCACCGCGTGGGACAAGCAGGCCGCTAGAACAGATCGGAGAGCCCTGGAAAGGACCTGTTTTCATACACACGGGACTTACGACAGAAGTGTCGCTGCAGAAGAGCAGGGAAGGGCAGCCTTTGCGCTTAGTGCGAGGGCAATGGGGTTTCCATATGGAAAAGCGTTAAATTAGACCCACATTTCATACCCCACGCAGAAACTCGTGTCAGGTCGGTTACAGGCCTCCACGTGAAAGACTAGACCGTAGAGTTTGTAGAGGTATTGTGGAAGAATATTGGCTGCCAGCGGGCCCGCAGGGTGCCTGAACTTGACTGACCTGGCTTCCTCGCCAGAGCTTTTGGGTCCAGGTGGGACTGTGCTAATGGTCTAAATCTCTTAAGTTTTGTTAAGTCCAATATCATTTGCAAGAATAAAAGGACTAATGTTATCAGAACTACCCAAAAGATGCTGGAACATTCTGCAGGTGAAGGGGTGGCATCCAGGCTTAAGTGTGGCAGCACCCCAGATGCTGGAAAACTTGCCCTCGTGTCTACCTCTCGGATTTGTAAAGCGTGTCGCTTGGTGTCCCAAGTTGGGGTGCCAGCTCCCCGGATTGAACTGCTCACAGACCGTGTGATGAAAAGTCACTTTCTGTGTGAGCTCCAGACACCCCCTGCAGCGACTGTGCTTTCCGAAACAGAAGAGGGGCGCCTGAGGATCCCTGCCGGGTAGAAGAGGTCCTTTGGGTCCGCGTCTTTATTACTTTGTATTGTTAGATGTCTTAACGTTTGCCACTCCGAAGGGCATATTCCACGCATCCGGCAGTCGCACTTGACTTTGAGGCATTAGGAGAAGTCCCGAAGAAGGTCTTGGGACTAACATGCACAGAGGAAGTGGTGGCCGAGCCACTCTGTACAGGAGTGGCGAGAAACGGAGCCGTGGGGAAGTGTGAGGGTCAGGGCTCATGCCGCTGAAGGTCATGGCCATTAGAATGCCTGTGCTACCTGCTCTGCTTACCGGGGATCAAGAACAGTACTTCCAGTCCACGGTTGGGAATCCTTGGATGCCAAGAGCTGAGGGTAGGCATGTTCTACATTTGACATGGGGACTTGAACATCTGCAGATCTTGGTATCCTCGGGTTTTCTGAAACCAATCCTCCCTGGATATCAAGAGATGGTGAATTTGGGGGGAGTCCATGGTTGCACGCCGATTTTTTTACCAAATGGGGATGGGCATCCCAAAGCCCCATTTGTTCAAGGGTCAACTCTATATGACCTTTGTGTAAATGCATTGCACTTCCGGCAGCGGCTCTGATGGGAGGATTCTGGGTCATCCCTGACAGTCCGGAGTGGACAGTGATGTCATTATAATTCCCGCGGGTGCCTCAGAAGGCCTTTATGCAGCACAGGCCAAGCGGCATCTCTGCTTGGTGCTTGAGCAGATGCCAAGGAGCAGAAACTCCTGTATTCCGGCCAAAACCCCGAATCCATTCGAAAAGTGTGTTGCCAGTATTTTGCAATCTGTTGTTGCCAACCCAGAATGTTAGAAGTCACCTGAAAAGGCTGTGATTCCCTGCTCCATCAAGAATGTTCTCCATCAAGGCCATGTGGGTGTTCAGGGAACAGCACATTCTTACTTACGTAACAGAGGAGGAAATCTAGTAGAGGTCGAGTTGTTGTGACCAAAAAAATGATCTGTCATTGTTGAGAGCAAAGGAAAAGTCTACAGGAAATGGCTGAGCAGTTAGCTGACAGATATGACCCAGGGAAAACAAGAGGATATGGCTAGAAATTAAGGTTAGTTTCACCCTCAAATCCCTTTTCTCTATGAATAGGAGAGACGGGCAGGCAGAATGACAGGTGCTACCTGATCAACTTTAATGTCTGGGCAGTGCCCTCAAACTGGTTACTGTGAAAAGCGACAAGAGACCAAGTCCACCATAACCCGCCTTTACTCTCAGATTCTGACGGGAAAAGTGCCCTCAGCCCATCCAGAGGGAGGAATGTAATACGTAAGGGAAATGGCAAGGGACTGATACCTGAAATCACAGGAACAGAGTCGCACTGAAGCTAAACACAATGAAGGCTTGAACCCACACCGGAGAACAGATAAGAGGTAGTATTATCTAATTCCTAAAACATTTTGCATGGAAATATATCTTCATGATTTGAGGTTAGAGAAGAATTTCTTGAACCAGGCACAAAGAACAATCACCATAAAAGAAAAAACTGTTGAACTCAACTGCATCAAACTTAAGGGCTTATCTCCATTATGAAAAAAAAAATAAGAATAATACGAGTTGAACAGGCAAGCCAAGGACTAACACAAGAAAAAGGACTGGTATGTAGAATAAAAAAACAGCTCCTACAAATCAAGACGAAAGAAAGACAGGAAGCCTAATAGAAAAATATGCGGGAGACTTGAGTATTTCAGATGATATAGGAAATGTCCAATACACATTTAAAAGCTATCCAAGCTTATTACTCATCAGAAACACAAATCAGAACCACAATGAAATACCGCTATACACCAGGTTAGTCAAAATTACAGAGTTTGCCAGGACCGAATATGGTGAAGATAGGAAATAATGTAAACTCTCGTGTCTGTTGTGAGGGGAGTAAATTGGTACAACTACCTTGGAAAACTATTTGGAATTACCTACTAAAGCTGAACATATGGATACCATCTGACCCACTCTTTCTACTTCGAGCTGATATAGTCAACAGAAATACACGCACACATGCACCAAGAGACATGTATAAAAATATATAGTTCATGGCAGCATATGTATAGTTCCTCTGGATTGAAAGCAACCCAAATATCCGTGTACTAAATAAATTGAGGTATGTTCATATAATGGAAAACTATATAGCAAAGATAATCTATTGCTACATATATCAACATGGGTGAATCTTATAGGCAATGTTGAGGCAAGAAAGTAAAACATGAAAATGGAGTGTATTGGTGGATGATTGCATTTATATAAAGTTCATTAACCGACAGAAGTTACCTAGGAATCCGATTTCCTCCTCACCCTGAAGATTAACCCCCACCAATTCAAGGGACATCCTATAATAATCCTACCCAGTTTGGCTGTGGGCCAAGATGGCAGTGGGTGGGGTGATTCTGAGTCTGAACACATCTTTAGTCATATTCCAAAACCCAGTCATTTGTCGATGCTACATAGAAGAATCAATAAATCATTAGGTTATTTATCCCTTAAAAAACTTTTCATCAACATATGCTTTCTCTTGTAGATAATCCGCTCCTTTCTGCTCTTTCCAACAATTGAGCGCATGTCCGAGTCACCCAACGGCAGGATCGCCACTCCGTTTTTGTGCTGGCTTCGATATGTTCTCTATGTTTCCAGCTACGTACTGCTCAAACCATGTCCGGAGACAGTCAAGTCCTGGCTGAGCAGAATGATCCTTCAAAGGATGAACGTGCAGAGTGAATTTTCGATCCTGAGTGTGTTGGAGCCATTCTGCCTTGGTAAGCACATTTAAAATATATGGGTTTATTCTTATTTATTTATTTTTATTGTGCTTGAATCAGAAAGCATTAAGAGAATCATCTCAGGCAATAGGTGAATATCAACCAAGGAATTCTGTGTTGGATTCTTTTCTCCCAAAAGTTTAACACTAGAAATAAAATGAGAATAGAATGAGGGGAGTTCTGTTTGATAGAAAAGATTCCTCAAGTTTTCATTTTAAACCGTATCCTTCTATTTCTCCACTCTTGCTGCAGAAAGGTGAGAAAAAAAATTTCTAGACCAAGTATAGTTGGGGATCAAAACAGCAACCTAGGTATATACCCTGACTGGGAATCAAACCCAAAAAAAAGTTCAACTTGAATCAAAAAAAGATAATAGATGCCAACACCAAAATGACAGAGAATTATTTGGCAAAGATTTTAATGCAGCCATTATAAATGCTTCAATGAGCAATTAGTGAACATGTTTGAAACTAATGAAAAAAATAAAAAGTGTCAGAGGAGAGATTTAAGGAAAAACTGGAAATTTTAGAACTGAAAAATACAATAACTAAGATTTAAAAATTGCTTATTTTAAAAATTGAAAATGAATAGGCTCACCAGGAAAATGGAAGGGACAGAAGAAAGAACTGGTAGACACAGGTTAGAACAGTATAAATAAAATTTTCCTAAATTTGGCAAAAGACATAAACCTAGAGATTCAAGAAGCTAGATGAATTCTAAACAGAATAACCCTAAGAAAACCACACCACAATACATCATAACCAAACTTTAAAAGCTGAAACAAAGAAAATGTCTTGAAAGCACCTAGAGAGAAATGATACATTAATTATAGAGGAAAATCTGTTTGAATGGCATCTGGTTTCTCATCAGCATCTTTAGAGGCCAAAAGAAATGACATATATTTCAAGTGCAAAAAGAAAAAAAACTATCAATACAGAATTATATATTCAGTAAAAATATTCTTCAGGGGAAAAATAGGAAATTAAGACATTTTCGAATGAAGGAAAACCAAAGGAATCTGTAACTATAAGATGTAGCATAAAAGAATCTCTGTAAGAAGTTCTCTAAAC
Source organism: Lasiurus cinereus (assembly GCA_011751065.1). Taxonomy (NCBI): domain Eukaryota; kingdom Metazoa; phylum Chordata; class Mammalia; order Chiroptera; family Vespertilionidae; genus Lasiurus; species Lasiurus cinereus. The sequence continues at coordinate 63,863,094 of JAAGEH010000041.1, forward strand.
ATTAAGTGATAAAAGAAGGAATCTTGAAACATTAGGAAAGGAAAAAACAGCAGGGAAAAAAAGTGAGAAATTATATTTTTCTTCTCGAGATTTCTAAACAGTTGAAAAAAATTATATGCTTCGAAATATACAGAAGAAGCATTTAAGACAATTGTAAGTAGAGGAGGGTAAAGGAACAAAAAAGGAAGTAAGGTTTCTCCATTTCACTTGAACTGGTGATGCATCAATACCAATAGACTATGTATATAGATATATACTATATGCAATATATATATATACACACACACACACATACAACATACATACATACACACACACACACACATACACACACACACACACACACACATATATATATATATATATTGCAATATCTAGAGTAACCACTTTAAAATCTATACAAGGAGAAACTCAAAAAACACAAGTAAATAAAAATTGAATTTATTTTAAAACATACTCAGTAGCCCTAGCTGGTTTTGCTCAGTGTTAGAGCATCGGTCCATCGACTGAAGGGTCTCGGGTTTGATTCCAGTCAAGGGCACATACCTCAGATGCAGGCTCAATCCCTGGCCCAGTCGGGCGCATGCACAAGGCACTCTATCAATGTGTCTCTCTCACATGAATGTTTCTCTCGCTGTCTCTACCCTCCCTTCCACTCTCTAAAAATCAATGGAAAAAATATCTTTGAGTGAGGATAAGACAAAACAAAAAGAGATTCAGTAATATATAGAAAGACAAAATAAGGAACATAGAGAAACAAAAAAATAGAAAATAATAAAATGACACAAGTTCTAACATACCAATAATTACATTAAATGTAAATGGCCTAAATACATCAATTAAAAGACAAAGATAGGCAGAGTGAAATTAAAAAAAAACCCACATAACTATATACTCTCTTCAGAAAACTCAGTTCAAATAAAATTATTTATGTATATTGAATGGGAAGATACATATCATGCAAATGTTGGTCGAAAGGAACCAGGAATGACTATGAATATATGTATCCCCCACTTTCCAAATTTCAAATCGCACCACTTTCACAAAATACTTACATTGTTAACCTGTTTTCACTAACTAGAAGAAATTCAGCGGATTTTCACTTAAAAACAAAACTAAAACCATACCCCTCTAATGTTGGACTTTTGTAAAAGCGAAGTGGCACAACAGGAACTTTCAGAAAGCAGGAGATACTCTTCACTTTGTGCCATTTGGCTTAGGAAAGATTTCAGAGGAACGCTCTGCTTTCGGATAGCAGGGGAGACCAATAACAGGGGAGACCAATAGCAGGGGAGACCAATAGCAGGGGAAACCTGTATCGGACTTCAGAGCAAAAAAATTATCAGAGACAAAGAGGGACGTTACATAATAGTAACAAAGGGGGCAATCTATCTAGAAGATATAACTGTCCTAAATGTGCATGCACTAAATAAGATATAAGAAGCAAAAGCTGACATAACCGAAAGGAGTAACAGACAAATCTACAAACATATATGGATACTGAAACACCCTTCTGTCAACAATTAATAGAACAAGGCAGAAAATTAACAAGGATATAGGATAATTCAATAATAGTATCCACCAACAGGATTTAATAGACATTTATAGAATGCTCCACCCAAAACATCAGGATTTTTTTTATAGGCATTAGGTTGGCAACAACCTGTACTTCCCTTATGACTCCTTGGAAATATTTTCTAAACCAAAATCAGGACATAGGATATAAGAAAGTTGTACTTGTTTCTCTCTGTGTGTTTAATAAGCTATATACAGTTGTCCTGCAGTATCCACGGGGATTGGATCCAGGACCCACTGTAAATACCAAAATTCAAGATGCTCAAGTCCCCTTGTATTAAATGGTGTAATATTTGCATATAACCTATATCTGCATGTAGGTTACTGCAGGATATGCCTACACCTCACTTCATTTGAGTGGATTTAGCATACTGTTCAGCACAGAGAAAATTCAAGTTTTGCTTTTTTGGAACTTTCTGTGCTTTTTAAAAAGATATTTCCTATCTGAGACTGAATTTGCAGATGTGTGGCCCATGGATACAATAGAATGATTGTAGTATGGTACCTATAATAAATGTTTCATGTTTTTAGTTAAAACAGGTAATTATTAAAGATGTTTTCCAAAATTTTTTATACCAGAATTATAAACACCCTCGTAAAGAAGTAGTCTTCATAAGCTGCCCTTGAGAGAAAGGAATGCTCTACTTGCAGAGAGCAGGGGAGACCTGTATCGGAGAGTAGACTCAGACTTTCCCACAGTGTGTGTTATGCCACCTCACTTTTATGCAAGACCAACATTCGTGGTAATGTTTTCTGTTTGGTTTTTGTGTGAAAATGCTCCGAATTTCTTCTGGTTAGTGAAAACAGCTTAACAATTTCTTGTGAACAATTTCTTGTTCAAGAAATTTCTTGTTTTTGACAACCCTTCCCCCTCTGATTTTTTTTTTTTCCTCTTCATTCTAGACCTAGCCTTCTGATGTTCAGGTAACCAGTACTTCAGTGGTCTCTGAGTATTTTTTCCCCATTGACCACTCCATCTGTATAACCTTGGGCAAAGAGAAAGGGGCAAGAACACCTGTCTTCTTTCTTCTTAAGAGTTCTTGGTTCAGACTCCTAGTAGTGACTCTCAGATGCTCCTTAATCAAGCATCTCAATCCTCCTAGCCGGCTGTTCCCAGCATCCCCTTTGAGTCCCATGTCCCATGTCACCCTGGCCTCCTCTTGCAAACAACTACAACAGAAGCCACCTTTGCCCAGGCTTGCCCCTGGCCATCCCTTAAGTGATTCCTGTCACCTTGCTTATTACAAATAGAAGAAGGTCCCAGCCCAGAGGAAACCAGACTTATACGACACTGGCCCTTGCGGGTGATCCGTGGACTCTTCCCAAAGCTCGTATCCCATGAATGGTGAAGGTCATCGGCCACTTGAGTCGGTGGCCTGGTTTTCGGGTTACACCAAGAGAGGGGTTATCGAGAGCAAGGAAGACCAGGGCCAGGATCCTCCTCAGGGGCCATTCTCACGGTGCCCTGTGGACAGCCCCCTGCAGACCTGTTTCTCTGCGGCCTGCATCCAGACAATGACCTTCAACATGCCAGCTTGACTCTCAGGCCTTGCGGTGTTTGCCCATTATGTAATGTCTGTGCTTCGGGAGAAATCTTACGGAAACAAACGGAGGAAGTTTGCCAGTCCAAGTAGTGGATAATAAATCCTGCCTGTCGAGATGGAAACTGATGGTCTGTAGCCTTCGGTCTGTGCACACATGTTGTTATTGTTGTTGTTGTTGTTAAAGTCTGAAAAATTCAAGGAACCAACATGTTCGAGTATTTCAGTGTTGCTTGTTGGCAGAAATGGCAGGTCCCTTCCTCTGAGATCATGGGCCTGGACCTTCTTCACTGAGTCCTGAAGCCTCACTTCCCACCCAGCCCGCAGAGCCGGGCAACCGCATTCGGTTCGCACATGTTGGAAACCTTACCGGTGTCCAGTCCGTTCACTGGTGTCACTGGATTGTTTTCAGTGTTCGTTTTAAAGGAAAGACATGGGGGTTTTCTTTCATTTTCTTGCTGGAATGTTTGCTACTACATATTTTCCTTAGAATAGATGTTCTTCTGTTTCAGGAGAAATAGACTTTTCACTGAGACAGCTAAATTGGATTTTCTGATCAAAGCTCAAAGCAAATACATTTTAGCTTAGCAGTATCACAGGTCAAGATAATTAACTTTAAAAAATATTCTAGGGTCTTTTCCTTAGTTAGGCCAAATTGGTGTTTTAATTCCTTTCAGTTACCTAACTAGAAAAACAGTGCCGAGACAGAGGTATTCCTGGCAGGTTATGTTATTCTCCTGTAGACATTCTTGTAAAAGAAACTTTCCTTAGTCGATACGGAAATAACTTTTGAAAACACGTAGTGATATGGAAGGAACAGAACCATTCAATGAGCTGACACATAAGCTGCACTAAAGAATCACAAAGTCCTCAGAATGCACCTAACTCAATCCCAGAATAATGTGTTTTATTTTATAATATACTAGAGGCCTGATGCATGAAATTTCTGCACAAGGGGAGGGGGTGTCCCTCAGCCCAGCCTGCACCCTCTCCCTTCTGGGACCCTCTCAAGAGATCAGGCCTAAATGGGCAGTCAGACATCCCTCTCACAATCCAGGACTGCTGTCTCCCAACTACTCGCCTGCCTGCCTTCCTGAATGCCCCTAAATGCTTCTACGTGCCAGCCTCATCACCCCCTAACCACTCCCCTGCCAGCCTGTTTGCCCCTAACTGCCCTCTCCTCAGGCCTGGTCATTCCTAATTTCCTGCCACTGCTGGCCATCTTGTGGTGGCCAACTTGTGTCCACATGGAGGCAGGATCTTTGACCACATGAGGGCAGCCATCTTGTGTGTTGGAGTGATTGTCAATCTGCATATTACTATTTTATTAAATAGGATAGAGGCCTGGTGCATGGGTAGGGGTCAGCTGATTTGTCCTGAAGGGTGTCCTGGATCAGGGTGGGGGTTCCCTTGGGGTGTGGGGCGGCCTAGGCGAGTGGCCTGTGGCAGCCATGCCCCAAGGCGACCCAAGTGGAGGCCCTGGTATCTGGGATTTATCTATCTTCTACAGTTGAAACTTTGTAGCCTGGAGAGGAGCCAAGCCTCCTGCTCACTCCATGGTGGCATCCATTTCTGTTGGGATTTATTTATCTTCTAGAATTGAAACTTTGTACCCTTAAGTGGAGGTCTAGGCCAGCCAAGATGTGTGGAAAGCTTGGCTTCCTCCATCACAGAGGGTAACCCTAGCCTCCTGCTCTCTCCAACTCTGTGGCTACCGCCATTTTTGTTGGGATTTATTTAACTGCTATAATTGAAACTTTGTAACCTTGAGTGGAGACCTGGGCCTTCCAGGGTGTGTGGAAAGCTTGGCTTCCTCCATCGCCAGGGAAACCCAAGCCTCCCTCCTGCTCACTCCATGGCCAAAGCCATTTTGGTTGGGGTTAATTTGCATACTCATTCTTGATTGGCTGGTGGGTGTAGCAGAGTGATGATTAATTTGCATATTGCTCTTTTATTAGGTGGGATTTTTATTGATTTCACAGAGAGGAAGGGGGAGGGAGAGAGAGAAACACCAGTGATGCAAGAGAATCATTGATTAGCTGCCTCCTACATGCCCCCTGCTGGGACTTGAGCCTACAACTCAGGCATGTGCCCTTGACCAGAATCGAACCCAGGACCCTTCAGTCCCCAGGCTGACGCTCTATTCACTGAGCCAAAGAGGCTAGGGCCAGAATAATATTTTTAATAAAACAAAACTAGACTCCCATGTTTCCTCTTTTCTCATGGTGTATGTAAGTTAGGAGAATCCATTTATGAAAGCCAACTGCAACTTTAATACTTTGTGGAAGTTTAGCCTACAATTCAGCAATAAAGGAAAAGATTTCTTTGTGTGTATATGGTCTGTATTAGGATGAAGAGCAAAAGATGATTAGAGATGGTACTAGAATATCACCTGTTTTAGAATTAAATGATGAGGTTTTACTAATTTTTTTCTAAAGAAAATGTTATATATTTAAAAATTATATATATGTACTTTAAATCATATACTGAGTTGTGTCTTTCACTTTAGCAAACTCATTGTCACACAGATAAGATTATCTGGTTACAGATTAAATGAGTGGCTATCATGGCCAAATTCTTGGCTTATAGAGAAACATATAATACACTGTGTGGATAGCAAACATTCCTCTAAGTTCTGCAGAAATTTGGACTGGGAGAATTACATTTTTAAGTCTGGTTCTCCCATTGCTAAAAGCCACATTTGGAAAACAACCTGGAAAAAAACATAAGAACACCAAAGAGCTCCCCTCGGAAGAAGGCTCGCCCTGGGTTTCTGGGCACCTCTGGTCCTGCTTAACCTTCGCCCGCTCTCCGGCGTGTGGGCTCAGAGGGCCAGCCGCTCCACCGGAGCACCTGTCTGGATGGGGCTCTGCTGGAGTGAGGGACACTCGTGTCTCAGGGCCGCCCCACTCCAAGTCTGTCCTCGGTCCCTCTGCCACCACATGGCCCTGCCCTGACTCCCCTGCACCCACAACATCCGCCAGCCTCGTGACCAGTGCCGGGAGGGGCCGCCCCTGGCAAGGCTGGTTTTCAGTGAGACCCACCCTCCGCCTCCTCGCAGGGAAATCCGAGTGTAGACCAGGCACGGTGCCACCTGCTCCCCCAGCCAAGTACCAGAATCTCACAGGGGGTTACGGACAGCAGCAGCAATACCCAGAAAGACCAGAAATACCCAGGAAAGTCAAAGGCCCCCTCTTTGCTTGCGGTAACCGGCTAGGATTGGGGTTAGCTCTGGATAACACAGAGCTAGATTACAGTGGCCTCGGCAGGAACCTGTCTTTCTCAGGCACCGGGAAATCTAGAGGCAGATGGTCTAGAGCAGTGCCGCTCTGTGGACCAGTGAGTTTGCCAACCACTGGTCTAGAGGTAACTCGCATCTGAATGGGGCCATCGGGGGTGTGGGCTCTTCCTAGATTTTCACTCTTTGGTCTTTTGCACATAGACCTGTATTTCCCTGTTGTCATCTCAGGTTCACACGATGACTTCTGTCCCTCTAAGCTTCACGTGGCCGATTTCCTGCCTTCAGACTTCACCCGGTCAGCTGCCCATCTCCAGGAATTCCCTTGGCAGCACCAATAGCCCTGAATCCCGACATAATGGCAAAACCAAACAAATTGGGGCATTCTGCTAGGGAATCTACCTACCACCCACCAGCAGGAAACTTGGTTTCCTGCCCACAGTTCCACTTCAGGAAGTATTCAGACCTCTCCCCAAAACCCCCTATTTTATCGTTCACGTGGTTTTGCTCCCCTCTGGCCAGTGGGTTAGGTGCTGTCGTTTGGTCAGTCTTACCAGCAGCTCCTCGGCTCTCCCTCTGGCCTGTGATGATTGTCTCCGTCTTACCCCCATCCCTGCCAGCTTGGTTACCAAAGTCAGGGCCTTCGGCCTCCAGTTCTGGCTCCATTGGGATCAGTTCAGAGAAGGCAGTGGGCTTTTCCTCCAGACCCCTCTGCCCTTCCCCCCCCCCAAAAAAAAATAAAAACAACAACAACCAGCCCAGCAGCCTCCTCCTCAGTCTCTTGCCATTTTACAACCTTTGCTGGTACCTGCCACGGACCCAGCCCCTGGCTGAGCACTGGAGAGAAGACTAGACGAAAGAACCCGTATCCTTACCTTCCTTCCCACAGAGGAGGGCGAGAAGGTGGAGAATCTCACTGTGTGACAGACACAGGGCGTGAGTGGTACAAGAAAGCAGAGTTTAGTTCTGCCGAGATCAGTGAGGGAGGAGAAGATAAATGACATTGGACTTAAAGATGAGTGGGGGTTTTCAGACAGACAAAAGGGCATAAGATGGGCAAGGCAGCTGTCATTTGTGGACTGTGTGTGATTGGAGAACTCAGCGATGGCATTTGACCTGCGAGAAGAGGGTCCCGTTGATCTCCAACGTCAGCCCCCACTCAGCTATTTTAAAGCGTGAACTGCTCTACCATGAGTTTAAGGAATATTGTCCAGTAATATCCGGACATCCCACATATCGCAGGAGGTGATACCGGGGAACACAAATGAATGTTAGACTCCTCGGTGAGCTTTTTCAGCACCTGTATTTGGCTTTGTGATGAAGCAAAGGTAAACAATGAGATTCTCTTCAGTCATTCTCTGTCTCTCGTGTTTTTGTTTCCATTACTCTTGCTTCTAGATATTTCCTTCACCGCGGTGCTTGAGACTCTGAATTCTGCTGGTTTCCAGGAATGCTGTTGAGAGTCTCTGCCAAGAGAAATGTGTTTTCCCCTTAGGAAATGACACTTGTGCTTGGTATTGTTTCTGATCACTGTGTTGTGCTGTGAGCATTTCTGAGGAATGAAAATGATGACTTCTTTGAGGCAGTCACTTTCCAGGCCAACTGGTATTCTACTGTCTTTTCTTTTTAAAAAGTATACTACTGAAACCGGTTTGGCTCAGTGGATAGAGCGTCAGCCTGGGGACTGAAGGGTCCCAGGTTTGATTCTGGTCAAGGGCATGTACCTTGGTTGTGGGCACATCCCCCAGTAGGGGGCGTGCAGGAGGCAGCTGATTGATGTCTCTCTCTCATCGATGTTTCTAACTCTCTATCCCTCTCCCTTCCTCTCTGTAAAAAAAAAATAATCAATCAATAAAATGTATTTTAAAAAATTAAAAAAATAAAAAGTATACTTAGCTGAGAAAATTATCAGGAAAAAAAGAGTAGGAATAAAGGTGGGGTGAGATACATTCCTTGATGAAAATTTTACTCGTAAAAAATGTGATTTCTTACAAGTTATTCGAATCTTTTAACTTTTTCTGACTCAACAGTGATACTACAGGAAAGTGCTTAAAACGTCCGTGTTTACCTCCATGAATGAGCAGAGGGCAAGCCTCTCGTGTAACTCCCCCAGCTCAGGACTCACCGTTTCCTGGCTCTCGGAGGCCTCCCTGAAGCCCCTGCGTTTCCAGAAATGCACTTCCGAGCTCAGTCAGTTGTGGGCCAAACCCCAGCCCTGGCTTTATGAGCTTTCCATTGGTTGCTGGCTGTCAGTCATGGGTCCCTCTCAGCTCCTGGGAGTCACTGCCAGGCCCTCCCCCCGAGCTGCTTCAAACCAGCAGGGGTGCACTTACCCGTTTCGTGCCGTGACTCTGGCTTCCCTCCCGCACCAGCTAGAGGAAACTCGGGTTGTTGGAACCTCATGTGATGAGGTTAGGGCGACCAGGATAACGTTCCTTAAAGTCATCGGCATTATAAGACGTAACTTGGACTGGGAGTAATGTTCATCAGAATTCACAGGTTCTACCCACACCCAAAAGAGGGGGGGGTTTAGGAGGGCAAGGAATATTGGTGTCATAGACTTCTGCCTACCACACACCACCTGTCTTCTGCCCTTCTGAAATGCTCCTTTTGTCAGAAATCTGCAAAGATGGCCGAAACCCGTTTGGCTCAGTGGATAGAGCGTCAATCTGCGGACTGAAAGGTCCCAGGTTCGATTCCAGTCAAGAGCATGTACCTTGGTTGAGGGCACATCCTCAGTAGGGGATGTGCAAGAGGTAGTTGATTGATGTCTTTCTCTCATCGATGTTTCTAACTCTCTATCCCTCTCCCTTCCTCTCTGTAAAAAAAATCGATAAAATATATATTTTTTAAAAATCTGCAAAGATGTATCCTTCTAATGATTTATCTGTTAAAAAAAAAAAAAACTGTGCTTGTAACCCTTACATCATAAAACCTCCCTCAGGGAGTTACGCACGTTACCTGCTGTGGTGCCTGACGTTAGGCCCTCACCCTGCGAACTCCAGCTGGTGAGCAAGCCGGGCGAGGTGAGCACAGGTGCTTTGGGAAGACGTGCCCTTGTTAACAGGACACTCACCTGGCCTGACTCACACGCCTGTCTGGGCCTCCCTCCTCCCATCAGGGAGCACTTGCCAAAAGAAGAGGGGGGATGGGAAGTTACTGAAATGAATTTGACAGTTGTTTTGTCTAGTGACTGTTCTAAGTTTTTGGCTTTTTGTGTTGTTGTGTTTTTTTTTAATGCAGCTAATGTTGCCTACCTTGGGGGCCAGGAAATGATGGAGGTGGTGAAGAGAGACAACGAAACCATCAAGGAACACTTATCTAAGGTAAGCACTTTGGTACTGCAAGGAAGTAAGTCAGTGGGCAGAAATACTTCCTGAAGACGAGAGACTGAAATTGGTTCGGATCTCTTAGGCCTCCAAGGTTAGATTCAGATAGAGTTCTACGACTAGTTAAAATGAATGCTCTCCTTGAATGTTGCATAGAAAGTAAGCGAAGCTGATGGCATAATTAAATGTATTTCGCCACCTCTTTTTGTTGGGTTTATTTTTAGAATCCATACTCCTCTCTAGGACCTTGTACTGCGAAGATTCTCAGTAATACTTATAGAATAAACTAGAGGCCCGGTGCATGAAATTTGTGCACTGGGGAGGGGGCGGCCTCACCCAGCTCACACCCTCTCGCAGTCTGGGACCCCAACTGCTGTGGAGGCAGGAGAGGCTCCCACCACTGCTGCTACACTCACCTGTGAGCCCCGCTTCTGGCTGAGTGGGGCTCCCCTGTGGGAGCACACTGACTGCCAGGGGGCAGCTCCTGCATTGAGCATCTGCCCTCCTGGTAATCAGTGCGCATAATAGCAACCAGTCGTTCTGCTGTTCGGTCCATTTGCATAATAGCCTTTTACTATATAGGATGGGTTCTGTTAAAATGTCAGTAAAACATTGGAAGACAGCTAGCATGACTACAGCCCAATGCCTCAGTGAGCTGGTCTTTCTTACTCTCCAATGCATTAGAGTAGTAGTATCCTCTGACACCAAGCCCAGTTTCCTGTACAAGCAGGAGCAGAAAGGCAAAGGTTGAAACATTTAGCCTTGGTGAGTTTCTGCGGCAAATACCAGAAGCTTACCCAGACATTTGGAAGCACCAGCCTCTGAATCTGTGAGTTCTAAGCAGCCTAGCCTGTTGGTGACTCTGGTACTCCCACGGCATCATTTGTCTGTCTGTCCATCCTGTATAGGGTAGAGCTGCAATGTCCATCCACGCGTGGTTATTGTGGCTAGCCTGAATTGAGATGCACCAAGCGTGTAAAATTGACCTTGGATTTCAGAAACTTAGTACCAAAAAATAAAATATTTCATCAATATTTTTATATTGATTACATGTTGAAATGATATGATCTATTGGATGAAGTAAAGCATATTACTAAAAATAATGTTAGCCATTCCTTTATACTTTTTTTGTAGCTACTATAAATGTTTCCGTTCTGTGTACGCCTCTATCTTCGTGTTGGACTCGCTAACTTGGAGCTTGGGGGTTAGTGCTGAGCTGGGACAGCTGCCAGGTGGCCGGCTCTTAAAGACCCAGGAGCCTACAGTCTGCAAGGGAAACCTCCTGGGTTACAGTCCCTTCATAAACTTTGAGACACTTGACTTAAACTGGCCTACAATGTTCATTCACGTTTCCATTGCTTCCCAATACAGTTACCTTAAAGCCAGAAGTGTATATGTCCTTTAAAAAAAGACTTTCACTCCCAGCCAATGTGCCTCAGTGGTTTGAGTGTCAACCTATGAACCGGGAGGTCACGGTTCAATTCCTGGTCAAGGCACATGCCCACATTGCAAGCTTGATCCCCAGTGGGGTGTGCAAGAGGCAGCCAGTCAATGATTCTCTCTCATCATTGATGTTTCTGCCTCTCTCTCCCCCTCTGCCTTCCTCTCTCTGAAATCAATAAAAACATTTCTTAAAAGTTTTCTTTTTCACAATATTGACCCGTAGTAGCATCACCCAGAGAGGACTTTTTGAAATGCCAGTTTGTGTTTGTCTTTGGCCATGGGGATCATCAGATCTCTCGAATGGTAGTTGCATAGAGATTGAAATCTTGCATCCAGAAGGAACCACTCACAAGCTGACCGGGGAGGCTGGGGCCTCAGAAGGACCCTTGTCCAGCCTTTCAACTTGTTTTCAGCCGTTGAAGGATATGAAAACACAAGAAAAACAGGGTTTTGTTTTTCCATTAAATTACAAACGAATTTGTTGCAGAAACGCATTGACGTGCTCAAGGCTGGAAGTTCATAAAAACAACTCCGCTCCCAGTTAATAACAAGACTGGCAGATGCTCGCTTCCAAATCTCACACTTGCTGACTGACTCGACCCTCCTGTGTCCCAGCCCATCCTGCCACCTGTGGGAGCCAGCTGCTGTAAAAGACTCCTCATTCCTGGATCCTCTTTGTATGTTGTGCTCAGAACGAGGTCAGAGGGAGGTGCTAACTTATTCCTGCCCCAAGTGAAATCCATATGCAGGCGTAATCACTCCCAGATAGAGGTCTGCTCGTGGTAACTGCGTGTCAGGCCTGGGAGTTTGCTGCAACTTGCATGGGAGCAACGTGGGGAGAGAATGCTAGATGGCAGGCGTTTCAAGGTCAATATTCACAAGTCAGTCACGAAATAAACTTTCCCAGCTCCGGGGCCGGCTTTGTTTTGGTTGTAAGAGAGCGTTCAACGTACCGGTGGAATCTGGGAGAGCAGGCCATTGGTTTGTTTAATGGGGCAAAACTATCTGGCCATTCATTGATTGGCCTTTGTAACAGCCACGTGCCAGTTCCTAAGTGAAACAAGGTACAGGAACAGGAACGTTTTGTCTCTGCGATGGAAAGGAGAGGAAGCACGCTGTAATTGAATACAGTGGTACCTCGAGATACGAGTGCCCCAACATACGAGATTTTTGAGATACGAGCCGTCGAGCGAGTGATTTTTGCTTTAAAATCCGAGCAACAGTTGAGATACGAGTAATCATGCGGATCGGCCCGCTGCACACAACCCACCAGTTGACCGTGACTCGAGTGTCTCATAGTTTCCCACGCCTCAAGGTTACAGAACGAATTAAACTCGTATCTCGAGGTACCCTTGTACTGGGCAAAGCAGAGTCGGCTCATGTCCCCATCTGCTTGAGAAAACAAGGAAATGCGAAAGGGCGTGTGGCTCTAGGAAGATCGTGGCATTGACTCCGCCTTCCCAACCACCTTGACATTGAGTCACACTGAGAACCCCTTCCCAGGACGAGACAGCTCCCTTGTCTAGATGTTCCAGGCAGGATGCTCTGTCCCACCGCGCCCCAAACGTGGCCATTCAGAAACCTCACGCCTCCCTCGGACTGCCCCGTGGGAAGGTTTTGAGCCATACAGTGTGTTGCAAAAGTCACTCACTGTATCTCAGTTATTCTGTGTTGGAAATAATTCTGAGGAATACATCTTGGTGCCATTCAGTCAGAAAGTCCTAGGAAAGTTTGCCTAAAAATAGTGTCTCTATTGCATCGTGCAGATAGCTTTTGAGTCCCTGCAGCCCCACCACAAAACGATCAGACCATCAGTAGGCTTCGGTTCTGAGTTCAAATTTCCGCCTCTAGGCTTTTATTGGCCACATGAAGAGAACTTACATTGATTTTTTACAGAGAGGAAAGGGGAGGGATAGAGAGTTAGAAACATCGATCAGCTGCCTCCTGCACACCCCCTACTGGGGATGTCCCGCAACCAAGGTATGTGCCCTTGACCGGAATCAAACCTGGGACCCTTCAGTCCACAGGCCGACGCTCTATCCACTGAGCCAAACCGGTTTCAGCAAGAACTTTCTTCATCTTGAGAAAAAAATTGGCTGGGCTGGTTGATTCCTCCCTCTCTTCCTCTCTCCCTCCCTACCTTCCCTCACTCTTTCCTGCCTGCCGGGTCTGGAGACTTGGTAGACAGTATCAAACCTCCTACTTGAGGTCCTTCAGCTTTACATGAAGTTACTTCCCTTTCCGGGAACAAGTACTGCAGACCCACAGTTGTTTCCAGAAGAGTTACTTGTGGCCTGTGGCATGGTGAGTGTGTACCTTCTTCACCTGACTGACCCCGCCTGTTCTTTAAGACTCGGCTCCATGGGCATCTCCAGGAGGCCCTCGGCAGGCTCTGGTGGTGGCTAGCTGTCCCTCCCTCGGCTGCCAGGGCTCCCTCTGTCACCTTCTGGTGCTGCCTCCATCACCCAGTACGTAAGCGGCCTGCCTGCCCGCTCGCCCACCTTGAGGGAAGGAGCCGTGTTTACTCATCTCGGTATCCCTAGGGCCTGGCACAGTGGTGATGCCCGGTGAGCAGTCAGTACCTGTGCCCTAGTGGGTGGCCGGGGAAGCCCCCAGAGCTTAGCTTCCAAGCCTTTCCTGTGCCAGGGATCACTTGGGCTCTCGTAGATGGTCCCCTTCTCTGCGTAATAGGATTGAGTGCACAAAATAAATGTATGAGATGGCAAAAAAAATTACCTTGAAATTATCAAAATACAGTGGTACCTCGAGATACGGAGTGCCCTAACATACGAGATTTTTGAGATACAAGCCGTCAAGCGAGCGAGCAATTTTTGCTTTGAAATACGAGCAACATTTGAGATAGGAGTAATCGTGCAGATCGTCCGGCTGCACACGACCCACCAGTTTACCGCGACTGGAGCATCTCAGTTTCCCACGCCTCAAAGTTATGGAACGAATTAAACTCGTATCTCGAGGTACCACTGTAGCTTAAAACAAATTTGTGATATATATCATGTGTACATCTTTATTAACACATAAATAATGAGATACAGTAGCAGTCAAAATTACTATTGTAAATTTGTACTGACGAGCGTAAGTTATTTTCTATTATCTACAATGAGTTTATTGTCATTTGAAAATTTCCATAATATTACAGGTGACAAAATACAGGTATTACTAATACTACCGTGGTTTGTTGCCTGTATTCATAATTGAAGGAAATACTAAATTATAGTTAGAGGTTAGCAAAAATAAAGATGTACCTGTACTTTCCGGCGTATAAGACGACCCCCAGCTTTCCCAGTTAAAATATAGTTTGGGATATACTCACCCTATAAGATGACACCCGGCATATAAGACGACCCTCGACCTTTGAAAAGATTTTCCTGGTTAAAAAGTTATCTTATATGCCGGAAAATATGGTAAATCTTTTTTTCCAAGTTTACATTGCATGTGCAGGCACGTGCACGCGCGCACACACACACACACACACACACACACACACACATACCGCCACCACCTCTAGCCTTTGATGGGCATGGACCTAAAGACCTGTAGAATCAAAGGCGCTTAGTATTCATGGGATATGAGAATGGCGACGGAGGAGTCCATGGTAATTTCTCTCTATTAGATCTGGTGACAAGACAGGGAACATGGAGGAGCAGCAAGTTGTGGGAGATGGTTGATCAGGTGGTCCTTTGGGCACTTCTGTTGGGGATACCCGGGGGATACCCACGTGGACATACTGGCAGGCAGCTGGGCACGTGGGCAGCGTGGAAGAGGGGCCCGGGCTGGGTTGGACTTGGGGGTGATGGGGACAGACCGGAAGCCTGCGCCTGGGCCAGGGTGGCCTGAGGATGTGCAGGGAGAGAACAGTGCGCAGCCTAATCCGGGGAGCAGAGCTTGAAGGTGGGAGGAGGGAGGAGAGCTCTCGGATAAGACGGAAGTGGCGGGGGAGGGGCGGGAATGAGAACCGGGCGGGGAGAAACCAGAGTCAGAGTCACCTGTGCATGTCCGCCACCCGGTCCCGTTCTTCGGGGAGCCCCCGGGGGAAGCCGCGCTTTATGAGGCACCTGGCGGGTCCGAGGCAAGCGGGAGGTCAGCGTCCCGGGCCCCGGCATCGTTCGGAGCTGTAAGGGATGTGTCTCCTGCCGGGGGAAGTGGATTTGTGTTTGATTTAGAAACTTGAAGTTTTCATTTAAAAGTCACTTAGGAGGGAAATTCTACACTGCGTGACCGCGTTCGGCCTCGGCCTCTGCAAGCAGCTGTGCGCGCTGCCGCCGGGCTGCACCCGAGCGTCGCCGTCAGGGCCCTGGAGCTGCTCCCCGCCAGGACACAGGACACCGGACCCGCTTTCCCAGGAAGGTGGGGGTTGCCTGCGGAGGGGTGCTGCCCCAGCCCCCAGAGGGCCAGGCCGGGTCATAGCCTGGTACGGGAGAGGGGCAGAGTGTCCCAGCAACGGCAATGCCTCTGCGTGGCTCTCGCCCAGCCGCTCAGCCCACCTGAGCCCAGAGGTGCACGCTTCCTGGGGAGCAAACCTCTGCAGGGCTTGCAGATCCGAGCATGCAAATCCTTCGGACATGCGCAGGTCCTGCTCAGCGGAGCGTAAGGAGCGCGCCCAGGGCCGGCTCACCAGGCCTCGCTCTGAAACCGATTTGGTTAGTTCTGCCTGTTTAACGTGGAGCCTATGCCAAGTGTCAGCATCATCCTGGAAATATCTGAGTCACTTTGACCTGGAGAGCTTCGCCGTTACTACCCAGGAGTTCTCTAGTGGAGCATGATGGGGGTGGGGAGGAGGGGGGTATTATATACTGGGGAACAGAGTCCTGAGAGCCACAGCCTGAGCTTCAGGCTCCATCTCTGCCACTAGCTATTTAGATTATCTTGGGGAAGTCACTGTGCCTCCTTTCTTGACCAGTGAAATGTTTACTGTATCCTCATACAGC
Organism: Lasiurus cinereus; assembly: GCA_011751065.1. Taxonomy (NCBI): domain Eukaryota; kingdom Metazoa; phylum Chordata; class Mammalia; order Chiroptera; family Vespertilionidae; genus Lasiurus; species Lasiurus cinereus. The sequence continues at coordinate 63,879,166 of JAAGEH010000041.1, forward strand.
TATTCCCAAAATACCCTGCCGTCACTCATATACATATGGTGCAAGAGTATGTGGCATGGACTGAGCATTCAATAAGAGAGTATTACTTAGGTTAGGATAGCCTGGAGGTGCCCCTGAGTACTTTAAAAAGATGATCTGGCTCACTTTCCCTGCCCCCACACATCCCTGCCCTAATATTTTCATTCTGTATTGAAAGATTTTGAGGATAGTGACTATGTAGGCAAGAGAAAAAGTAAATAAAATTCTAAGACAAGGGAAAATGTTCTTTTATTAGACCCACAGCTCCTATGGTGCCAGTAGTCCTACTGGACCGTTGAATAGAGAGCAGTCGTTCAGATAAGAGGTTTTGTACTAGTTTCATTGAGATCATGGACATGTAGCATTGCATTAGTTTAAGGCGCACAGCACGATGATTTGGTGTATACTCTGAGATGATCGTCACAAGAAGTCGAGTTAACACCCATCACCTCGCATAAATGCACAGGTTTTTTCTTGTGATGAAATCTTTTAAGGTCTGCTCTCTTTACAGCTTTCAGCTGTGTGGTGCGTACTGTTAACTACTTCACCGCGCTGTACATTCTGTTCCCAGGACTTACTCATCTTATAAGTGGAAGTGGGTACCTTTTGACACCCTTCATCCAGCGCCCCCATTCCCACCTCCTGCCTCTGGCAGCCACAAATCTTTTCTCTGTTACTATGAGTTCACTGGTTTTTAGATTCCACATATATGTGAGGACGCAGAGTAGTTGTCTCCTGACCGACTTATTTCTCTTGTATCACGCCCTCAAGTTCCATCCATGTTGCTGCAAATGGCAGCGTGTCCTTCTCCTTTTGTGGCTGAATAACATATATTTCGCTAATAGAGACTGGTGTGTATGGCCTTTTCACATTTAACATTTTAAGATGTTGGTATATCATTAAAAGTCATTTTTTTGTTGTTAGCTATTAGCAAAATCAAATTTATAAACTGGGGTCACAAGATGGTTTCTAATATTTCTTTGGTTCCTGCAGTAAATTCTGTTGTTGATGCATAAAAGCCAGCAACTCAGATTGTAGAGTAACGCTTTGCTGACTCTCTCAGGGCAGCCTGCTGTGTTTAAGGGCCAGTTTGTACCCGCCTCTGTTTTCCCTGGGCAAGACTGTCTGACTTCTGAATTTCAACCCCTTAGCCACCGCTAGCCCGAGATAAGTCCAGAATCGTTGCTACTGTCGGTTTCAGGTGCAAACAGTGAAAAGGAAAAGAAAATAGGACATGAGGAGTGGCAACTGTGGACTGTGTGTGGTGGCGGCTGCGGCGGTTGGCAGGGGCCGGTCGGCAGGGACTGCCTCCCAGGGCATCGGGGAGGGGAAGGAAAATGACTCGGGGAGCACGGAGACCAGAGGACCCCTAATCCCACCTCTTGCCGAAAGCGCACGAGGAAAGCAAACCGCCTCCCGGGAATCACAGTCTAGGACTGAGAAAATGAAACCGTGTGTTTGATAGAAAAATGGGTTACTTCATGTGACAGCCATCTGGGAGCACGGGGTCATTTCCATCGCAGTGATGTGCGCTTTTTATCCATTCCCGTGCCTATCGAGGCAGGTGCCAGGGAGAAAACCTACGGAAAACCACTTCTTTTCTTATCGGCCTGGGAGTGTAGACACTCCGCGGATAGACTGAGGTTCTGGGTTAACATCGCCCGTATTTCACATGGCATGCGGCGCCCAGAACCACAGGGACCCGCGGAGACGTGGAGTGAAGGCTGTCGCGTTTGTGCCACCGTCGATTGTGGGTTTTCACATCCGGGGTCAGACCTCCTGGTCTTCGGGTTTTGTGTTGGAATAACATTGATCAGGTCGTTCCTGATTGGAAGCAGGAGTGAAAGGTGCCGATTGGGAAGGCTGTCGCCGAACTGATGCTTTACAGCTCACTGATGCTTTCAATGTAAGCCAATTAATCTCTCTAAACCTCAGTTTCCTCTTACGTAGAATACCCTCCCCACGTATTATTATAAGGGCTCAGTGAGTGCAGAGCAGAGCACAGAGCCTGGCACATTACTCTCGTTTCCATCCGTTCGTTATTATTTGTCGCGACGCTTTTTCACATGTTGTCATCCTGAGAGTGTACGCTTTTAACCACCATGCCTTGGTGTCCAGTTCTCTTTCTCCTTCCCCTTCCTCCCTTCCCCTACTACCTCCCTACACCCCATACTTCTTTAGTTTCCTGTTTAGGATTACAGATGCAGAGCCCACGGTTCACATCGATTGCCTGTGACTAATAATCTACAGGGAACGGGAGGTATCTTGAGCCATGGATGTAAGGACAGAAGTAGCCATGTGTTGTTCCTTGGAAGCCAGGATTTTCGTAGAGAGCCCTTCCGTGACTGTGGCCCGAAGAAGAATTTGAAAAACAAAAAGACACTACCCCACCGGACTCAGATTTAACCAAAGACACTCGCGATGGTTCCTGGTCAAGGAGGAGCGAGAGAGAAGATCAGAGGCACACATGGGAATCGAGACTCCTCCATCCACTGGGGCATCACCTCTCTGCATTGAGGTTCCTTGTGCCTGCCGTGGGCTGTGTGCACCCCATAACTACTTGGACATGACTGGTCTCTGGATCCCGGAAGGTATCCCACACAGTAATCCATGTATTCCTCGTGCGCACCTGGCTGACACGGGGAAAGGGGTGGCATCTCCCCAAAGCTGAGGCTTAGCAAACTAGACCTCTCGTTGGAGATGTTTCAAATAGTAGCTAGGCCATCAGAGAAAGACAAGTACCGGGTAATTTTAATCATCTGTGGACTCTAATGAACAAAATAAACTTAACGGACAGTAGAAATAGATACAGAGAACAGACTGACCACTGTTAGAGGGGAGTGGGTGTCAGGGGCTGGGTGGAAAAGGTGAAGGAATTAAGAGGGGGAACCTCAGAGGCAGACAACAATATGGGGACAGGAAGTGGAGGGAGGTAGGAGAGTGTAAGTGGGGATAAATGGTGATGGAAGGAGACTCGACTTGAGATGATAAACACGTAAATACAGTATACAGATGATGTGTTAGAGAATTGTACCCCTGAAACCTATATGGTTTTATTAACCAGTCACCCCAGTAAATTCCTTAGCATAACGTAAAAGTTCATGGTCTCTCTCCCTGGCTCGTCTTATCTCCACCGTCCTACATTCCAGCCACGTGTAATAGCTTCCAATTCCCAAGCACGCATGCTCCCTCTGACTCTTTACTTTGCTTGCGTGCTCCCCACAGTGTGCTCCCCCAGCTTGAAGACCCAACTCGGGCCTCAGCTCTCTGGGGAACCTTTTCCTGGCCACTGCTTCCTGCCAGCATCCCTCTTCCTGGCTCTGACGCTGTCTTGTGTACATGGTACCTCTGAGCTTCCTCCACCAGCAACTGCGTCTTATTATCTGTCTTCCAGGATCCTAAGACAGCTCAGATGCTCATTAAGTATTTGTTGAACGGATTAATGAATAAGGGTTTGAGGGAGGGAGGGAGGGAGTGAATTTGATGAATTATGGAAACTACAAGTGGGTGTGACTGGCCACTTAAGGGCTGGAGCCAGGCATAATTGGTTTTTTGTTGGTTTGTTAGTTTGTTTCTTTGTTTTTCAGTGATAACAGATGCATAGGGTCCTGAAAACTTAGCTCTTTTTTTGGTATAAATGTCCACTATGTGCTGTTCTGAATAAGATTTCACTTTCGTTGCCTGTTTGTTTTAGAAATGCAGAAGAACTAGAACATAGTTTTTAGTGAAGAACAGCCTAAAGCTAGACACATATGTATGTATTTATTATAAGCATATGTGTGCATAAATATACATATTTATATATGTACTTATATATACATACATATATGTGTAAGAACCCATACACATGTACACGTGCATGTGTACATATACATATACACGTGTGTATGTGTGTACAAATGCATATGTGTTTGTGTGTGTCGTGGGCAGACATAGATCGGTCTTAATAATGCCTCACAGGAGGTTCTGTCTCCATCCAGCTTGCTCGCTGTCACCAGCCTGATTATAACGCCTCCCCACTGAGTCAGCACACACTCCTGCCGTATGAGCTGTGTGTGGAAATGGTCACGTTTCACCTGCCTCACGGAGGAGCCCGAGTCTGTCTGATTCATCTTTGCGTGCGTCCAGCAAACGTGTCCCGCGTGCCCACCCTGCGGCTGTCGGGAAACTCTTACGTGTGTGATGAACGGTCACTGGTCACTCGGCAGTGGTTGCATCCCGGTAACTCTCCCCGTCCTCTGCCATCTCTCCAGTGACCAGCCAGCCTCCGCAGACCCAGCCTTGCTGGCGCATCCTCTCTGCGCGTCGTGGGTGGTCTGTCCCACGAGGCTCTCCCTGCAGGCGTTTCTTCCCACCGGACGCCTTTTCCTTCACTCCCACGAACCGTGGAGGCGCACAGCCTGGAGAGAGCGACTCTGGAGCAGTGGTTCTCAACCTTCCCAAGGCCGCGACCCTTGCATACAGCTCCTCATGGGGTGGTGACCCCCAGCCATGAAATGTTGCTACTGTGATGCATCGTGATGCAAATATCTGCATTTCCCTATGGTCTTAGGCGACCCCTGTGAAAGGGTCGTTCGACCCCCAAAGGGGTCGCACCCACAGGTTGAGAACCGCTGCTCTGGAGGGAGGCTTGGGACCGGCTCCCAGCGCCAGGCACGGGGCTGGCGAAGCAGGTAGCCCGCCAGCGGCGGCGTCCTGTCTGCGCCGGGCGGGGAAAGTGTTCTCTGATCCCTGTGTCTGTCTTGTCTTCCAGCTGACGTTTTACTACGGAACCATCGATGCGTGGTGTCCCACCCAGTACTACGAAGACATAAAGAAAGACTTCCCGGAGGGAGATATTCGGCTCTGTGAGAAGAAAATCGCGCACGCTTTCATCCTCCACTCGTACCAGGAGATGGCCGACATGGTCGCGGACTGGCTGAAGGCCGACCTGGCCCAAGTGGACATCGCGACGCAAGAAGGCCAGGACTGACCGCCGGCGCCCAGGGGCCGTGGCGCGCTGACTCTCGGTGGTGACTAGTAGACCCCGTAGGTAAATGCTTAATTTTTCAGGGTTTGATTAGGGACCAGAGAAAAACGTGAGACCCTCCCCGCTTGGCTTAAACACTACCCGCTCCCAGCGTCCCACGCCGCTGGCTACAGTAAACCCAGGTACCGTCACACGTTTTCCGAGGCTCGGGAACACCGTGCCTGCCCTACAGGCCTCTGAGGTTTGCCCGGGGGTGCCTGCAGCTGGTCTGGGGAGGCAGGAACCTGGGAGACCGAGGAAGGCCCCAGGCAGTTGATTCTATTGACTTACGCTGTAGAGAAGGATCTGCGAGGGGGGGTGCAAGAGGTCAGGCAGTGTCCGGTGTGACTTGGGTGTGTGAATTGTGCACGCTCACGAGGAGGACACTCAGCTGCCAGCAGCAGGCCGTGGTCAGCAGCGCATCTCGCCCGGGGACCCGAGTCTCCCTCTGGACAGAAGCCGAAGAGCAGCCCAAGCTACCCTCGCCGAGGCCTTGCCGAGACCGTCGCTGTGAGGCCGGGTCCCAGGACAGCGGCAGGCCTGCACCGCAGACGCCACGGCAGCCTTTGGCCTGGCCACCCACCCGGGGCGCAGGCCCCCTCCCAGCTAACGTCGGGGCGGGCGCTGCCTGTGTCCGTCTCTGGGAAGCTTACCTGAGGAGTGTGATTCCCGGTCCGTCTGCATCCGCCACAGTCAAGTTTGCCAGGCGTCCCTCTGCTCACCTAACCGGCTAGGACTGGTGTGAGGATCCTGGCTGTGCCTCCCGCCACAGGCCAGCCAGCCAGCGCCGGTGCCGAGCCTGGGCCTGCCAGAGGTGAGCTGTTACAGGCTCCTCTTCTCCGGAGCCGGGTTGGGGAGGCCCGCCTGCCTTCCATCAGCCCAAACCTACCACACACGGTCGCCCCTTCTGTGACTTTTCGATTGGAACGCCACTGAGGACCAAGCAGTGAGCCGAGTGCCGTGGTGGGCATTGAGGAGAGGGTCTTCGCGATATTCCGCTTCTTCTGACAACCTCCTAGACAGTCATTTCCAAAAGGGCACCCTTAAATTGCTGAACAGAGCACCCCTATCAATGATGGCTCCGTTTCCGCATCAGCATATTCGTCGGGAAGGAATTGATTGACTGACGGACCAAAATTAGCCGTTCAATGATGTGAATGTGCCTTCTCCGGACACCTGGGAGGTCCCGGAGAGAAGCAGCTTGCTCTCTGGCCCAGGCTGGCTAACAGCCGTGCTGCCTTCCCCAGATCAGCTCGTCCCGGGCCGCAGGCGCCAACAAACCTGGCATTCGGTTTCTCCGGGAGGAGGCCCTGGGCCGCGGACAGTGCGGCATTGGCCTTCCTCTCAAAGCCTGCAGCCCGGGATGGCAGTCCGCCCTGGCACGCGGCCAGCTCCGTGGTGAGCGTTGGACAAGCCACCCGCAGGCAGGGCCTCTGCGCCAGAGCCGATGACTTTCCAGCCGGGAAGGTCCAAGTTCCAGGCGAGGAGGAGCTGGGTGCACAGAGGCCACGAGCTCAGGCTCCACACTAACCCCTCAGGGCATCTGCGCGGGGAGGCTTCCAGACCAAGCATGTCAAACTCACGGCCCGCGGGCCGCATGCCTCGTGTATTTGGCCCGTGTGAGCCTTTGAGTTTGACATGCTGGTTCTAGATCCTGGTGGCAGGTAGGAGACGCTCAGTGGGTACTACCTTGAGCATGTAAGCGAGTCCTGGGAGGATCGTACTCCCTGAAACGAAGACCAGCATCCCACCTTCTCTTTCAGGGTCCCTATACCCCATGCCTCCCTGTTCCAAAAGCCCACGGGGATGAAACTATGTCCTCTTGTCCTTCAGAACTTCAAAACTGGTTAAAGGTGAAATGACAAAGTAAGGTATTACTGGCTCTTCCTGTTTATCATCTAAGCACGAAGTAAATTTTTTTAAATAAATGCTTTACCAGCGCCCTGAGCTTGCCTGGCCTGGTGGTCGCGTGCCGGGGGAGGAGGGGTACCGGCTGCCCGTTCTCCGAGGTAGACTCGGGCCAGAGTCTCCCTGCGAAACCGAAAAGCCTCTCTTCTCCGTGCTCGCCTTCTGGAAGGAAGGATCAGGTGTCAGGAGATGGAAGTCCCTTTTGTTTCATTAGCGATTCAACAAAAGGCGGCATGTCTCCATGCATACGTGGCAGGTGATGAGGCAGGGGAGCTTTGAGGCCTTACGTTCGGTGCGATGTTTAGGCAGCTTCGTCTGGTTTCTCCGTGCCTCGCTGCCCTCATTTGTAAGAGAGGAGTAATAATCATGCAGGCCTCAGGTTGTGGGAAGAATGAGAGAAGATGACAGCATTAAAGCGCTGAGCACAATGCCTGACCAAGAGCATCTAAAGATTGGTAATAATAATAATAATAACAATAATAATAATAAATATGAACTGTCCTGATAGTAAAAATAAAAGACTAATATGGATGTGATGGGTAAAGTCTATTTTTCCGGAAGCACTTCTGGGGATATGTCCCAGTCGGCCGCATGGGTGGTCCTCGTCAAAGAGGGGACTTCGTTCAGGTTACCCGGTGCCCTCGCTTCTCAGTCTGCTCCGGGCCGTGGGCGAGGCTCTCCGGACGGAGGCAGCCAGCCCCAGTGGCGCTCGTGGTCTGATGCCCGAGGCAGCCAGGGCCCTCGCCAGCTGCTCCCCTCCTCAGCCCCTGGGCAGCCAGTGACCGCCAAAGGTGTGATTCTTCTTTATCCTGCATTTGTATCCAAATTAAGTTTCTCTCCAGCCCTGGCTGGTGTGGCTCAGTGGTTAGTGTGTCAGCCTGCGCATTGAAGGGTCACCCATTCAGTTCCTGGTCAAGGGCGTGTACCTGGGTTGGGGTTCGCTTCCTGCCCCTGGTCAAGGCGGTTGTGGGAGGCAGCCCGTCAATGCGTCCTCCTCACATCGATGTTTCTGTCTCTCTCCTCCCCTCCCCCCGCCCTCCCTTCCACTCTCTCTGAAAAGCAAGGGAAAAAAATATCTTTGCTCCTGGCCTTCCTTCTCTTGTATTTGGCTCTTCCTTCCCTTGGGGGTGAGGATTAAAAAGAAAAAAAATTTAATTCCAGATTAAAGGATACTAAGGAGACATGGCACTATACAGCAACACCTGGTTCTGGATCCGATGTTTTTATTACGAAACTGTTGTTGGGACGATTTGCACCACGCGGACGGGGAAAATGCTCCCTGTACTTGACTAGCAACCTTAGTGTACATTCCAGATGATTCTGAAATTTGTAAAATAAATTGTTTCAATGAAAGCAGGCTCTCGCCTTCTGTGTCTGTCTCTCATTGCTCCTTTTCCAGAAAGTGACCTTCTTATCTACGCCGTAAATGGAGACCGGACCTCAAATCCTGCCTCTGCCCTTTAATAGGTCTGTGCGGTTACACAGGCTTGGCCTCCCTGGACCGCTCCCCAGTGCCCCCCACCCCGCCCCCACCGCCTCTTCGTCTCTGGAAGTCCTCGCTTCAGTTCTGGGATGTTGGATGTGGGGAGGGTTTTGTTGGTTTTCAGTGTGGGCAGCGGAGGTCGTGCATGTGGCACTGAGCACCCGTCCGGCTGAGGGTGGGTGCTCCATAAAGCGGTGCCTCGCGGGAAGTGGCAGCGAACTGGTTCTTCTTTCGCCCCCTCTCCTCTTCGGTGCAGCGGAGGACCCCAGGACAGCTCGGTGTCCGCAGTGTCACGCCGCCGGAAGCTTGATGCTCGCCGTCTCCGCCTCTCTGGTTCGTTTTGCGGGGTGAGGGGAGGTGCTTGCTCACCCGGCTCAGCTTCCTGGCCCCCGGCCATGCAGGACCCCAGCGCGCACAGCCCAGGCTGACCGTCCATTTCGAAGCCGGAAGCCAGGCGTTTCTTCAGTGACAGCAGACGCCACCTTTGCTCCTGGCCTTCCCTTGTAGTTGGCTCCTCCTCCCTGGGGGCGGGGGGGTTTGGGGAGCCACCTGTGGCCAGAACTGCTAAGTGTGCTCTGAACAAACCCATCTTCGAGGCCTTAAGGCCAAGCCCTCCTGCAGGAGTCGGGGGACAGGAGCTGACCGCTTCCCAGGGGACAGATTCCTGCCTGGGCCCCACAGAGGGGGGTGAGTGGTCCCATGGGTCCCGGGGAGGGGGGCTGATGTGAGACACGGGTCTGTCCCCTTCCACAGACTCAAGGCGCCCGGAGCAGGCCAGGCGAGGTCACAGGCTCTGGGTGCCTGTCACGGTTCTAAGAGCCAGCTCCTGGAGGGCGGGGCGGGGGTGGCTTCCAGTGCGGGGACAGGGTGACCTGGGCTGGGTTTGGGGAAGGAAGAGCGAGGCCCCCGCTTTCAGGGTGTCCCCTCTTTAGGCCTCGCAGCCCTTGGAGGCTATGGTTATCCTCACTGCACAGGTGGCCGCACAGGGGCAAAGGTAAGGGACCCGCTCAAGACTGACAGCTGCAGTTCAGTGCAGGCCGATGCCCAGAGCCAGCCTTCCCGGCCTTTCCACGGCCTCCTGCTGCCTCCTGGAGGCCACCGTGGGCACCTGGCAGGCTGGAGGGCTAGGGAGGGAGTCGGGCGGGCAGAGGAGGGCTAGGGAGGGAGTCGGGGCGGGCAGAGGAGGGCCAGGTCGGCAGGGGGTGAAGAGAAGGTGGTGGGATGTAAGTGAGAGGTTTTAGAAGGAAAGGTATTGCCGAAACTGGTTTGGCTCAGTGGATAGAGTGTCGGCCTGCGGACTGAAGGGTCCCAGGTTCCATTCTGGTCAAGGGCATGTATCCTGGTTGCGGGCACATCCCCAGTAAGGGGGCGTGCAGGAGGCGGCTGATGAATGTTTCTCTCTCATCGATGTTTCTAGCTCTCTATCCCTCTCCCTTCCTCTCTGTAAAACATCAATAAAATATATTTAAATAAAGAAGGAAAGGTATCACAGATCCGTTTTCAGGGTGAGAGGACCGCCTCGGGCAGTGCATTCGGAGAAAGCAGATGGAGGACGCGAGGGCATAGTCACAGATTGGAGGACACGGGGTGGGGGACCCACAGGAAAGTAAGGCTACTGTACCTCCTGGCCCATTCTTGTCCCCCTCTGGCTGCAGCTGTGGCTCCCATTCTCCCACGGAAGATGAGGAAACCTGCGGCGTGTGGGGATGAGCAGCGCCAAATACGTGCTTGTGGTTTGGTCAACCCTAACCCCAGGCCCCCCCCCCCCGAGTGTGACTCACAGCCACAGTACAGGGGGCCGCTCTGGGACACCCCGCGTTTCCATTTTCTGGCGCATTCCTCGGACACGGTGGCCGAGGGGCCTGCGTGACCTCGCCAGACAGCCTTCCTCACCGGGGAAGCGCCTGGGGACACTCCTTCCTCTTCCCGGGAAGGGGAACGTGACCCAGTGGCTGGGCGGCCGTGGCGGACGCCCACGAGCTCCCGATGGCCCCGCACGATGGCCAGGCTTCTCCCCGCCGCCGTGCCTCCTGAGCAGAGTGTGTGGCGCTCCCGAACACGGGAGCAGGTGCATCCATGACCCCGGAAGCCACCCTGTCCTCAGCGTGCCCATCTCTGCCTCCACCTCCTTAGAAGGGACCCGGCATCAGGCAAAAGGTGGGGGGCCTCCCCCCCAAAAAAGCCGATCTCCACGTTAAGCATCACAGAGGCTGAAAAGATGCGCTCTCTCCGTGTTTGGGGAGTAGGGTAATGTTGTAAGTGCCCCCCCACCCCATCACACACATACACACACACACATACACACACACACACTTTCCTTTCTCCCTGTGGCTGAGGCATGAGTAACCCTCCAACCACAGAACGCCAGCGGGGTCAAGCAGAGACTGGAAAACAAGACAATGAAGAGCTGGCCGAGGACTGTTACAAGCAACGCATGGCAAGGACTACGCTTTTTAAAAAAATGTTTTTTTTTATTTCAGACAGGAAGGAAGAGGGCGAGAGAGGCAGAAACATCCATGATGAGAGAGAATCAGTGATCCGCTGCCTCCTGCACGTCGCACACTGGGATTCAAGCCCACCAGCAGGGGCCCGTGCCCTGACCAGGAATTTAACCTTGACCTCTTGATTCATAGGTTGGCGCAACCACCGAGCCACGCCCGCCAGGCGAGGCTATGCTTTTTGATGGCAGGATCATACAGCTCATACAATTGTCGTTCCTGCCTACGAGCTGGTTAAAGAGGACCTGCTTTTTACCCCACAGAGACGCCTTTAATTACAGTGGCACCTCGAGATACGAGTTTAATTCGTTCCGTCACCTTGAGGCGTGGGAAACTATGAGACGCTCGAGTCGCGGTAAACTGGTGGGTCGTGTGCAGCCGGCCGACCCGTGCGATGACTCCTATCTCAACTGTTGCTCGTCTTTCAAAGCAAAAATCGCTCGCTCGACGGCTCGTATCTCAAAAATCTCGTATGTCAGGGCACTCGTATCTCGAGGTACCGCTGTAGTAGTAATGAAACGAAGGAACAGAAAGGGAGCAGACTCTTGCGTTTTTCTCCCGAGAAAGACGCGTGGCCGCAGGGCCTGGCCTTAGCGCTCGGAGACCCGGGAGCACACAGGCTGGGCACACGCGGCCATCGCTCTGCCAAGTGCGTGGTCACACAGGCCCCGCCCACATCCGCTGCCCTGTCACTAACCCTCTCCCCGAATCACGTGGAGCAGATGAAGGCTCTCGTCACCTGTAGGAAAGTCACCGTGAGCCGATGGCGGCGAGCTGTGCAGAGAGTCCTCTGCGGCCGGTCTAGGAGCGAGGCACAGGACACAAGGCTGTGTCCCCGAGGCGGTGTCCCCGAGCTGAGCGACAGGGCCCACTGAAGCTGCAGGGCGGCTGGTGTCCCTGAACTGCACCGCGTCCCCTGCAGAGGAGGTGGCCACAGCCGGGCCTCGGGCCTCGGGCCTCAGAGCCTGGGAGGGCGCTCCCGCTCTGAACTGATGGGTCCCAGGGCAGCAGGCTGTGTGCATCCGGAGCAGCTCTGCACCACACACACACACATACATTCACACACACGCACACATATTCTTGTACACAAACACGCACACGCACATGCACCCCCGATGCTGGCAGTGACAGCTCTCTTACCGGCGGCTGCTTCACTTTCCAACGAGCAAACCTTCCCCACTGCGTGCTGGCCCCTCTCCTCTGCACCCCGCAGTGGCAGGTAAAGCGTGGGGCTGCGTCAGGTCCCACCCGGCGTCACACAGGTCACAGGGCCAGGGAGCAGCAGCCGCGGCCTGAGCTGCCGGAGGGGGCGAGACCAGCGCCGGGACGGACGGACGGACGCGGGTCCCCCGGCGGCCCGGCCTCCCTGCAGCCATCCGGCGCCTGCGTGGCTGACACTGTTCTCCGGGCCGCGGAGTCTGAGCGTCTGACACGGAACAACGAGTCCCCCAAAACAGCCGTTCCCCAAAGACCAGGCCGGAGCCGTTGTCTCCATAAAATATTTAATCAGCTTTTATCTGTACAAAATATCAAAACGGCTACTGGAGGGTAGGCAGGCGTGTGTAACAAATATACACTGCTATGGAACGGTCCAGAAAAATAGAGGTGGCTGCTTTACAGTTCATTTACACTCCGATATGTACAATCTATTTAAACGCGAGGATACATACACACAGCGGGTTGGCGGCCTGCCCTTGGAGACTGCCGTGCTGGGGGGCCTGCGCACGGGCAGCATTCACAACGGCGGCTCCCGTCGCCCCCCGGGCCAGGCTGGGGGGCCAGGAGACACCCCCATCTCCAGCCAGGGACTCCTGCTCTGGCCAAACCAGTCCCGAAAGATCGCCCCGCCAGGGAGATTGGGGCTTGAGTGAAATGCGGGTTTAAAAACCACACCCCGTCCCCCCTCTTACTCCAGAGCCAAGCAGAGGAGCAGTGAGGGTCGATGCAAGAGGCCAGGGATGTCTAAGCACCCCCAAATGATGAATGTCGTCTGGAGCGCCTGAGGGGCGATGGCGTTGCTGTCACTTCGAGGGTTGCCCATTTCCTTAAAATCACACACAGTGTTGGCGTCAGGCACTGATGGAAGGGGTGGGGTGCCCGTCATGCCCCCTCTCCCCCAGGCCCTGCGGAAACCCCACCACCCGGCAGGCTGAGCCAGGAGCTCTGCAGAAACCTTGGTGGAGAGAACAGCTGCTTCCTGATTTAGATTTTTAGAAAAAGGCTTCAGAGTCCCTGCTGTCATCTGCTAAAGGGCAAGTGGTGGTCAGCATCTTTTTTATTTTCTTTTATTATTGATTTTGAGAGAGAGAGGAAGGGAAAGGGAGAGAGAGAAACATTGATGTGAGAGCGAAACATCCTCCAGCTACCTGCTGCAGGCCCCCTCCCAGGGATGGAGCTGCGACCCAGGCACGTGCCCTGGCCGGGAAACGAACCAGCGGCCTTTCCTGGCATAGCATGGTGCCCACCGATCTGTGGCAACCCTGGCCGCAGGGCCAGCAGCTTAATGCTTGTAAAAAAAAAAAAAAAAACAACGCACTAACTTCTCATTTGCGGTGAAATACTTGGGGCTCAAAGACCTAAAGCGATGCAGAGAGGGGTTCTTCGTCGCAGAAATCATAGGCGCTGCTTGCACCACGGCGCAGAGTGAGATGCCGAGAAGGAAGACTCTAAGGATGCCCGTGTGCGCTCTGCTGTGTTTGAAGGGGAGGATGCCAGAGAAATGCCCCTTCCCAGCGTCTCCGTGCCCAGCCGGGGCCACCGGAGCATTCCCCGGGCGGGCCAGCTTTCTCCCCAGCTTGCTTGCTTCCTGGAGCCCCATTTTTCACACAGAATGCTGAGTGGCCGCCTTTGCTCTGACTCTGACAGGTCCGGACCCGGAAAGATAAGTTGCCCAGAAATAAGCCCTGCTCGTGGGTGTACCCCTTCCGCAAGCCGCCTGCTCCCCCCAAGCCAAGCTGTTGCCCCGAGCCATGGTTGGGGGGTAGGGGAGGGACTCAGACACGGACACGGGTGTCTCTCTCTGCCCTGGGCAGCCTCAGTCACTCGGAGACAAGCATGCAGACGAGGAAAGCCCTCCAACGCCACATGTCCCGGCTTTGCAGGCTCGCTCGCCCCGCTGACAAATGCAGGGGAGGCCTGGATGCTGCCCTTCCCAGCTGGTAGCCCTGGGGGCATCCTCGGGGGACCGGGGTGTTCCCCTCTCATCAGCAGGACTGCTCTGAGGAGCCTGGTGTCCACGAGCACGCCTCAGCCCTGGAAGGTTCTGTGGGGCCCTGGGTTCTGGCCGCCAGGTGTCCGAATGGGACCTCAGCCCAGAACCGGCACCTCACACCCTGTTTCACGACGGAGCCGCTGCACAACAGCGCGGATGGTTCTGCGAAGCAGACAGCGCCTGGCCCACCTCCAGCCCGGCCTGACCTCCAGCCCCTGCCTCGCCACACCCCACACCCCGGTGTGCCAGCGCCCCAAAGGTGGCTGAGCCCAGAAATGCCGAGCGAGCGGCTGGCCACCTCCGGGGAGGCCTGCACCGCCGGGTCTAACGGCGCTGGGATTCCACTGTCAGAGCTTCTCCTGGCTTTTCTAGCGACTTACGTCACATCCCGTTAGAAAAGAGGGTAACCAGTTTCTGCAGGAGGGAATGTGTCCGGCAAAAAAAGTAGGGGTGCGCACTGTGCTGCAGACACCCGCCCTCGAGGGATGGACAGTCCCCAGGAGAGCCTGACTCTGTGGCTCTCTTGTGGGAGGGGGAGGGGGGGTGTAGGAAAAGGCAGCCTTTCCTCTGCAGCGCAGACGCAGGGGGGCCCTCAGGGATGTGGGCCGGGCAGGAGGAAGCCATCGCCCCCGGAGCACGCACTATGAGGCATGAGCCTGACCTGAAATGCAAACTAACCCTCCATGACCTCACGCCCTGCAACCACACTGTCCCAGGCAGCTCTGTGTCACTGCAGCTGCTGCCACCAAGCGCCCACTGCACTCTTCCTGGCCAGCAGAGTCCGTGGCCGAGTCCCGGCCTGCGGTCGGCCCAGCACCCCCCATTACAGTGAAGGTGGTGTGTGAACACGAGCAGAAGACACCCTGGGATGAATGAGGCCCCCGGGCAGACGCCTGGCTTCAGTGACCCCCGGCGATGACAGAGGCCAGCCGCCGGCCCTCTCCCGGCAGCCCCGTCCACGCAGGTGGCTCTGCGGACAGGAGGTGTGGCCTCCTGGGAAGAAGAGGCTTCTCTCACTGGAGCCTCCTGGGGGTTACCTGTCTGGGCAGCCCCCCGCTCTGGGCCTGGATGGAGGAGCCTGCTGCAGCCTAACAGGCCAGAATGGGCGGCTGCCTGAGAACTTAGAAACAGCCTCTTGCCGAAAACCGGTGTGGCTCAGTGGAGAGAGCGTCGGCCTGCGGACTGAAGGGTCCCGGGTTCGATTCCGCTCAAGGGCATGTATCCTGGTGGCGGGCACATCCCCTGTAGGGGGCGTGCAGGAGGCGGCTGATCGATGTCTCTCATCGATGTTTCTAACTCTCTATCCCTCTCCCTTCCTCTCTGTAAAAAATCAATAAAAATGTTTTTTAGTTGTTTTTTTTTTTAAAACAGCCTCTTTTCACCCCTCCCCACTTCTAGGGTTTCTTCGTGTTAAACTCTGCCCCCATTCCGGGGCCACCAGGCAGGAGAGGAGGAGGAGCCACCTGGTTCCCTCCCGGCAAGCTGCACCGGACACGGCCATGGCGCTGGGAGCTGCTGGGGACCCGGTGGAGCAGCCCCCCTCCACAGGCCGGACTGCCTGGCCTGGGGCACGGGGACAGACCGGGTCCTGTCTGGGCTGCCAACAAGGTGAAGCCCGTTCTTTCCTCCGCGGCCCCCCGGGGGGGGCACCAATAGCAGGGGGACCTTCCCAGAACGGGGTCACGGGACAGTCCCAGCCGGAGGGTGGCTCTGCCCGTGGCTCCAGGAGCACAGGGACACTCAAGCTGGGCTGGCACTGCCCCTCAGCAGGGACACTGAAAGGTCCTGGCTTTGGTGAGCTGAGCCCCACCCCCCCGAGGTCCTGGCCTCCCTGCGCGGGCCTTGCCCGGAGTGGAAATCACCTCGGTATCGGTGATGCACCAGCAGAGCTGGGAGTATTGTGAACACAGGTAAGAACTGGGGTGGTGGGAGGGGTCTCTGGGACTGGGGTCAGGAGAGCACTTTCCTGAGAACCATGGATGGAGCTGATGCTCGGTGGAAAGAGGACACTGTCCAGGGCTTGTCCAGACTTCTCAGGAGGCGCCTCGTGGAGCCCTGAACGGGCAGGAGGCTGTGGGGGGCAGTTAACCCCAGGGCACACTCAGGCCAGACAGTGGCGCCACACAGACACCCTCAGAGAAATCCAATCACTTCTCGCTCACGTGCCCACCCCCCACCTTTTCTAACTGCTGGGCTCACCTGTCCACTGACCCCTTCCGCCCCCACCCTGACACCTTCAGAGAGGACACGGCAGGCCCCGCCCTCCCTGGACACGCCGCTGCTGTCCCCACTCCGTCCACCCGCCAGGCCCCCTGGCAGCCCACGGAGAGGCCCTGCTTCCCACCCGAGGTCAGCATCCCCCCTGACACCCGCTCCCGGGAATCGGCAGCCCTCCCACCGCCCCCCACCCCATGACCTTGGCGGCCAGAGACAAGACTGTGGGGCTGTCCCCTCTTGGGGTTCCCTGGCCACCACATTCACGCAGGGGAAGCGTCTGCCTTTTTCTGGGCACCAGCGCCCCGTTTTGCTCCCCGCTCTCAGGAGGAAATCAGGCCGCAGTGCCAGCTGTTGCTGCCAGGAGTGAGCGGAACTGCCCACAGGCTCCAGGGTCTGTAAGGCAGCGGTTCTCAACCTGTGAGTCACGACCCCTTTGGGGGTTGAACAACCCTTTCACAGGGGTCGCCTAAGACCATGGGAAAATGCAGATATTTACATCACGATGCATCACAGTAGCAACATTTCATGGTTGGGGGTCATCACCCCATGAGGAACTGTATGCAAGGGTCGCGGCCTTAGGAAGGTTGAGAACCACTGCTGTCGGGATTGAATCCTTCTCCGACTACCCCCACAGGGTGGTCAGCACCCTCTCCCGCACTGAGCCAGGCACCCACTCCTGCCGACACGACACCTCGAGACTGTCGTGCGAGAAGTCCCTGCACTGGGTTTGGTGGGGGTGGCTCCCCTGTCACACAATCACACAATCACACCTCTCCTCCTGGCCACGCCACGTGAGCAGGAAACAGCAGGGCGGGGAAGTGAAGGGACCGGCGGGTGCACCCTGCAGGCGTCCCCAAGCCGAGGGGACACAGCCCGTCCGCCACGCTCTCGCAGGCCCCAGCCCCCCTCACGGCCTGGAAAGCCGGCTTTCAGCCAGGGAAGCGTTTGGGCATCGATGGGCCTGGCCGCCTGCCCGTGGAGGGGTCTCTCTTCCCGCTGGAGCCTGGCTCCCAGCCGCAGGGACCGGGCCCTGTCGGGCGTTTGGCAGGTGCACCAGCCCCTCAAGGCAAGCTGGGACGCCCCGCTTCCTCTCTGGCGGGAGGAGTGGCTCAGGTGGTCTCAACAGGAGCGCACAGTTGTCCCCCACAAAATGCAAAACGCAACTGAGTGCAGGAGGGCAAGAGGAAGACTCAACTGACTGCAGGAGGAAGACTCAACTGAGTGCAGG
>JAAGEH010000041.1:63896746-63908136 GCA_011751065.1 Lasiurus cinereus
CTCAACTGACTGCAGGAGGAAGACTCAACTGAGTGCAGGAGGAAGACTCAACTGAGTGCAGGAGGAAGACTCAACTGACTGCAGGAGGAAGGCTCAACTGACTGCAGGAGGAAGGCTCAACTGAGTGCAGGAGCAAGACTCAACTGAGTGCAGGAGGAAGACGCAACTGAGTGCAGGAGGAAGACTCAACTGAGCGCAGGAGGAAGGCTCAACTGAGTGCAGGAGGAAGGCTCAACTGAGTGCAGGAGGAAGACGCAACTGAGTGCAGGAGGAAGACTGCGGTTATGAGGGTGGGGGAGGGGCTGCCTTTGCTCACATCCTGACACACTGCTCTGGCCGCCAGCCACCAGCTCGCCCATCCACCCGTGAGGCGAGGTGAGGAGCTCCCAGCTGGTGCCTGGACCCCACTCCCCCTGCCTAGAAGACAGACAGGCAGGCAGTCCAGGGCACTGCCAACTGTACCGGCAAAACCCCTTCTCCACACCTGGTCCAAGCTGGCCTCACCAGATCTCAGCACCCCAAACAGGCCGCCTCCGCACAGGGCACCCGGTCTGCTGTCATTTCTACCCTGAAGCCGCCTCTCCTACGTTTAACTCGGAGACGTGGGGGGCTGGGAGCTGCAGCGGGTGGTCCCCGTGGTGCCAGGCCGCTCCAGGGGAGACCCACGAGGCATTCCGTTTGGGTGGCACGCCAAGAGCACACGGAAGGCATCAGGGCCACGAAGGAATTGTGCCTGGCCCGGGACAACACCTCCCCACCCCCCTACCCCCACCCCACTCCCCAGGTGCAGGCTGGGCTCAGGATGCAGGAAGGAGGTCGTCAGAAGGAAATGGAGATCTGCCTGCCACAAAAAGCTCAGGCTGAATCCCCATTTCTTCTCCCCAATCTTTTCTAGTCCCTAAAAAAATATACCTACATGCTTGCTTTTGTCCGAAGAGAGTGAGTGCCCTAGAATTCCTTCAGGATAACAGTTATAGTTTTTCACTAACTCCCATCCTCAAACCTCGAACGTTACGACTTTCCGTCGTCATGCGACAGGCACCGAGCAACCGCCAGCCGCCGGCCGGCCGTCGTTATTAAAGTTTTAAAAGGTTGGGGCTTCTCTGGCAGAATCCACAAACGGAAAGGGCCATCTAGGCCCAGCCGCTGGAGGGAGGGCCGTGAAGGGGCGCGGCCGGGGGGGGGGGGGGGGTAGGGGGCGGGGAGAGTTGGGGATTTTAACCTGAAAGAAACTTGCATTTCCTGGTTATTTGTAGCTACCCTCATAGCCACAGCATATACATTCCCATTACAAATGTGTTTTCTTTTCCTTTGGGGGGATGTCACAGGATAAAAAAGGACTCGGGTGGGGCCCTTAAATAAAGTAGCTGTATCTAAATCTTTCCTCTCTCTCTCTCTCTCTCTCTCCCTCTCCCTCCCTCCCTCCCTCCCCCCGTAAGAATGTGATCACTGAAGATGAAAATGTGTGTAATTGTGCCTGGGCCTCAGCATCCAGACCAGAAGGGCAGAATGCAGCCCCTCAGGGACCCTGAAGACGAGCACCCAGCACTGCCGGAAACAGGAGAAACGGGAGCACTCAGGAGTGCGGGGAGTTTCAAGGGAGCCCTCCCAGCCCCGGACGGGTGGACCCCAACTTACTGCTCTTCCCTCCGCCAACCATTTACCCAGCCGCCCGCACTCCCGGGCAGAACGGAGGCCTCGAAGGCAGTCTTGCTGGAGCTGGCCTTTTACATACGTGGACAGGCAGGCATTCTACATCTGCAACGCGCTTTGTGGCAAGATCAGGGCCTGGGGGGACAGACTTCCACCTCTGCTCCCCACACCAAGGCCGGACCCTCCCGAAGGGGCTACAGCAGGCCCCCGGCCAATGCCCCAGGACGGAGCCAGGACAGGGTGGACCGCCCTCCTGCTCTGCACCACGCAGTTTCGGGGAGCTGGGTGCTCACAAAAGCTCTTTGGTGTGGCTTCGCTTCCCGTGAAGGTCGCACCGCCAACAACTACAGCAACAGCACGGTGGTGGCAGCACGTAAAGGACAGACTCCATAGCTAAGCGCAAGCACAAGTCGCCGCTCTGAGTGAGCGCATTGGAGGGGCTACGCCTGCCCACTCCCGCCCCCCCAATCCTCTGCAGGAGCCCTGCCTCTCTCCAGCCCTAAGCGCCCCTCGAAGACCCCTAGGAAAACCTGGCAGGTTTCTGGGAAAAGCCATGGCTTCCGCCCGCCCCCCTTCCCAGACACTGAGCTAGCCTCCCCACCTAGTGCCTCCCCTGGGAGCCCCCCAAGCAAGGCCACCACCCCGGCTGCCCGGCTCAGAAACCACAGATGCACCTCACCCCTTTCATGTCAGAGCGGACTTGCCTTTGGAAACCTCTCCCCACTATTTCACTCCCCGTCCCGAAGAAGAATGTCTGTTCCGCTTTCTAGATCATCCCCAAGTTTTTTAAAGAGAGAGAGAGAGAGAGAGAGAGAGGTGGGGGGCGCTGCCCTGGGCAGAGATGGAGGCAGAGCCACCAGGTGCACTGCCAGAAGCTCCCTGTCCAAACGGAGGGGGGGGGGACAGCTTCCAGCTGAAAAGCCCCAGAAAAGAGAGACACACGGGCCTGCTTCGCAGCTGCTCCTCCTTCCCAGAAGGGCTGGCCGGCCTCGGGGTGCTCCCCCCCCCCAAAAAAAAAAACCTTCACAAACGAACACCGCAGTCCCCGCACCCCAGAACGCAGCCACCCAGCCAGAAACAAAGAAGGAGGCGAGAGATCAAACCTAAGCGGGGACCCTTTCCGCTCACCCCTTCTGCAGCCGGCAGCCCCGGAGCCTGTGCCCACCCGACTTCGCGCCTGTTCTTCGGACACGGACACCGGACACCACCCTCTCCCGCCCCCCCGAGCCTCCCCCCAAAGGCGCGCATCGGTGGTCACCCCCGCGGGCCCGGGGCGCGCAGGTGCAGTCACGGTCCACCCGGGGGGTGCGTGAGCCAACGAGGCGCTGCGGGTGTGCGTGCGCCCCTGGCGCGTTCTCTCCTCCGTGGTGTGCGGGCGGGCTGGGGGCGCGGGTCCCACCGGCACGCGCCCGGGGCGCCCGGCGCGGCCCTCGGCGGCTGCTCTCCAGCTGGAGAGGGGGGGGGTCCTCGTTGGCGGCGGCGGTGCGGCTCCCCGGTCCCCCGGTCCCCGCCCGGCCGCTACCTGCAGCCGCACGCCTCCACCACCATGTCCTCGTACTGCTTGTAGACGACGTTGTTGGCCGCGTCGATGTAGAGGATGCTGATGGGGCTGAGCCGCGCGGGCACGCAGCACGAGGCGGGCGCCGCGTCGGGCGCCATGGAGTTGAGCAGCGTCTGGATGATGGCGTGGTTGGTGGGCTCGAGGTGCGAGCGCAGCGGGAAGTCGCACACGCCCTCGCAGTGGTACGCCTGGTAGTCGAGCGGCGCGATGATCCAGTCGTCCCAGCCCAGCTCCTTGAAGTCCACGTGCAGCGGCTTGCGGCTGCAGCGGCTGCGGCTGCGGCGCCCGTGGCCGCGGCCTCCTCCACCGCCTCCTCCACCTGCGCCTCCTCCTGCGCCTCCTCCTGCGCCTCCTCCTGCGCCCGGGGCCGCGCGGGCTCCAGCCAGCGCCGTCCGCCGCCTCCTGCGCCCGCCCGGCACCGCCGCCGCGCTCAGCGCCCCGGCTCCCCCGCCACCCCCGCCGCCGGGTCCCGGGTCGGGCGGCTGCTCCCGGGTGCGGGCCTGGGCGCGGGCCTCCCGGAACAGGCTCTCCTTGCGGTGCGAGCGCGAGGAGACCACCAGCAGCGCGCGCTCCTCCGCCGTCTCCACCTCCGCGAAGCCCAAGCGTCTCAGCGCCCGCGGCCCCCGCGCGCCCGGACCCGCGCGCAGCCACAGGCAGAAGGCGCGGGGGGCGCGCGGCTCGCGGCGGTGGCGGCGGCGGTGGCTCCCGACGGCGTCCGCCACGTCGAACACCTCCCAGCGCTCCCCGTGCAGCGGCTCGGCGGGCCGCGCGTGCAGCAGGCGGGGCGCGCGCGCGGCGTCCTCCGGGCAGGTGGACAGCTGCAGCAGCGCCGGTGGGGGCGGCCCGAGGCCCGGGGGGACCCCGCGGCGCAGCACGCGCAGCTCCGCGCCCACCACCTCGTCCGCGTCCGCCAGGCTGGACAGGTCGAACAGGAACCGCTGGCCCCCCGTCTCGGCTGCCGCTTCGTCTGCAGGGGAGGAGGGGACGGGAGGGGGAGAAAGAGCCGCAGGTGAGGAAGTGGGGTTCGCACCCCCGGCCCTGGGGGCTCCTCTCGGCGCAGGGGGGACCCAGGAGGGAGGCCCGCACGTCTGGGCCGCAGCCCGAAGCTGCCAGCGGGGTCCCTGTCCCGGGACCGCCCGCCCGCAGCCACTGACGGTGGAGATGCGCGGCCAGGAGCGCGCCCCGATCCCCCCCCCCGCCCCGCAAACCTCGACCCGGGCCACCGCGCCGCCGCCTGCCCCCCCTGAGCCACACGCATTTGCGGGTTCACGTCGGAGGCGGACAGAAGGCGAGGGGCGCGCAGCAGAAGTCGTGCGCGCCTCCCCAGGAGGCGAGGCCCGGGGTGCCCGGCGATACGGGGAGCCCTCCTCTTGGCTCGGCCGAGCACCCCCAGGAGCCGCGGCGTCCCGGCTGCACGAAAGGGAAGCTCCTGGTCCCCAAAAAACGGCTCCCTCACTCCCTCCGCCCGGGCTGAGCGCTCCAGCGGGCTCCGGGGCTGCAGAGACCCTCCCGTGCGCCCAGCCGCCTCCAGGAAAACGGGCCCGGATCTGGCGCCCCAAGTCCCAGAGCGACGAGCGCTTGCGGGTCTCGGTCCGGAGCTCCAGGCTCAGCTTCTCCCCGCGTTTCCTCCACCTCCGATGCGGGGAGAAAGGGGGCCCTCCCCGGGGCCTTTACAGAAGGGTTTGGGCAGCGTGGCCACTGCCTGGCCGCTCGGAAGGCAGGGGGACCCCGTCCCTTCGCTGGCTCCCTCTCTCTCCCTCTCTCTGCTCTGACTGATCTCGGGCTCCCGAATTGTATGTCCTGTCGTAGTCACTCTTTGCTTTGGGGGGGCTCAGAGAAAAAGAAAAAGAAAAAGCACGTTGCCATTATTCCACCCAGCAGCAGATAAGGGGCTCCCTTTGAAGAGGGTCATCTGGTTTCATTTTGCCCCGAAGGCTGTGCAGACTCGCCCCACCACCGGTGGAGATGGAGATGGCTGCTCACCCACCACCTCGGGCCGGGCCCTGGGCCCCTGAGGGCTGAGGTGCGGGCGCTGCCAGCGGCCTCCTGAGGCCCCCAGAAGCCCAGACCCAAGTGGATGGAGAAGGAGGCAGGGGAGTCCATGAGCGAATACTGTCCCCCCACTGCACGCACACGCTCGGCAGACGCTCTCTCTCCCCAGGACTGGCTCTGGGGCACTCTCTCTGGCCTGGCCCGACCGCCTCTCCCTGCTTCAAGGTGCTGTCCCTGACGCCCTGCCCTCCCTCCTTCCCTCCAGAGTCCAGAGGGAGGAAGGACAGGCGGCCTTACCTGCCTGGACAGCCATGCCCGCACCCAGGAAAGGATTCAGCTCAAGCGGCTCAGGCGGAGGTGGAGGCAGGCCCAACACCCATCCAAAGAGCCTCTGGGGGTGCTGCCTGCTTGGGGTCCTGCACCCCCCAGCTCTCCCCTCCCTGGGCCGCCCACACCGCAGCCTCCGGGCTGGAGCTTCCCGGGGCCTGTATTCGGGGACCCAGCCTCCCTCTGAGTACCGGAGCCTCCCATCCTGGGGGCGCACCAGGCCCTAACGGTCCCTCCACACTACAGGGCATTGGGCCCAGGATGTGCCTGCCTCCAAAGTAAAGCAGCCTCTCTCTCTCTCTCTCTCTCTCTCTCTCTCTCTCTCTCTCTCTCTCTGTGTGTGTGTGTGTGTGTGTGTTGGGCAGGGTGGGTGGCTTGGTCAATACTTACTTTCCAGCCCCATTCTCCTGCCTTCCCCCTCTCTCCTGCCCTTTAATGCGGGGCTCTCTGGCTGTTTAGCATTAAGGCTGCAATTGCTTAAAGCTCCCCTATCTCTCTCTCTGCTTTAATGGCATCAATAGAGATTAATAAAATCCAGATGACACACCAATCACCACGGCCTCACCCAGTCCTACCTTTGGAGGGGCCTGGGGGGCAGGGTGGCGGGGGAGGCTGGGGGGGGGGGTGGAGGAGGAAGGTGGGGTGCTTGGTTCCTGGCGAGGCCTGCATTCCTGCCCCATCATCTCTGGGCCTTCCCGAGTCCCGGACCACCAGCGGGCCCAGGGGCGCAGCCGCGGGGGGGAACCCACCAGCACGCACCTGCACCCCGCGCAGCAGAGAAGGGCGCTGGGGACCTGGGGAGGTGCCACCAGCCTCTCCAGGGCCATTGGCTTTGGTCTGATGCCTCTCTCTCTCCCTCTCGCCTGCCTCTGAGTCGCCCCTCATTTGCACAGCAGCCCCCCAAGAGCCTGGGAACTACCTCCTAGGTGGCTGGCTACCCACGAAGAAGCGGCCACCGCCACTCCCTCGGCCAGACCCCCTCCTCCTCCGGCTTCTCCGGCTTCTCCGGGTCCGCAGCGCAGCCTGCCTCCCTCGAGGGGCGGGGGGCCCGCCGGCCAGGGCCACCCCGGAGCGGGGGCTGGGGCGCAGGGGCCTCGGCGAGGCTCCGGAGGGGCTCTCCCCGCGGGGGGGACGGGCGCCGCGGAGGCGCACGAGTACCTGGGGTGGCGCGGTCGGCGAAGCCGGTGATGGTGTCGGCGCCGCGGCCGGAGCCCGCGGAGGAGGAGGCGGCGGCGGAGGCGGCCAGGCTGCGGTACAGCGCCACCATGAACCGGTGCGGCACCACCGAGCCGTTCCTGGAGCCCCAGCCGGCGGCGCGGGGGCGCCCGGGGCTCTCGGCCCGCGGCACGGCGGCCGCCTCGAGCCCGTGGCGGGGGCGGCAGGCGCTCAGCAGCCAGAGGCACAGCGCGGCGGCCGCGCTCAGGTCCATGGGCTCCGCGGGCCGGCGGGCGGCAAGTCCCCCGGTGCCTTTTGAACATAGTTTTTAATCATGGGGGGAAGTGTGCGCGGCGCGCAGCGCCCCCCTCCACCCCACCCCAACCCACCCCCCACCTCCCACCCCCGCCGCCGCCGCCCGGAGCAGCGCCCCCTGCCGAACGCGCCGGGGGCAGCGCGGCCGCCCCGCACCGGAGAGCCTCCCGCCGGACGCCGCGCCCCGACCCGCTCTGCGCCCGCAGCACGGGCTGCCCGCGGCCAGAGAGCCCCCCGCACCGAACCCGCCCCGCCTCCGCCGCTCCCCGCGGCCGGCGCCTCCGCTCCCCGGCCCCCCGCCCCGCAGCGCCACGGCGCCCCCCAGCCGGACGCGCCTCCGGGGTTGGGGGCTTGCGCGCTCGCCATCCGCCCCGCGTCCTCCCTCCCTCCCTCCCTCCCTCCCTCTGCCTGCGGAGAAGCGCCCGCTCTGCCCTCCAGCGCCCCGGGATTGGGGAGGGGGGGAGACGATGGGGGGAGAGGGAGGCGGAGGTGGGGGCGGCGAAACGGCTCGGCCCGCCCCGCCCGTCGGTGCGCGGAGCCCGTGGCCCCGGCGCGCGCGGGGCGCCCCCAAAGGCGCGCGTGTTGGGTGCTCCGTTCGGCTGTCCCCCTCGCCTGCCACAGCCCCCCCCACTCCCACCCGAGGTCGGAGCCGGCGGCCGGGGCCAGGGAAGCGGGGTTTGGGGGAGATGGAGGAGGAAGAGGGCGAGCAGCTGGACGGGAACGACAGACGCACGGAGAGCAGAGGTTGGGGCGCGGAGCGTGCGCTTGAGCCGGGGCTCAGCTCTCCAAAGAGCGCGGGAAGGAGGAAGGCTGGCGCCCGGGGGGGACGGGAGGGGATGGGGAGACCCCCGCGCGCGGGAGTGGCGCCCCGAGTTCTCTGCGCGCGGACGGCGATGCCCTCCTGCCAGCCCTCTAGGGGTCTGGCTCATGGAAACGGGCCGCCGGGGATATGTATTGGGGTGCAGCCAGCAGCCGGGGTGGGGGGGGCGGCTGAGACCCTCCTCTAGCAAGGGGGAGGGTGCCTCGGTGCTTCTCTCACCCCCACCCCCACCCCCGCAGCGGCTGTGGCGCGCTGGGAGGGGGCGCCCCGCGGCGGGGGCTCCCCAGGGCGCACTCAGGCGAGCGGCCGGGCATTTGTGTCCCTCGCCGGCGGCAGGAAGGTTCCGGAGTCACGTCTCCGGGGCAGGAGGGGAGAGGGGCGCGGGGTGTAGGCGGGTGGGGCTCAGCTGCACCGGCAGCCGGGACTCCCCCGAGGCTGAGCCGCTGGGAGGCCGAGCCCCCGCGGACACCCCAAGCGGGGCAGGTGCGCGCTTTTCCTGGGAATCGGCCTGGGCTGCCCAACTGGACATCTATCTAGACGGCGGCGCGGCGCATCCCGCTCGCCGGGAGCTGCGCGGTCAGCGAGCGCCAACGTCTGATCTCCGGACCCAAAGCCGAGGGGGTGCAGGGGCCACGCTCGCTCACCGGCGCGAGGTGCGGGTGGGGCGCGCTCTGGCACCGGTCCCTGGCACCAGCTGCGAACTCCAGGCCCACCCCGGCCACCCCACCGTGGAGACAAGGCCACTGGGGAACAGGGCGCAGGAGGGGCGCCAGAGGCCTGGCCAAGGGTCACTCCTGGCAGACCCCAGGCCCATCCGGTGGGCGGAGAGGAAAGGCAGAGGTTCGGTGGGGACAGTCCCGGTGGCAAAGGTGGTGTGGGACTGGGGAGGCCAGGCTGCTGGGAGAGCAGGGACCAGGCATCACCAGCTACAGGTGTCCCTGGGACAGTCACCAGCCACTGTCAGGCTCATGGAGGCTCAGCGTGGGGCTTCCTGGGGGGGGGGGCGCGCAGGGGCCCCGGGGGGGTGGCAGGCAGGAGGGATCCCTGGGCATGGTGCTCCAGGTGCTGCTAAGCCAGCGGTTCTCAACTTGTGGGTCGCAACCCCTTTGGGGGTCGAACGACCCTTTCACAGGGGTCGCCTAAGACCATGGGAAAATGCAGATATTGACATCACGATGCGTAACAGTAGCAACATTTCATGGTTGGGGGTCACCACCACATGAGGAGCTGTATGCAAGGGTCGCCGCCTTAGGAAGGTTGAGAACCGCTGTGCCGAGCGCATCTGGAAGGGAAATTCCTCTGGCTTCTGGGTTGGCCTGGCAGTCACTGGGCAGCTGCTGAGGAGCCAGAGGAAGGTTCAAGAAGGCTGGGAGCAAGCTGGCACCAGAGTTACAGCTTCATCCTGCATCCCGCCAATGCCCACCCCAACCCCCAGAACCCCAGACTCCTGAGTTTGGCTTCAATAGAGGAAGGCGGGGAAGCCACAGGGGATAGGGGGCTTGGGGGGGGTGTTTCTTGACTGGGGTGGGGAAGGCTGGTCCCCACCTTCTCACCCCACGTCCTTTCCTCGGAGAACAATTTTGCTGCTCCTCCCTCCCCCCTAGAAGCTGTTCGCTTTCTCCGAGGATTTGGTCTCTGACTCCGGACACAGAACTCCAGGATCTGGAAGAAACTTGGGGGTTGTCTAGACCAACCTCCATGCCACGCCTGGACCCTAACACACGGCTACCCAGGCAGTGCTTGTGGGCACAGGGCGTGCCCAGTCCCGGACAGCCTTCTCCTCGCTCTGAATGTGCCCACGTCCTGTCTTATCAGACCCACGAGAGCCGCCCATCTCCAAGGCAACTCTGCGGTGGGACTTCACATGCCACCTGGGCACCCCAGCTGGAACATGAGTTCATGCCACTTAGGAAGTTAGTCTTGGATTCTGCCGGCTCGTCACCTTGTGGCCACCTTCAGGCACCAGAACGTGGGTCAGCTTTAAGCCACCTCCCAACCCCAGCCCCTCGTGTCTGGTGACATGGTTCTGAGGAAGCCAGGTCCCCAAGGAGGGCAAGGGATCAGCACCCCGTTAGCTGGCATCGCAGCCACCCGGGATGGCGGGTCCCCTCTGCGCTCCCGCTCCTTTGCTCTCCAGGCAGCACAGAAGGTCTCACCGCAGCTCTGCCCTGGGCACCCCGTAGATAAGGCCTAATGAGGATTCAGCCTTTGCCTTGTCCACTTTTGGGGGGTGCTGGGTCCCTGCAGAAAAGCACTATTTCGGAATCTAGAACAGATGCCCCCTGGCTACTGGTTGATGCTCCTGAGAGTCAGGAGACCAGAATTTGCCCAGCCAGTGTGGCTCAGTGGTGGAGCGTTGACCTATGCACCGGGAAGTCACAGTTCAATTGCCAGTCAGGGCTGGGTTGCGGCCTCGATCCCCAGTGTGGGGGGTGCAGGAGGCAGCCAATCAATGATTCTCTCTCATCATTGATGTTTCCATCCCTCTCTCCCTCTCTGACACCAATACAAATATATATATTTTTAAAGAGGCCAGAATTCAAATCCTGCCTCTAGCCTCAGACTTCAAGTCCCTCAGCCCTTCCTACCATTCGATGCTCAAATGCACAGTGAGGCTGGCAATCAAATGCCCACTGAGGGTTCACCTGTGAGAGGTGGAGGGCATGTGGGCACCCTGCCAGGAGCCTGCCCGCAGCCTGGACGTACCAAGGCCCCTGGCCTTTGTGACTCAGAGCGGGAAAGAGGGTAAGGCTGGTGCTCTGCCCTGAGGATGGTACCACTGGGAGGGCGGGCAGGGGAGGTGGTGGCGGTACCTGCAGAGGCAGCTGCCTGCTGGCCCTCACCACACCCGGCGGCACTGACCTCCGAATGCCTCCCCACAAAGGCCTGGCGGGGCTGCCTGGGCCACAGGTGCGAGAAGATTCCAGCGGTGCCTGCCGGCTGGGCTTCCTGTCTGATGCTCAGGCCTCTGCGGAATTTCCCAGGGCTGCCCTGCTCCGGGTTACCCCCGGCAACGGCTCCGGCATCCACACCCAGAGGCTGCAGCCGGCTCCCGGCCACTGGCCTGACCTGCCATTGGGCTCTGGGCCTTTGGCTGGGGGGGTGTAGGGGTGTGGGGGAGGGGACGGAGAAGGGGGCAGGGGGTGGGGATGGGGGGTTCTTTCCCAGAAGCTCCCTCCACAGGGGACCCACCTCTCTGAGCCCTCGGTCTGGGACAAACGCAGAGGCCTGGCTGACACTGCCATCTGCCGGCCGCCGGTGCTGGGTGCTACCGCTACACCCCAGCTTCTGTTCGGCATTGCTTGGGGCAGCGGTTCTCAACCTGTGGGTCGCGACCCCTTTGGGGTTGAAAGACCCTTTCACAGGGGTCACCTAAGACTATTGGAAAACACCTATTTCCCATGGTCTTAGGAACCAACACACCGCTCCTCGGTGTAGCAAAGTGTAGCCACGTCGTTTACTGTTGTCATATGAAGACTGTTACCCATGCTACACCACGATTCAAGACAAAATTTCATTTATTTGTCATTAGAAATATTTCACAATATATAATTACATATTGTTTTT
>JAAGEH010000041.1:63918136-63937345 GCA_011751065.1 Lasiurus cinereus
CCCCGCCCCTGGCCCCCCACTTCCCACCCCGACCCTGCCCCTGGCCCAGGACCGGAGGGCCAGGGCAGGTGGACCCGGGAAGGCGGCCAGGACCCGCTCTCACTCGCTGCCCCTTCCTGCCTTCCAGCGTCTGCAGGGTGACTCTCTCCCCTGCCTTCACGCCCTGCACCCTGTTCCCCCGCCCGAGATCCTGGGCCCAGGCGCCAGCTTTAGCACATACAGCAGCGGTTCCCAACCTGTGGGTCGCGACCCCTTTGGGGGTGGAATGACCCTTTCACGGGGGTCGCCTAAGACCAGCGGAAAACACCTGTTTCCCATGGTCTTAGGCACCAGCACATGCTCCTCGGTGTCGCAACGTGTAGCCATGTCGTTTACTGTTGTCCTAGGAAGACTTGCCCATGCTACACCACGATTCAAGACAAAATTTCATTTATTTGTCATGAGAAATAAATATTT
Source organism: Lasiurus cinereus (assembly GCA_011751065.1). Lineage (NCBI taxonomy): Eukaryota > Metazoa > Chordata > Mammalia > Chiroptera > Vespertilionidae > Lasiurus > Lasiurus cinereus. Next base: position 63,918,593 of record JAAGEH010000041.1, read on the forward strand.
CACAATATATAATTACATATTGTTTTTGTGATTCATCCCTATGTTTTAATGATGTTCAATTTGTAACAATGAAAATACATCCTGCCTATCAGATATTTGCATGACAGTTCAGAACAGTAGCAAGATGACAGCGATGAAGTAGCCACAGAAATGATTTTATGGTTGGGGGTCACCACCCCATGAGGAGCTGTCTTAAAGGGTCGTGGCCTTAGGAAGGTTGAGAACCGCTGCTCTAGTGAGAAGACTACCACCTGCCTTTGGCCTCGCCATCCCTTTTATTCAGGTTTGGGATCCACCCTTTGCCCTGAAGCAGGCCATTCCAGTAACAGGCAGATTATCTCATCAGGCAGGATTGACATGATGATTTGATGGGGACGTTCATTGCTCTATGAGATAGGGGGGTGGCTGGCTTTGACCTTTCAGAGCTTCAAGGTGGACCGGCCTTCCGGGTTCCTCGTCCACTTTCTGTTAGTGAGACAAGGACCGGTTTCCGGCGGGCTCCGGCCTGGGAAGCCAGGCTTTCTGCGGGCCCGGCGTGTGGCCTGGCACCGTGACCAGGGTGGCAGCCTGGCACCCGGGCCGCTGCGTCATGCCGGGCCCTGCCTGGGTTTCGCCCCGGAAGTCCGAGGACTTGAGGCTGAGCTTCCTCTGCTTCTCCCCTCCCCCCCCCCCCCCCCCGGCAGGCGCGTGCAGAATGTCCACACGGGCCTGGACCTGGCCGTGCCGCAGCACCAGGAGGTGCGGGGCAGGATGCTGTCCGGCCACGTGGAGTACCAGATCCTGGTGGTCACCCGGCTGGCTGCCTTCAAGTCCGCCAAGCACAGGCCCGAGGACGTGGTCCAGTTCTTGGTGAGCGGGGGCCCTGGCCTGGGCGTAGAAGGGAGAATTTCCCCGTCACCTTGCTCGATGCTCCCACAGAGACGGTGGGGACACAGGCCTGGCAATACGGGAAGCACAGAGGTGCCGAGGAGGAGGAGGAGGAGGAGGAGGAGGAGGATGGCCGCTGGTGGGGTGGGTTGGGGTGGGGTGGGGTCAGGCACAGCAGAGCAGGTGACTCTCCTTTGAGCGCCTAGTTAAACCCTCTAGTGCAGCGGTTCTCAACCTGTGGGTCGCGACCCCTTTAGGGATCGAACGACCCTTTCACAGGGGTCGCCTAAGACCATCGGAAAACACCTATTTCCCATGGTCTTAGGAACCAACACACCACTCCTCGGTGTAGCAAAGTGTAGCCATGTAGTTTACTGTTTTCATAGGAAGACTGTTGCCCATGCTACACCACGATTCAAAACAACATTTCATTTGTCATTAGAAATAAATATTTCACAATATATAATTACATATTGTTTTTGTGATGAATCACTGTGCTTTAATTATGTTGAATTTGTAACAATGAAAATACATCCTATCAGATATTTACATGACAGTTCATCACAGTAGCAAAATGACAGTGATGAAGTGGCCACGGAAATAATTTTATGGTTGGGGGTCACCACCCCATGAGGAGCTGTCTTAAAGGGTCGCGGTCTTAGGAAGGTTGAGAATCACTGCTCTAGAGTCTAGACCGCAGTGATGGCACAGTCCGAGGTCCAATGGCAGCTCCCCCTCCTGAGACCAGAGCCTTTTGGGGTGGAGACCCCCTGGGAGGAAACAGCAGCCAGAGGGAGATCCAGCTGTGTGGAGGGGGGGGGATTCTGGAGGAAGGCTGAGAGAGGCCGCCCTCAGCCCTGGCTCTGCGTGGAGCTGAGCGCTGCCCCAGGGGGATTCCGACGGGCAGGACGCCTTCCCATGGCCAGCGGGAGCCCCGGCTGCTTCCTCGAGGTACCTGGTGCAGAGGGGCCCGGGCTGATGGCAGAGAAACGGAGGGGGCGGCATCGGCTCTCGCCACCGGAAGGCTGCGGCTGACTCCCGGGAGAGAGAGCAGAGGCCCGTGCTGAGAAAGGGACGCGTGTTGTCGCCTGAAGGTGACCTGTGGGCCAGCCAGACCTGAGGTCATCTCACGCAGGCACTGACGGCTTAGAGCGGTGGTCCTGGACCTTCCTAACGCCGCGGCCCTTTCATACAGCTCCTCCTGTTGTGGGGACCCCCAGCCATAAAGTCATACAATGATTCATGTTAATGAATCGTAATGTAAATATCTGTGTTTTCTAATGGTCTTAGGATCTATAACGGTGGTCCTTGACCTTCCTAACACCGCGACCCTTTAATACCGCTCCTCCTGTTGTGGTGACCCCCAACCATAAAATTACTTTCGTTGCTACTTCATAACTGTCATGTCGCTACTGTTAATGAATCGTAATGGAAATATCTGTGTTTTCTGATGGTCTTAGGCGACCCCTGCTAGAGGTTCTCAACCGGTGGGTCGCGACATTAGGAAGGTTGAGAACCGCTGCTGTAGAGCCTAAAACCATCGGAAAACACAGGTATTTCCATTACGATTCATAACAGTAGCAAAATGACAGTGATGAAGGAGCAACAAAAATAATTTTATGGGTGGGGGTCCCCACAACATGAGGAGCTGTATTAAAGGGTTGCGGCAGGCTGAAACCGGTGTGGCTCGGTGGATAGAGCATCAGCCTGCGGACTGAAAGGTACCAGGTTCGATTCCGGTCAAGGGCACGTACCTTGGTTGCAGGCACATCCCCAGTTGGGGGTGTGCAGGAGGCAGCTGATCGATGTTTCTCTCTCATCGATGTTTCTAACTCTTTATCTCTCTCCCTTCCTCTCTGTAAAAAATCAATAAAAAAATTTCATATATATTTTATTAAAGGGCCGTGGCATTAGGAAGGTTGAGGGCCACTGGCCTAGAGGGAAGCAGTGGCCATGTACACCTGCAGGCTGGCCTGTGACCGTCAGTGCCGGATCCGCCATGACTGCCCTTTCCTGGGGCCCTAAGAGTGATCAGGAGGGATACGGACTGGAGCCTGAGGCCAGCAGCTGGGGAAGGGGAGGGGGGGGAGGAGAGGGTGGGAGAGGAGAGGGGAGGGGCCCGCCCCCTCTTAGGCCTCTGGCGGGGCGGGAGGAGCCCTCTCTCCTCCCCTCTGCACCCGGGAACCCCGGCTTCTCCCTTTCCAGGTCTCCAAAAAGTACAGCGAGATCGAGGAGTTCTACCAGCGGCTGAGCGGCCGCCACCCCGCCGCCCGCCTGCCGCCGCTGCCCAGGAAGGCCCTGTTCGTGGGGGAGGCCGACATCCGGGAGCGGCGGGCCGCCTTCCACGAGATCCTGCGCTGCGTCTCCCAGGACGCCGAGCTGGCCGGCAGCCCCGAGCTGCTCGAGTTCTTAGGTACCCAGGTTCTGCCCCCTCTCCCCCCCCACCCCCGTTCCCGGCGGGCTCCCCTGGCCCAGAGCGAGGCCGGCACAGGCCTGGGCCGCAGCCGTCCGTCCGGGAGCCCCTGCCTGCGCCACGCTCTGAGGCTCCCAGGCCCCCGCTCCACTCCAGGCTGCGCCCCATCCGTCCTCAGGTCCTGCCACTCGGGTGGCGGGGGGAGGCACGGGTCCCCTGGCCTTTGGGGTCAGATGCCTCTCTCTGCTCCCCCACAGGCACCAGCTCCCCGGGGGCGGCAGACGCCCGCAGCCCAGGGGCCTCTGTCCTGGACCTCGGCGGCCCGGCCGGGGATGATGGAGATGCTCCCGACTTCTTCCAGCCGCAGGAAGGCGCCGAGGGGCCCCCCGCCCCTGCCCAGGAGGAGGACGCGGGGAAGTCCTCGGAAGAGGAGGAGGCGCTGGACCCCTTGGGCATCATGCGGTAGGTTTCCCCGATCTGAGGGTGCGGGTTCCCCTTCTGGCTGGTTCCGGGCTCTCTGGGGACGGCTCCTCCTTTCACCCATCTCCGGGGGCTGTCTCCGGGGGCCACCACCCCGTATGGCCCGGTGCGCTGAGGGAGCTGGCTGGCCGCCCACCCTCACATCACCGGTGTCTTTGGGGCGGGGCTCAGGTGTCACCTGCCCCTCCCTGGTCACAGGGTGGCCACCCCTCCCCCCGTTCCTCCTTGGCTTTGCACGGAGGCCTGGCAGAGCTCTGAAGCCCAGGGTGCCTGACCCCACCCGCCAGCCCAGTGGCCGGGCCTCTCTGTCCAGCCCAGTGGTTCTCAACCTTTTTTTTTTTTTAATGTGTTTTTTTTTTAATATATTTTATAGATTTTTTTTACAGAGAGGAAGGGAGAGAGATAGAAAGTCAGAAACATCGATGAGAGAGACATCCATCAGCCGCCTCCTGCACTCCCCACAGTGGGGATGTGCCCACAAGCAAGGTACATGCCCCGAACTGGAATGGAACCCGGGACCTTTCAGTCTGCAGGCCGACGCTCTATCCACTGAGCCAAACCAGTCTCGGCTCTCAACCTTTTTTAATGCTGTGACCTTTTAATACAGTTGCTCATGTTGTGGTGACCCCCAATCTTAAAATTATTTTTGTTGCGGCCTTGCTAGCAGTTTTCAACTGGTGGGTCGCGACCCACCAGTTAAGAACCGCTGCTGTAGAGCCTAAGACCATCAGAAAACACAGATATTTACATGACGATTCCTAACAGTAGCAAAATGACAGCGATGAAGTAGCAACGAAAATAATTTTATGGTTGGGGGTCACCACCACATGAGGAGCTGTCTTAAAGGGTCGCGGCATTAGGAAGGTTGAGAACCGCTCCAGCCCCTCCCTGGCAGCGGTGACGTGGGCAGGTGACTGCAGCGCCCTGGGCTGACTCCCTGGGCCCCCCCTCCCCACCGGCTGGTTGTGAGGCTCCTGTGAATCACGTGTGCGGAGGGAGGGCATTGGTGGCCCATCGGGTGCCAGTGGTGTGTGATTCAAAGGGGGGTACAGTGCGCCGGGGTCCCTGGCCAGGGGAGTGTGTCCCCTTTATACCTCGGTGCCCACGCATGTACACACACTAGCCAGCACAGGCCAGTGCCAACACACAGGGACACGGGCTGAGGGCCGCAGGGCGGGGGGCGGGGTTGTGTCAGGAGCAGTCTGTCTGTCATCTCGTTCGTCTCCGCCTCAGTGACCCGCCCGCCCGGCTGGGACTCCATGTGGGTACGACGGGACCAGGGCTGGGCTTGAACTCGCGCGCTCGGCTGCTCCGAGTTGCCACCACAGGGCCAAGCTGAGGCAGACCTGGTGGTGTGTGCCAGCCTGCGGACAGGCCTGGCAACGCGGCTCCCTTTGGGGTGGGAACACGCTCGTGGGGACTGGCATGGCCGCCTGGACTTCCTCTGGGCATCCGTAGCAGATTGTGGGGCGACGCGTCCGCCATCCCGGGACCACCTGTCCCCCATCACCCTCCCTTGCTCTGCACCCTGGGGCCTCGCTTCTGAATCCCAGGAAAGCTGAGCACCAAACGGGGTCCCCACGACCTCCCTCCGACGTTCTGCCGGTTTCATTTCATGTGACAACAGGCGGAGCCGTCACCACCAGGAATAATCACGCTCACACTTTTTTTTGAGAGATTGTGAAATGCTGGGGACTGATCGGAACTGACATGAATAAGTGCTTCCTATCCTGTTTCTGCTTTTATTTATTTATTTTTTAAAATATATTTTATTGATTTTTTTACAGAGAGGAAGGGAGAGGGATAGAAAGTCAGAAACATCGATGAGAGAGAGAGACATCGGTCAGCCGCCTCCTTCACGCCCCACAGTGGAGATGTGCCCGCAAGCAAGGTACATGCCCCCAACCGGGATTGAACCTGGGACCCTTCAGTCCACAGGCGGACGCTCTATCCACTGAGCCACACCAGTCTCAGCTTCTTTTATTTTTTTTAAGGCGCACCAATGGCTTCCCGGTCCACGGGTCTGGTGTGGGGACTGGAGGCCCATGCCAGCACGGCCTCGTTTGGGGTCGGAGGAAGCTGAAGTTGGGCATCCCCATTCAGCCACAGACAGCCAAGTTGGGGCTCAGTGCCACCTCCCTGCACGGCCCCTTGATTCCACTCTCGGGGGTCCGAGAGCTGGGCCAGGCCCGAGGACCGGCCCCTTTGCCCAGAGGGGGACATGGAGGCCAGAGTCCGGTGGGCGCTTGCCCAGGGTCTGGGTGTGGCAGCCTGCACCTCGCAGGCGGGTGCCCCCTGCTCTCTGCCAGGTCACCGAGGTGGCCTGGTGGCTGGCTTGCACGGGCCCGCCCTCCTGTCCTTTGGAGGGGCGCCTTCTGTTCCTTCCGGATGCCTTCCGCTTTGCAGGAGCGTTTCTCCATCCTGCGCCCTCAGCGCCTGTGCGGCTGCAGCCCTGCCTTCCCAGGGGGACCGCGCCCCGAGCCCTGCACCCCTTGCCCACCCTGCCCGGCGCGCCTCCGGACCCGCTGCCGCCCGGTGTTCTCCGCCGCGGCCACGCGAGGGCGCCGTTGCCCCGCTGCTGGGAGGCGGGAGCCACCGCACAAAGCCGCGGGGAGGCCGGCGCTCCTTTGTCTTTTTAGACCGGGCTTTGCAGATGGGCCCGTGGCCTCCGCCTTCTGTGCGGGTCCAGAGGGACTCCCGCTGGGCGCCCCGGTTTCCGCAGGTTTTGAGGTCACCGGCGGAGAGGGGGGCTTTTCCACGTCCGGGGTGGTGATGGTTTTGCTCTGAAGCTGCCCCCCAGACCCGTACCCCGCTCCTGCCAGGGCCTTGGCTGTGCCCTTCCGAGGCCCTGGTGGCCTGGGCACCCCTCTAGCTGGGCCCAGAGCGGAGAGAGAGGACAGGGAAGGGGTGCCTGGCCTCCCTGGGCCAGCCCCACCCCGTCTCTGCTCCCCTCTCTGCCTTCCAATGGGCCGCGGTCTCCCCCAACAGCAGGATCAGCCTGTGGCCCACCCCGTCCTCTGTCTCATTCTGCCCCCGGGACGCTTTGAGGGGCAGGAGCCGGGGACGGTGACCACCTCGGTTCTCGTCAGTGTCCTGCCCGCTGTGCAGCCTGGAGCAGACCCCCAGCCTCTCGGAACCAGCGTTCCTCCCTCTGCCCAGTGCGCCTGGCAGAGACCCTCGGGCCGGGGCTGCGGCCCCGAGGGCGGAGGTGCGCTCCCCCGGCGGCCTCCCAACAGGGGCTCCTGCTTTTACAGCTTCTCCCATCCCAGCCGGGAGCCCGGGACTCCCCCTGGCCTGGAGCACCCTGCCCTCTGGCACCCCCTCCACTGCTTTTTTAAAAAAATATATATTTTATTGATCTTTTACAGAGAGGAAGGGAGAGGGATAGAGAGCTAGAAACATCGATGAGAGAGAGACATCGATCAGCCACCTCCTGCACGCCCCTCACTGGGGATGTGCCAGCAACCCAGGTACATGCCCTTGACCGGAATCGAACCTGGGACCCTTCAGTCCACAGGTTGATGCTCTATCCACTGAGCCACACCGGTTCCGGCCCCTCCGCTGCTTTTAATGCTGCTGCTTACTCTCCCCGCTGTCTGGGGCAGGTTCGCCGCTTGGTGTTGCCAACAGGAGCTCAGGCGGTGGCCTCTGTCCAGGGCGGCTGCCCCCCAGGCGGGCGGGCGGACCAGAAATCCTGTTTCCAGTAAAAAGCTTATTCTCGTTTTCGGGAACCTTCGATGGCTCACTGAGGGTGAGGGGCGGGATTAGATCATGTGAAACTGAACACGACTCTCTTTATTTGTGTGCTGGCAGCCTGTCCCACAGTGACGTGAGCAGACTGGGCGCTCAGTCCACAGGGGTGTGCGTGTGCCTAGTGACCAGCGCCAGCCAGGACAGCACCCCCGCTGCCCTGAGCTCCCTCCGGCCCCCTCCTGGGATCCCGCAGCAGCTTCTGGCCCAGAGCAGGGCCCCTTAGGGGGGACAGAGCCTGGTGGGGCTCTCAGTGGCAGAGGGCTTCCTGAAGGAGGTGGGCATTGCTCAGGGGGGTGGACGTGAAGGGTGCTCCCTTGTGCACAGTCTGAGGACAGAACCCTCTAAGGCAGCGGTTCTCCACCTTCCTAAGGCCGCGACCCTTGCATACAGTTCCTCATGGGGTGGTGACCCCCAACCATGAAATGTTGCTACTGTGATGCATCGTGATGTAAATATCTGCACTTTCCAATGGTCTTAGGCGACCCCTGTGAAAGGGTTGTTCGACCCCCAAAGGGGTGGAGACCCACAGGTTGAGAACCGCTGCTCTAAGGGCTCAAGTGCAGTAGCGCCCTCTTGTTGGTATTCTGAGAATAGCACCCTGGTAGGGGGCTAGGAGGAAATAGTGCCTGCTGTGGGCATTCTGAAACTCCTGCCCCCCCTCCCCTGCTCTCCTCACCCCAAGTAAGGGATTGGGTGCAATAATGCCCTCTTGTGTATATTCGGAGAACAGCACCCTAGTAAAGTATTAGGCGCAATAGGGCCCTTTAGTGGGCATTCTGGTTATAGAACCCTGGTAAGGCATTAAGTGCCCTAGAGCCCTCTTGTGGGCATTCTGGGAACAGCACCCTAGTTAGGGATTCTTAGCGCTCTCTTTGGGCATTCTCAGAGCAGCATCCTAGTAAGGAATTAATATAAGTAGCACCCGAGTCCAGCCAGCACGTTTGAACCTCTACCCTTCCTACAGTTTCCGTGTTTGGTTATCAGGGTTCTCTCAGGCTCGTTTTGAGTGGATTATTCAGGATGATTTTTTTTTTTTATAATTTACCGTATTTTCCGGCATATAAGACGACTTGGGCGTATAAGACAACCCCCAACTTTTCCAGTTAAAATATAGAGTTTGGGATATACTCACCCTAAAAGACGACCCTCGACTTTTGAGAAGATTTTTCTGGGTTAAAAAGTCATCTTATTCGCTGGAAAAATACAGTAGTTGTAATTCCAGTTTGTGTGACATCCACGTACCCTGTGGCCATTTTTAATCTCCCTTCTTTTGGACATTCTGATAAGAGATTATGCTCAGTAGCACCACCTTGTGGAAATTAGGAGAGCGGCACCTTAGCGAGGAATTAGACTCCATAGCGGCCTCTTGTGGTCATTCAGAGAACGGCGCCCTCGTTAGGGAGGAGGCTCCATAGCGCCTTGTGGGCATTCTGAGAACAGCACCCAAGAAGGGAGGCGTTGCCATCGTGCCCTCTTGTGGACGCTCTGAGTACAGCACCCGAGGTGGAGGTTATGCCTCTCATGGGATGGGGTGTGTTGTGTGTATGGGAAAGGGGACATTAACTCGGGCTCCTTGATTCTCTCTCTTGGAGCGGGGTTCTGAGGTTTGTTTCCAAGAGGCATGGAGTGACTGAGTTTCGCCCCAGGGAGCGCTGAGGTCGGGTCCCCCCCACTAACTTCTCCCCCCTCCCCACAGCCTCTGGAAGGAGACCTGAGGCCGGAGCGGGCCCTCCCGCTGTGGGTCCTCTGGCCACCGGCCATGTAGCCCAGACCCCCACCCTCTCCCCCCTGTGCATCCTGACAGTGTTTCCCTGGGCACGGGGCGTGGCCCCTCCTGGGATCCAGGTCTCCCCACCTTCAGTGTCAGGTCCTCGGAGAGGCCCTTCCGGACACCAGTTCGAACCCACCCAGTGCCTCGGGTGGCTCGGGCCTGGCCCCCGGGCTGGCCGCGGGCGGTCCTCAGACGCCCTAACCCGGAGCCGTATTTGTGATGCTCTAGCTCCAAGAAGCCGAAGAAGTGCCCCCGAGTGGCGGCGAAGGCCAGGCCGGCGCCTCGGCTCACCCTCTTTGACGAAGACGTGGACCCCGATGCCGAGCTCTTCGGCCCACGCGGGAAGCTCCCCGCGGGGGGCGCCACCACGGACGCGCACCCCGGGGACCGTAAGTAGAGCCCCGGGGTGTTCCTGTCACCCTGGCCGCCCCCTTCCCCCGGGGTGACCAGCCCAGCCTCTGTGCGCGGCTCTGGACCGGCCCCAGTGGACAGGTCTCGGCACAACGCCGACTCGGCTCACGTTTTCTCCTGGAGAAACCCTGATTCGAGCCTCATTCCTCACGGCCTGGAACATTCCGGGCCTGTGTGTGGGGGTCCTGCTCCTCCCGTGGCACGGGGGGGCAGGGGGACTCTCCTCGGGGGCTGTGAGAAGTGTGGGCGGGGATGGGGTGGCCAGACATTGGGATGGGGGTGGACGGTGGAGGCTGGCGCCCGGGCGTTCCTTCTGCGACCCCAGGATTAGGGTTGTGACAAGAGGTCCTGTCACCCATGTGCACCCCACTGGGGGGCTCCGGGCGAGGTGGGAAAGGGCAGCTGGGCGTGCTCGGGACTTCTGCCCCTGCCCCTGGGCCTGATCTTTCCTCACCCCGCCCGGGGCCTCTTCCCGGGCCGGAAATTTACATCACCCATTCATTCAGCCAGCCCTTGGCGACACACACACACACACACACACACACACACACACCCCCCGAAGGCCAGGCTCTGGGCTGGGCCCGAGAACGTCTGGATGAGGAAGACTCACGCCAGCCTCAGGGTCCCCCCCCCGCCCCCCCCCCCCCCAGGAGACGGGACATCTCCGACAATGGCGGGAGAGCCTGAGTCTGGAATGGGCCTGCGGGGCGACATCAGGGAAGGCTTCCTGCAGGAGGGGCTCCGCCTGAGCCGGATCCCGACAGGCCAGCGCCGTTTGCCTGGCCAGCGGAGGAAGGCCAGCTCTTCCCGGGGGAGAGGCCTCGGACCCTCCCTGCGGGCAGCAGAGGCGGGGGCTGCGCCAGGCTGCTAGGGGCAGGGGCTGGGGGAGCGTGGTGTCGGCTCACCCCCCCCCGGCATCCCCATAGGCTGCACGCAGCCCAGGGCCAGGGGTGGGAGCTCAGGAAGCACATGGGAAACTGGGGGAGGCAGCCGTGGCTTTTTCCTCCAGGAAGCCCACCTGGATTCGAACCGGGTGGTGCCATCAGCTGAGGGCGGGGGTGAGAGGTGGTGCCTGTCACCCAGGTGGGCCGGTCCCGATGAGCCCCTGGCCCCGATGCTCTGGCCCCATCCCTCTGGTTCTGGGCTCTGCCTGCCCCTGGGGCACCCCTCCACCCCACCCCACCGCACCCCGGCCACCGAGGTCGCTCTGATCGCTCTGCCGCTCCCTTCTCCGCAGCCCTGACCTTGTTCGACGACCCCGACCTTGGAGGGGCCGTCCCCCGGGGGGACCCCTTACTGCTGCCGGCAGCACCCGCGCACGGAGGGCCCGCGCCGCGCCCGGGCCACGGAGATGCCGGCCAGGAGCTGACCAGGTACCATCCCCAGCGGCTTCCCGGCTCCCAGTGGCCGGGCCGGGCCTCAGGCTGTGCCAGCGAGGGGGCGTTCCACCGGCCGGGCCTCTGAGGGGGTCCTGGCCTGGGAAGGCAGGTGCCAGGGGTGGGGGGATGGCCCCGGGCAGCGATGGGGACCCGGTGAGGGCTGAGTCGTGTTCTTGCCCCTCACACTGGCCCTCCGAGCGTCCCCATGGAGAGCGGCGTGTTCTCAGTGCCGGGCGGGCGGGCGCCCCTGGCTCAGAGGGCCCGGGAGCCGATAAAGCCGCCCTGGCAGCTGCCGCTCGCAGGGAAGGGGCCGTGCCCGCAGGAGGGGGCTGGGAGAGCGAGGCAGCCCTGCCCGGGAGGAGGCCTGGCAGACCGGGGCTCACTGCGAGCTGGGCTCTTTGCACTTGACCTCAGTCCCCCCCGTTGCCCAGCTGGGCGCTGTGACCTTTGCGTTGTAGGAGGGGGAGAGGGGGGAGGCCGAGGGCCTGGCACCCAGGCCCCCCTGCCCGTGTCCCCTCCTCCCTGGACGCAGAGAGGCTGGCGGCAGCTTCCGGGGCTCAGAGCGCTCAGCACCGGGCGTCTCAGCCTCACAGCACCCAGCCCCCCGGGGTGCAGGCCCGGCCTGGGGGTTCACGGAAGCTGAGCCCCTGTCCCAGGAGGCCATGCTCATGGCGGCTCCCTCCGCTTCCCTAGAATCGAGGAGGACTTGGACCAGATTCTGAGTCTGGGGGCGGAGACCGAGCCCCAGCCCCCGCCTCCGCCCAAACCGCCCGTGGCCGCAAAGCCAGCGAAGCCAGCGCCACCCCCAAAGCCAGCTGCTCCCCCGAGAGCGGGCCCGTCGGAGGCTGTGGCCCGGCCGCCTCCTCCTCCTCCGCCGCAGCAGCGGCCGCAGATCCAGGCCATGGACGAGACGGACATCCTGCAGTACATCCGGGACCACGATGCGCCGGGCCAGGCCGCCCCCAGCCTCTTCTGACCCTCCCTGCCCGTGCGGGCCCGGCCGGCAGCCCGCTCCCCTGGGGGCAAGGGGGGCTGTGGGGAGGCGGGGACTGTGCCTTGCAGGCCCGGATGGGGGAAGCCGCAGTCCCAGGACCCCTGTCCCCGCTGGTGCCTTTGTCTCTGGCTGGGGGGGTCATGGACCCCGGCGTGGGACAGAGAGAGGGTCCCCAGAGGGGCTGAGCCCAGCTGTCTGGGCCACAGCTGGTGGAGGGGGAGCCGCTGGGGATACTGGGTACCGGGGAGCCTGGCCCCAGCATGGACGAGGACGGGGAGCCCAGGGCAGGGAGACTCTGTGTCCCCTGGGCCTGTGGCTCTGGGAGGGTCCCCCCCAGGAGCGGGAGGTGGAGGGGGTGCCTGGGGGAGCCCGGCAGGCTGGGGCGTCGTCCCGCTGGCTCCCCGGTGCTAAGCAGGGTGCTCTCCTGTGTCCAGTTTAGAGCGATCAGGCCAGCCCTCCTGGGGTACGGAGGGGCCAGCAAGCCCCGGTCTTCCTATCTGCCTTTCCCAGGGGAGACCTGGCCCAACAGACCCCGGCCCCCCGGTCCTCTGGCCAGAGAGCTGGCGCCGGCCCGCGGCTCCGAGCTGTGGTCCCAGCGCCCTTCGGGCTCGGCCGGCCCGGGCCTGGCGTGCGCCTCCCGTGCCAATCGGCTCGCCGTCCAGTGCCAGGGGCTGCCCGGCCGCCCTGCCCTCCCGAGAGGAGGAGCCTTGGGCCGGGCCCGTGCCTTCGCCTCCTCCCCGACCCCCCTCCCCCCGCCCGGCCAGGCCTGGGCGACGCTCAGGGACCTCCGTGTGTGAGTGACGACGAATGAGCCACGGCTGCCTTCTCCTGCCACCGTCTTCGCGTGCAGGCCCGGCTTCGGGGACACGGCGTTTGGTGAAATGCCACCCCCCCGGTCCTGCTGGCGGAGGCGTTGGAAGGGGGCTGAGACCAGGACCCCAGACCTTTCCGGTGTGGGGCCCGCAGATAACACGGGGGGAGGCCCCCCTGCCCGAGCCTCTTATCCCCTGTCCCTGCCCCCCGCTGGGACCCAGGGTGGGGGGAGCCTCGGTCGGACCTGTCGTGCGTCTCACCCATCAGCGGTCCCCGCCCGCCTTCCCCCTGCGCCAGAGCGAGCGGAAATGCGCAGGGCCGGGTCCCGGAGTGAATTCCTCCTCCTCCTCTCGCCTGACCCGGCTCCCTGGCCGTCCCCTGGCCCTGCGTGGCCCTGGGACCGCCCTAGCCCCGGTGGTGCCACTCGTTCACTGCCAGGCGGATCTCCCGCCTCGCCTGGCCTGGCCCAGCCCTGGCTGAAGGAGGGGGATGGAGTGCCGGGGGGGGGGGGGGGCGGGGAGATGGACCAGTTCTGCCTGGGCTCTCACCTGCCCCGTTCTCAACTCTGCACCCCACACCAGGGCCCTGCCCCTCCCGGCCTGCCTCCCCCACCTCCCACGGACAGGTGGCGTGGGGGCACAGAGCACCCATGGGGGGCTGGCCCTCGGGGAGCGGGGGTCACAGACAGCCCCTGCCGCTCAGGCGTGGGCTCCTCAGCTGCGCCCTGGTGCTCGCCAGGCCTCTGCGGGCCGCTGGCCGGCCGGTGGCCCGGGGCCCGCAATAAAGCCGACCCTGATCCCTCCAGCTCTTGCCGGCCCTTCTCTCCGCCCCGGGCATGGGTGGGGGACGGTGTGCGGTGTCTCGGTGATGAGAGCTCACCCAGAGGAGCTGCCTGGGCGGGACCCAGGGCCTCTGGTTGCGTGGAGTGAAGACACAGGGAGCACCCCGCTGTGCAAACTGGGGTCCCGGCCCAGGGTGAGGGGGGTCCGCAGGGCAGTGACTGCTCAGCCTGGACGTGTTGGAGAAGAGGACTCTCCCGTGCCCAGACCTCACCTCCCGGCTCCTCAGAGCGGGGACTGGCCCGGCGGCCCTGGTCCCCTGGTGCGCCCGCCTGTCCTGGCCGCCACACTCCGGCCAGTGCCCCCATTCTGAGCTGCTGCCACTGTAGGCCCAGAGCCCCGAGGTTAGCGACCCCTCCCCCCGCCCCTGGGAGCCAGGGAGGCCGTGCCAGGTCCACCGGGCTCGGGTTGGCAGCTGAGCTCCAGCTGTGGTGTTGGCTCCTGAGGACCAGGAGGGGGCTCGGGGGCAGGGAAATACACCCCGGGGGCCCCCCAGCCCTCCTGAGGCTCCAGGGCTGGGGCACCCATGGGCCTCAGAAACTGCCTTCCTGGGAGGTGCCTCCGCGGTGCCCTGGGGCGGGCTTGGCGGTCCTGGTCCCGACAAAGGTCCCACCAGCCCTCCCGGGCGTCGGAAGGGGCACTGGACTTGGCTGGTGGGGCTCCAGGAGGCGCCGTTTTCAGGGGGCAGAGCCAGGCGCTCCCAGGCCCCGCGGGAGGGGCCGGCAGGGTCGTGGGGTGCGTCTCTGTGTCCCAGGACAGGCCCGTCCTGCTGCGGGCTTTGGGTTTGACTGTCCCTCGGCCCCATACAGTGGACACGCTCTGGAGACTACGCGCTGGGAGATGCGCATTGTGCCTCGTTTCCTCTTCTCCACACCGCGGGCGTGGTTAGCTGTGTCCTCTTACAGTTTTATAAATCATCGTCCTTGTGGTTATGGTCTCACCTTCCTTTCTCGGGGGTTTTGTCTGTTTTTTTGTGGGTTGTATTTGTCGGAAATGTATTAATCTTTTCAGGGGTCCAGGTTTTAGAGGTCTAGTTCACTTTTTCCCCATCTCATGAATTCGTTTCTGTTTTAATTTTTGTATCCATTTCTCATTTTCGTGGGTTTTTTTTAATGTATTTTATTGATTTTTTATAGAGAGGAAAGGAGAGGGATAGAGAGTTAGAAACATTGATGAGAGAGAGACATCGATCAGCCGCCTCCTGCACACCCCCTACTGGGGATGTGCCCGCAACCAGGATACATGCCCTTGACCGGAATTGAACCTGGGACCTCTCAGTCCGCAGGCCGATGCTCTATCCACTGAGCCAAACCAGTTTGGGCTCCTATTCAATTTTTAAGGTGTTTTTTTTTGTTGTTTGTTTTTGTTTTTTCCCTTGAGAATGACACCAATTCTTTCTTTAGTTTTCTCTCTGTGGTTGCTTGTCATCACAGCATTTAAGGATCCAAAACTCCCTCCGGCACGGCTTCGGCCTCCTCCCGTCCGTGTCATCACGCAGGGACCTCCCAAACTCTGAGGTCGCCGCTCTGACCCCCTCTTGGCAGCTGAACACCCTGGAGCATGCTGGCCGTGCCGGCGGGTGTGTGCTGTGTCCCAGCTTCGTCACTGTTGTTCCGCTGTCCTCTGTCACTTCTCTCCAGCCTGAGGCCTGAGGAGGGCCACCTGCGACTCCTGCTCTCTGTCCTTCAACATCTCTCTCCCCGGAGACTCTGTGTGCGTCTCCGCTCTTTTCAAACATGCATTCTGGGGGTCGATGCCTGTCACTGTCCCCTAACTGATGGCGTTCTTTCCTCAGAGTTCTGTGTTGGCGCTGGCTTCCCCGTCACTCCGGGAGGGTGGAGTGGGGTGAGGGAGTGTAGGTCTCCTTCTGTGGTCATCCGGTGTCGGTGTGTGTGTGTGTGTGTGTGTGTGTGTGAAATCAGAGCACGGGTCCGAGTCCTCTGGGGGCGGTGCGCCCTGCTTCACTTCAGGGATAGGGCCAGCCAGTGTTGGGAGGCTCAATCAGGGCCTGGATCAGGCTGATTGGCTGCCACAGTGCGCATCATAGCCACCCGTCGTTCTGGTCATTGGGCTTTTATATAGAGAGAGATTATTTTTAATGATTTCTTAGTGATTTCTTCCTCAGCACTTCCACTGCCCGTTCGTTCTTTTATTTTTCTCTTTCATGGATGCCATGTTCTTTGGAAGCTTGTTTGGGCCAAGTTAATGGCCTTTTCGGCTCCCTCCATGTGAGTGGAGTTCACTTTTTGAATAAGAATTACATGTCATCAGGCAGGGGGTGGGGGAGGTATCAGGATTTCAGAGATGCTTAGGTGGGGCATGGCCAACAAGAGGTTGAGAACCACTGGTTGAGACCCTTGGCCCATTTTTTTTAATTGTGTCACTTGGCTTTTTATTACTGAGTTGTAAGAGGTCCTTATGCAGTCTAGACGCAGGTCCCTAATCAGATGCATCGTTTGTAATATGTTTCCCATTCTGTGCGCTCTCTTTTCTTGGTGGTGTCCTTTGAAGCACGAGCGACTTAAATTTGTAGGCAGTCCAGCCAACCTAGTTTTCCTTTGGTACTTTATGCTTTTGGCGTCAAAGACTTACCAGGTTCTGTTTGTTTTATTTTTTATTTCAGAGAGGAAGGGAGAGGGAGGGAGAGAGAAACATCAATGATGAGAGAGAATCACTGATTGGCTGCCTCCTGCATGCCCCCTCCTGGGGATTGAGCCCACAACCTGGGCATGTGTCCTTGACCGCAATCAACCTGGGACCCTTTAAGTGGGCAGGCCGATGGTTCTATCCACTGAGCCACACCAGCTGGGGCAACTTCCCAGTTTTTAAAAGAAATACTTCCCAGAGAGAACCATGCCCAAACCACGACAATGATTGATTCCTTTTTGCTTTTTTTTTTTTTAAGCTGAGACTTCTAAATCATCCTTTATCATACTTTGCTTTATTCCAAACACAGCTGGAATCCACATCTAAAAATTCCCGTAACAAAAAGGGTAGCAGAAGTAGAGGGTTCTGGACAAAATCCGAGTATGTATCCGAGACGGAGCCAACAAAGGTCAGGTCGGCGTGCAGAAACGCTGCATGCACAGGGCTCCCGAGTGGCCAAAGCAGCAATTCTTCACAGATGCCCAGGCCCGCGTGTAGACAGGCATTCACAGCTCGGAAAGGCATCGCTTTTCCTGGCACAGAGGCCGGTACACGTGGGTCCTGGGGCTCCTCATTTTTTTATATATATTTTTTATTGATTTTTTACAGAGAGGAAGGGGGAGGATTAGAGAGTTAGAAACATCAATGAGAGAGAGACATCAATCAGCCGCCTCCTGCACGCCCCCTACTGGGGATGTGCCCGCAACCAAGGTACATGCCCTTGACTGGAATCGAACCTGGGACCTTTCAGTCCGCAGGCCGACGCTCTATCCACTGAGCCACACCGGCTGCGGCCTAGGGCTCCTCTTAAAGGGAGAGCGCGCTTGGGTTTGCCGGCCAGACAAGAGCAGGTGTAGCATGCCCCTGAGAAGCTATGGTTAATGCACAGCCCGGCACAGCTTCCTTCCCCGAGTTTCCAGACCCCCGACCTTTCCTGCACACAGTGGTGCCACCCATGAAACCGTCCTCCTGGGGACGGGTCCCCGAAAGCCTTGGGGGTCCCCCAGCCTCAGGGCAGTTGGAATAAAAACCCTGACATCACCCACGTTAGCTTCTCTCTCCCCGAGTTTGGGATTTAGCAGCCCCGACCTGCTAAATGTGTCACTGACAGAGACGTTCTGGTTGGGACCTGGCCCCAGCGACCCTGCCCCCAGCCCCATCGCTATGACAACAGCTCAATAGGGTTCAAACTTCTCAAAACACATCCCTTCCCTTCCTGCCTCGGGGCTGAAGTTCGCCCTCTGCGTGCTAACCCCGAATACTCGGTCAGTGAAGTAATCCCAAGGTGGTTAATGAGGCACAGACACTTCTCGGCCAGTGGCCGTGGCCATCAGCCTTTAAGGCGGTAGAACTTGAACGCTTCACAGGGACAGAGCTCAGGAGACGGTCTCTTGCTGGTGCTCTGAGAGCCGGCGCTGTGGTTGAGAATCATGTCTGTAAATGCCAGTTAAGGGATGCCACTTGATCTGAGCCAAAAGGCCGAGAAGCGGTTTCATGCTGGTGAACGTAGAACCAAGCTTTTGAAAAAGTGTCTGGATTGGGAAACTACCAGTCATCCAGAAAACGCGATGCTCCCAAACCGTGCGTTCTCGAGGGGTTCCATTCCCCGAAGTTGGACGACAGAGGGAAAGATCCTCAAACTCTCAGAGCCCATATATAAGGAAAATGGAAGTTTTCAGAAATACGAAAGAACTGTTTATGAGAGAAAATACAGATCGCCTGGCCAACGGGGGCTCAGTGGTTGAACCAGGAGGTCAGGGTCCCCTTACCGGTCAGGGCCCAGGCCCAGGTTGTGGGCTCCATCCCCAGTGGGGGGCGTGCAGGAAGCAGCCGATCCATGATTCTCATCATGGATGTTTCTCTCTCTCCCTCTCCCTTCCTCTCTGAAATCAATAAAAAATATATATACATTTTTTAAAAAAGAAAATACAGGTAAAGTTTTTTAAAAGAGACATAATCACACTTTCCAAAGATAATCACTACTAACATTTTTTTAATGTTAATCACTACTAACGTTTTTTTGAATGAACCAGGTCAGGGCCCAGGCCCAGGTTGTGGGCTCCATCCCCAGTGGGGGGCGTGCAGGAAGCGGCCGATCCATGATTCTCTCTCATCATGGATGTTTCTATCTCTCTCCCTCTCCCTTCCTCTCTGAAACTGATTAAAAAAAATATATACATTTTTAAAAAAGAAAATACAGATAAAGTTTTTTTAAAAGGAACATAATCAAGCTTTCCAAAGATAATCACTATGTACTAACATTTTTTGGAAATACTTTCTCCTGCATTCTTGTGGTATGTACATATGTGTATGATGGTTTTTTGTGTTTTTTTGGCAAAAAAAAAAAAGGCATCTTGTTGACAGTCTTCGTGCCCTGTGTCTGTGTA
>JAAGEH010000041.1:63937355-64027509 GCA_011751065.1 Lasiurus cinereus
ACAGCCCTCTCCTGTCCATCACAGCCTTCTCCTGTCCATCCAGCCCTCTCCTGTCCATCACAGCCCTCTCCTGTCCATCACAGCCCTTCCTGCCCAATCACAGCCCTCTCCTGCCTTGGTTTGTACCCAGATTGATGTTAAAGGACCAGATCTCATTTGCTTGTCTTGGGTGGCCAGGACGATGGGGTGACGAAGGCCCAGCTGTCTCCCGGTGGTGGCAGGGCTGCCCACGAGGGTGCATGTCCCCTGCCCGAGGGTGGCTGGGAGCGTGGTCCAGGCTGGCACCGTGTCCTTCTGCCCAGCCTGCTCCCTCTCCAATCTGGGACCCCTTGGGGCATGTCCCACTGCCTGTTTAGGCCCGATCTATGTAGGATTGGGCCTAAATGGGCAGTCAGACATCCCTCTCACCATTCAGGACTGCTGGCTCCCAACTGCTCACCTGATTGCTGTCTTGATTGCCCCTACCGCTTCTGCCTGTCAGCCTGATCACCCCCTAAACACTCCCTGCCAGTCTGATTGATGCCTAACTGCTCCCCTGCCAGTCTGTTTGCCCCTAACTGCCTTTACCCTGTGGGCCTGGTCACCCCTAATGCCCATCCCTGCAGACCCAGTCACCCCCAACTTCCCTCCTCTGCTGACCTGGTCACCCCTAACTGCCTTCCCCTGCAGGCTTTATCACCCGCAACTGCCCTCCCTTACAGGCCAGGTCCCTCCTAACTGCCCTCCCCTGCTGGCCTATTGCCCACAACTGTCCTCCCTTGCAGGCCTGGTTCCTCCCAGCTACCCTCCCCTGCTTGTGGTGGCCATCTTTTGTCCACATGGGGGCAGGATCTTTGACTACATTGGGGCAGGCATCTTGTGTGTTGGAGTGATGGTCAATCTGCATATTACTTTTTTATTGGATAAGATAGAGGCCTGCTGCACAGGTGGGGCCAGCTGGTTTGCCCTGAAGGGTGTCCTAGATCAGGGTGGGTATTTCCTTGGGGCATGGGGTGGCCTAGGCGAGGGGCCTATGGTGGTTTGCAGGCCAGCCACACCCTCTAGCGACCCAAGATGAGGCCCTGGTATCTGGGATTTATTTATCTTCTATGATTGAAACTTTGTAGCCTGGAGCAGAGCCAAGCCTCTGCTCACTCTGTGGCAGCAGCCATTAAAACTTTGTTGCCTTAAGTGGAGGCCTGGGCTCTTGGTTTCCTCCATCGCCAGGGGCAACCCAAGCCTCCCTCCTGCTCTCTCTGTGGCTGTAGCAATCTTTTTTTTTTTTTAATGTATTTTATTGATTTTTTACAGAGAGGAAGGGAGAGGGACAGAAAGTCAGAAACATCGATGAGAGAGAGACATCGATCAGCCGCCTCCTGCACGCCCCACACTGGAGACGTGCCCGCAACCAAGGTACATACCCCCAACTGGAATTGAACCTGGGACCCCTCAGTCCACAGGCCGACGCTCTATCCACTGAGCCAAACTGGTCTCAGTGGCTGTAGCAATCTTGATTGGGTTAATTTGCATACTCACTCTGATGGGCTGGTGGGTGTGATTGGTGGGCGTGGCTGGTGGGTGTAGCAGAGGTGTGGTCAATTTGCATATTACTCTTTTATTAGATAGGGTGTGGTGGCCAGTTAGACAGACATGGCAGAGCAAGAACCATGGGCCAGGAACAGGTCACCAGTGTGGAAAGCCCCCAGGAGCCTGGCAAAGGACAACTATAGGGTCCCAACTACAAGGTGGGACCTCGTCCCCAGGGAGACTGTTCCCTCCTCCGCCAGCACACGCTGGTCATGCATATTTTCTGGGGCTGGAGCTGAAATAGTCTTGGCTCTGATTCAACTTAAGTGCTGAGGTAGCTGAGCCCAGGTCCAGCCTGGCCCCACCAGTCAGATACCTGGTACCATTCCCACAGCCTACGGCAATACGGTCACCAATGAAACAGAAATACTCGTATATCTTAAACCATATCCGCTTCCTTCACCTGTTTATCTAACAAGGTTGTGATGGGTTTATTTTAAAAGCACTGGATGAGCTCTCTCTAGGTAGCCACTGTGAGATTGGCGGCGTGTTTGGTGGGTCAGTTCCTTCTATTTTGGTTTTCGGGGGTTTTTTAATGCACCAACGCCTTGTGCTTTTATATGGTCAAAGCCGCGGGCCTTTCCTTTCGTAACACTGTCTGTTCCTGGAAAACGAAGAGCCTTTAAAATGGGTCAAGAGGTTGCATCTTCCTCTTCTCGCTTCTCTATTTTTGTTACACTCGGAACAAACATCCTTTCCCAAATCCCGTTTTCCCTGGAACATCTGGAGCGTGCTTGCCGGTTCGCCGTCCTCCCTCGAGGCCAGCGTGCAGGGCTGGGGGAGGCCCTCTCTCTCTCTCTCTCTCTCTCTCTCAGTGAGATGGTCCCTGGGTAAGACATTGGGCTCCAGGAATGGCTGTTCTTCTCTACCTTCAAGGTGGCCAGGCTCTGCTCTGAGACACATGGGACCTTTCCCACCAAAGAGACGAAAACACCATCAGAGAACCTCTTCCAGGAGGCGTCAGCAAAGGAAGGCCGTCCATGGGTGGGCCTCAGGCCAGCTCAGGGGGCGTGTTTCTGTCCCCCGGAGCAAGACAATCCTGGCTCCTTGGTCGCCAGATTGCCTGGTGGTGGCCTTGCGGGCTGGCGGGTCTATACCCCTGACTTAGCCATTCCCAACTCTCCCATGGACCCGTTAGCACCCCGTTCCCTCGTAGCCCCAACCGCCACCCACTGCTGAGCCTCCAGAGTCACAGCACCAGGATGGCACAGCCTGGGGAAGTCCCTGGGACCCCGAGTGCCAGCCCAGCTCTGCCTCCTCCTCGTTGGACCGTGGGCAGCTTCCTTTCTTTGGAAGGAGAGCCAACACCCACCTGGCGGGTGGGGGCGCAGGTCAGCGGGCCGTACCTGGCACCACGCCTGGCAGCCCGTGGGCACAAGGCGGCTCCCTCCTCCGATGGCAGGGATGCTGCCGCTGGCCACGAGCCAACCGGGTCTGTCACGCGATCTCTGGTCGTCGAGGGAACAGCGAGGCAGAGATGGCCAATGAGGGGCCTGGGACGGGCGCCAAGACCACGCCGGGACGTTAATTGTTGTTTTCCTGCCGTTGGGAGATACCAGATCCTCGGCTTCAAAGCATCCAGGGATTCGGGGAGAGGAAATCTGATGTTGTGGCTCCGCACAGGGGCTTTGAAGTCGAGAGAGCCGGGTTCTGAACGTTTCCGGCTCTGTCGCTTCCCACTGTATGGCCTTGGGCCCGGGACTCCTCTCTCAGCCTTGATTTCTGCTCACACCACGGGGCTCCGAGCAGGGCCCCTCTGGGGGACCCTGTGGGATAGAGTCAAATACAGTGGTACCTCGAGATACGAGTGCCCTAACATACGAGATTTTTGAGATACGAGCGATTTTTGCTTTGAAATACGAGCAACAGTTGAGATAGGAGTCATCGCGCGGATCGGCCGGCTGCACACGACCCACCAGTTTACCTCGACTCGAGCGTCTCATAGTTTCCCACGCCTCAAGGTTACGGAACGAATTAAACTCGTATCTCGAGGTACCACTGTAATGTCTATAAAGTTAGGGTGAACGTATAGTTCACTTCCCATCTAGGGAACGTCGAGGATGAAAGAAGGCGCCATGGGTAATGGTCCAGCCAGCTGTCCCGAGCAAACGGGGACACGTGCTCACGCCGTGTCCAGCAAGGGCTTAGTGCGGTGCGACTCGGAGCATGCTCTCGGTGATGCAGCTGGTGGCACCGGAGTGGGTGGACGCGTTCCACAGCTGGGTGGCCCACGCCGGAGACCGAAAAGAAGCACCCACTTCTCCACAGAGCCTGGACGGGGTGGGGTGGGGTGGGGTGAGGGGCCAGGAGTCACAGCTTCCACTCAGGGTGAAGCCAGGAGTGAGGGAGCCTCTGGAGTGAGGGAGCAAGTCCCCTTCCCCGGGGCACCCTAGGGGAGGCCCCACTGGTACCAGCCCCTCCCCACTGCCCGGTCCCAAGGGGGAAGGTTAGCACCAGCTCGGGACCAGGTGCCTCCCCTCCGTGGTCCTCTGGGGCCCAGGCAGAACCGCATCTCCGTCATTCCAGAGGTTGCCGCCTCGTCCCCCTCATCCTCCAGAGGGCCCCTCCTCTCTCTCTCTCTCTCTCTCTCTCTGGCCGGATACAGGGAACAAAAGGGTGGTGTGCGCAGACCCTCTCCTCTCGGCGGCCCTCCGCCTCCCTCCGCTCTGTTAGCACAAACACATTCCTCTGGCGGAGCCGGAACCGGTGACTCAGGCCTCAGGAATGTGCAATCCGATCCCCCCATTCCCCCAGGGGGGCACGTTCCTCCTGGAAGGTGGGCAGCCCCGGAAAGCCGGTGACCAGCTGGGTCCGGGGTCTGGGCCTGCTCTGAGGGAGCCTCTTACAGAGATGGCCTTCTTTTCAGACCCCCAGGGCCTTATGGGGGAGAGGAGTGAGGGGTGGGGGGAGGAGGGGGGGGGGGGTGGGGGGGGTGGGAGGGGAGGCACTCAGAGACCCATTCCAGGTCCAGGTTCAGCGCTCCCATCGCTGGGGCCGGTGCGCTGAGTCAGCAGGGCCAAGGCCAGAAGCAGAACCTCAGGGAGTATAGACCGTGGTCCCCTGAACAGAGGGGGGGAGGGCATGCCTCCAGATGGGGACCCAGAGAGCTGTGGCTCCTGCCTCCCAGCACCGCCCGGCTGCAGACCCTGCCTGCTCTCAGCGGGGCCGCTGGGGAGGCTGCTGGTGGTGGGGTTCGAGACCCCTCACCCGGGCCCAGCCTCACCGGGGTCTCTCTGGGGACACCGCGCTGGGTCATGGTGCAGTGCCACCGAGCCCCTGAATAGGGAACCTCTTCGAGTCACAGAGCAGCCCCCCGTGGGTGGCTGTGAGGGTGGCCGTTTGCTCCAGGAGCAGAAGCAACCGGCTGAGCTCAGCCTCCGGGCGGGAGCAGGCCCACGCGTGGCAGGAGGCAGAGCCCTCGAGTATAAGGGCGCGATGCAGGGAAGCGTCTGGGACCTTTGGCCGGAAGCAGGGCCTGGGCAGCTGGGTTGGGGACTGGACGCAGCCACTGGCCGTCCCCACGGAAGGAGCGGCGTGCTGGCCAGAGGCAAAGAGCCCCTGCCTTCCGGCCGCCCTCAGACGGGCAGAGGGACCTTGACCTCTGCGGGGTGGGCGGTGTGCACTGGCGGTGCTGGGCCTGCGGCCAGGATGGGCACGGCAGAGTGAGCTCACCCGGAGTGTGGGGGGCAGGCCTTGCCTCGGCTAGAGGCTCCCACAGATGGTGACTCCCCTCCTCCCCCCCGGAAGGCGATGTGGGGGTGCTGTCCCCCCTCCCTCCTCGGCCAGAGGGAAGGCTGGGACTTCCCCTTGACCAATGGGGCCTTCTCCCTGGGACTTCGAGGCCGCAAGGCTGCAAGGACTGAGAACCCAGCAGTGTCTGTCCGGGGTTGGCAGGTCCTCGCAGGCTGTCCCCACTGAGACCCAGCTGTGCCCCTTCCCCGGTTCCTGCCTATTGCCAGCCCAGTTCTCCAGCTTCCTGCTACCCCACCCCCTACCCCCGAGATGCCCAGGATCCTTCTGTAACCTCTTTCCCCAAGGAAAGTGAGCTAAAGGTCGTCTGTGGTTTGCATAGGAAGGCCAAGTGCAGCGGATTGACGGGTGCCAGAGCCTGGGTGGCCACAGAGCTTGCTCGGCGCAGCACCAAGGGGCCATCCGTGCCAGCGCCACCCCCTTCTCTCCCCCCCGGATGGCATATGCCTTGCCCTGGACTCCTGGCTTGCTCAGGCAGGAGCAGAAGCTGGAGGTGGCCGCGGGTCTGAGGTCTGAGTGGAAGAGCCGGTCCGGGGAGCGCTCAGGTTAGACAGACAGAGGCCGGAGGCCGGGATGAGGGGGGACTGAGCCAGGCGCACAGTCCGGAGCTCAGAGTCTGTGTGTTTCGCAGAGTTGGAAGTCCTCCTCGGCCCCCTCAAAGCAGGCCGGTCCCCCCACCGCCCCCAGCTCCCGCCCGCAGCGTGGCAGGTCCACAGGGATCAAAAGTGGTCATGGGGCCAAGACCGGTGTGCCTCAGTGGATAGAGCGTCCGCCTGGGGACTGAAAGGTCCCAGGTTCGATTCCAGTCAAGGGCATATACCTTGCTTGTGGGCACATCCCCGGTGTGGGGCATGCAGGAGGCAGCTGATTGATGTCTCTCTCTCTCATTGATGTTTCTAACTCTCTATCTCTCTCCCTTCCTCTCTGTAAAAAAATTAACAAATAATATAATATTACTATATTAACAATCAGTTAATATATATATATATATTTTTAAAGTGGTCCAGGGACAGGCCAGACAGAAGTGCTCCAAACCTGGGGGCGCAGGCGGCTGGGCAGGAGACGCACATCCGAGGGCTCTGGCCTGGGGGGCCACCACGTCTCAGTCCCTCGTCCCTCAGCAGGGCATGGAGGCCAGGAGTGGGGGGACGGGAGGGGGGTGGGGGGACCCCCAGGACGGGGCCCAGGCGCCAGAGGTTCTGCCCCTGCCGCGCGGTTCCCTGCTGGCCTGACCCCAGCACAGTGGGTGCTTGTTCCCGCCGGACAGGGTCCCCTCCCCGCCCCCTACGAAGCAGGATGAGCTGCGCCCGGCGGGGTGAGGTCACGTCTGCCCACGACAAGCCTCCCACTGTCTCTGGGCCACTGCCCGCCCCGCTGCCCCTGCGCCGACCCCCTAGGTGCCTGCGAAAGCCCACGCAGAGGGAGCGGGCGGCCGATGGAGGGGGCAGCGGGCGGGCTCCGAGGCACGGGGCTGACATGGCAGGGGCGGGCCTCTCTCGGTGCCCTCGCAGCTGGACCTGGACACCCGGCATGGCACCCAGGGGACCCACAGAGCTCACGGCGGCCTCGCCCTTTCCTCACTCGCTGCCTGGGAGGCCAGGCCACCCCCGGACCCCTCACTCCTCTCTCCCGGTCTCCTCCACAGCAGCCCAGCCCTCTCCCACCTGCCCTCTCCCACCTGCCCTCTCCCACCTGCCCTGGGGAGGTGGGGTCCCCCAGGCTGTTCTGTGCGGCCTAGGGCTCCTCTCCTTTCAGCAGACGGGGGGCTTGTCCTTCAGGAAGGCGGTCGGTATGGTGGGCAGAACCTAGGGTGGCACCAGGACCCCTGCCCTGTGCTCAGTATACCCGTATTTCCCGGCGTCTGAGACGACTGGGCGTAGAAGACGACCCCCAACTTTTCCAGTTAAAATAGAGAGTTTGGGATAGACTCGCCCCATAAGACAACACTCGGCGTATAAGACGACCCCTGGCTTTTGAGAAGATTTTCCTGGGTTCAAAAGTCATCTTATAGCCGAAACCGGTTTGGCTCAGTGGATAGAATCGGTCTGTGGACTGAGGGGTCCCAGGTTCGATTCTGGTCAAGACGGACCAAGGCCCAGAGGCCAGAATGAGGGGGGATTGAGCCAGGCTCATCCCCAGTGGGGGGCATGCAGGATTATATATATATATTTGTAAAAAATCAATTTTATATATATATATATATATATTTTTAAAGTCATCTTAGACGCCGGAAAATACAGTAATTCCCTCCCAGTGGGCATGAGCGGGCCCGAGATTGGCTCCTGGCTGGCGGTGATGGCCACAGTGCAGGGGTTCTGCAGGAGTCCTGACCACCCCCAATCCGCCATTCTGAGCTCCTCAAAGCAGAGACTGTGTGATGGGCCGGGTCTCATCAGGCGAAAGCCTTCCAGCAGGGACGGGGCCCACCCTGGTGCAGAGCCTTCCTGCTGGCTGGCTGGCTGGAGGGGACAGCTGTCTGGAGGACGCCCGGTCAGGCACCCCGGTGGCTTCTAAGACGGGGGTGGGGGTGTTGGTAGAGGGGGGCAGCCGCCAGCTGACAGACAGAAGAAGGAAACCCAGGACCTGGGAGGCAGATCTCCCCCACTCGAGCCTGCAGAGCAGCCCACCGCCCAGCTCACCCGGATGACAGTCCCGTGTGGCCCCGAGAAAGGGGCTCCGCGGAGCCGCACCCCGACTCCCGACCCAGGGACACGGAGATGATAAAGGGGTGACGTGTCAAGCGGCTGAGTGGGCAGCAAGTTGTTACCCAGCCGGGAAAGGAGGACAGCAGGGAGGTGGGGGGGCCGGACGTCGGGCTGGAGTTTGGAAAGGGGGTGGGGGCTGTTGCCTTCTTCGGGGTCAGAGCCCTGATTCTAGTCCCCCACAGTCCGGAGCCTGCAGCAGCTGGGCAGTGTGGGCTCCAGGCCGGGGCCTGGCGTCCAGGTTTTGCTGAGGAAAGCCTGCCAGCCGCCCGACGTGGCTCAGTGGCTGAGCATCCACCTAGGAATCAAGAGGCCGCAGTTGGCTCCCGGTCAGGGCACATGCCCCAGTGGTGGGCTCATTCCCAGTGGAGGAGGTGCAGGAGGCAGCCGATGGATGGTTTTCTCTCTCATCACTGATGTTTCTAGATCTCTCTCCTTCTCTATTTTTTTCCTGAAATCCATAAAAATATATTTAAAAAAAAAAAACAGGAAAGAAGCCTGCGAGCTGGAGAGAATGTCGCCAGGAGTGGCTGCCTGACACTCACCTGGGGATGGGTCCCCGGGCGTGGTGTCCTGGGGTCTGGTCCAGGCCCCGTGGGGTGAGCTTGGCTGCAGGGGGCTTCCTTGCACCTGTCTGTGCACCTGAACTTGCATCACCATTTTCCTGTCTGCCTACTCATCACGTGCCTGCCTGGTCCTGAGGGCCCCCTCACCCCACATCCTCAGCAGCACTCGATCTGATCCCTCTCAGTCCCCTTTGCAGACCTCCCGGGGGTGACAGTGTCTCGGTGGTTTCACCTGCATCTCTGATTCCTGGGGAGGTGGGCCACCTTTTACGAGCTGCTAATCACCCCGGTCTTCCTTTCCGTGAGTTCTCTCCCACGTCTTTGATTCCTCTCAAAAAATGGATGTTTGCTCTTTTCCCCTGCAGGGGTCCGAGGGCCCCCAGCTGGGTCCAAACCCACAGGCAGATGCTCAGCCCTTCCCTGTCCTGCCCGCCCCCCGCCCCCGTGGGGGTGTGTCCTCACAGGTGGAGGGCTTGGGGTTCCTCCACTGGCTAAGGGTCTGCAGAGGTGATGGTAGACGCAGATCAAAGCTGTGTCTCTTCCTGTGGAGCCACAACGCTTTTCCTCGAGTTTCTGTTTTTAACCAGGAGGAAAGAGGACCTGGCCCTGGTCCCGTATCTGGGGGGCATTCTTAGGGGATTTTGGAAAATGTGGGGGCGGGGAGGGGAAGGAGGAGTGAGAGGACTAGATAATGATCTTTCTCCCCTTGCAGGGACCCAGGCCTGGTGGACCCCCCTCTCCCCAGAAGGGCTATGGTCATGGAGAAGCCAGGGGGGTTGGGGGGGACACAAGTGACCCCATTGAGCCTGCAGTGCCCACGGCGGCTTCCGGGCACACAATGGGCCGCTCTGTCTGGCTTCTCCCGGGGCCGGAAGCCGTGGTGCGGGGCCCGAGGATGAGTCAGGCAGGATCTCCCCAGCCGGCCGGCGGGGGGAGGCCGAGGGCTGACCTCACCGGCCGGCCCGGCGAAGCCCTGTCACCGGACGGACGGGCCTGGGAGCCGGCTGCCCACTCAGGCCAGAGGCCAGGCCCCGACCGGGAGGGAGTGCCCGGAGGGGGCGGCGAGCCTGGCAGGGAGAGCCCGGCAAAGACCCACTTCCTGCCCTCGGGGTCAGCTGTGTCCGGTGGGGTCCCCTGCGCCCCACAGGAGCCCCAGAGAAGAGCGTGAGGAGGTCCCCATGGGGAGCCAATCTGGGGCCGGCAGAGAGCCGAGGGCTGGGGAGGCTGCCATGCCTGGCTTAGCCGGGGTGGGGGTCGGGGGGTTGGGGGGGGCTGAGCGGGCACAGGCCGGTCTTGCCACCGGGCCGGGTGCCGCAGGAAGAAAGCCACGAGAAGAAAGCCACGTGGTGCAGAGGCTGCCTCCGTCCTGGGAACTCGGACCCGGCTGTAGGCTGTGGTTTAAAGAGCCCCTCTGGCCACAACCGGTGTGGCTCAGTGGATAGAGCGGCGGCCTGCGGACTGAAAGGTCCCAGGTTCGATTCCGGTCAAGGGCATGTGCCTTGGTTGCGGGCACATCCCCAATGGGGGGCGTGCAGGAGGCGGCTGATCGATGTCTCTCTCTCATCGATGTTTCTGACTTTGTATCTCTCTCCCTTCCTCTCTGTAAAAAATCAATAAAATATATTAAAAAAAAAAAAAGCCACTCCGGCCGGTGCAGATCACGCTCCAGGCACACAGCCGCTCACTCACCGGCTGGGGCCTGGGGCACCGACTTCGCCTTTCCGAGCCTCCGTTTCCTCCTCCTTTTTTTAAAAAAATATATTTTTATTGATTTCAGGAAAATAAAATGGAGAGGGAGAGAGATCTAGAAACATGGGTGATGAGAGAGAAAACCATCCATGGGCTGCCTCCTGCACCTCCGCCAGTGGGGTGAGCCCACCACCGGGGCAGGTGCCCTGACCGGGAGTCCAATGGCATGCGGCCTCTTGGTTCCCAGGTGGGTGCTCAGCCGCTGAGCCACGTCAGGCGGCTAGCGATGGCGGTCTGGCCGTGGCTGCTGCGGGCACTCGAGTTGCCATCTGCCCGGCGCCTGCTGCGCGGCCGGCCCTCACTGGCCCTGTCTCCCCTCTTCTCCCCCCCTCCCCCCCACCAGGGCGTTGAAGATGCTCCTGGTGGGGCTGCTATTCTGGGTCCCCTCCCACCAGCTCGTGGCCTGAACCTGTTGCCTGGGGACACACCCCGTGTCTCCCAGATGCAGGTGATGGGCCACCTGGCAGAGCCTCCGGGGTAAGAACCACCTGTCAGTCAGCCTGCAGCCCGGAATGATGTCACTGCCACCTGCCGCTGGGGTTCATGATGGGGTGGTTGCCATGGTGAGCAAGAGAAACCACTGTAGCAGGAAAAGTCAGGGCCCCAGGCACCCACCGCCCTGGGGCTCTGACCTTTCCTGCTACAGTGTTTCTCTTGCTCACCATGGCAACCACCACCTGAGACAAGGCCCCTCCCACATTGACTGTACCGGCCCCTCCTCCTGCACACACTGTACCCGGCCAGCCCTGGGGCAAGAGAAGCCTTCCCAACAGGCCACCCCACCCCCATCTCCGCCTCCACCACCGCAGATGAGGGAGCAAGCCCTGAGCCTTCTCCTGTGCCCGTGCCCTGTGCCAGGGATCGGCAGGTGCCCTTGGGGGAAGTGAGACAGCGCTGAGTGCTCGGGTCAAAGGTTCCCAGCCTGGGGGGTCCTGGTGAGAAACTGGGCACCTTCCCCGGCTTTTACGAGTTCAGGGTCAACCCCCGCCACAAAACCCCCAGCTGGGAAGGGACTGGAGTTACACTGGAGCCCGGCCAGCCTGGCTCAGTGATTGAGCACTGACCTACGAACCAGGAGGTCAGAGTTCGATTCCTGGTCCGGACCCATGCGTGGGCTGCGGGCTCCATCCCCAGTGGAGGAGGCAGCCGATCCATGATTCTCTCTCAGCATTGACGTTTCTATCTTTCTCTCCTTCTCCCTTCCTCTCTAAAATCAATAATATATGCAAAGAAAAGAGAATTATTTAAAAGAGTCACACTTGCCGAAACTGGTGTGGCTCAGTGGAGAGAGCGTTGGCCTGCGGACTGAAGGGTCCCAGATTCGATTCCGGTCAAGGGCATGTATTTTGGTTGCGGGCACATCCCCGGTAGGAGGCGTGCAGGAGGCAGCTGATCGATGTTTCCAACTCTCTCGCCCCTCACTGGGGATGTGCCCTCAACCAAGGTACATGCCCTTGACCGGAATCGAATCTGGGACCTTTCAGTCCACAGGCCGACGCTCTATCCACTGAGCCAATGTTTCTCTCTCGTCGATGTTTCTAGCTCTCTATCTCCCTCCCTTCTTCTCTGTAAAAAATCAATAAAATATATATTTTTTAAAAAAGAGTCACCTGGAGCGGTTGGAAGAGGCCAGGGTGGGCGGGGCCTGGAAATGCCTTCAGGTGGTTCTGACAGGCCAGCACCTGAGTTGCTCACCTGCGGGCCCCAGGCCCCGGAAGACCCACCTCTGGCCTCCGTGCTGGGAGCTGCTCATTGGCCCGCTCCTCTCCACGGCCTCCTCCCCCTGCCTGGGTGGTGGTGCTCTCAGCACGTGACCAGCCTAAGGTTCAAAAGCACCCTCGTCGCAGCTTTGCCGCCCGGCCCGTCCCCACCTGGCCCCTCTGCTCTGCACCCGCTGCCCGGCTCGCCTGCCAGTCTCCCGGCAGCCAGAGAAGCACCTTCCTGGGGCCTCGAGGGTCTACCCCCCACCCCCTGTGCCCGCTGCCCACGGGGCAGCTGCACCCGGTCCCTGGCATCGCGCGGGAAAGGCGGGGAGATGGGAAGGCCGCAGGGACTGGGACGTCTCTTAGGGAGCACGCTGAGGCTCAAAGGAGGTCTCGGCCGAGACACTTGGGGTGGAGGGGAGACGGTTGGGGAGCTTTCTAAGGAGGCTGGGCCTGCAGGACTGGGGTCTGCCTGAGGGTAGGGCTGGGGGCGGGTGGACAGAAGAAAGACTCCTCCTTCCCTCCCTTCTTCCCACTCTGCTCTCAGCCTCAACCCTGCACCTGGACACTGAACCAATGTAAAGGTCTCCACACCTAGTCTCCCCGATTCTCCATCTCCTGAGAACCCCGTATCTCAGTCAGTCCCCCTGGTATACCCTCCTCGCCCTGCAAACCCGGCTCGGCCGCTCTGGCTTTGGGCAGCTGGCACACAGCAAGCGCTAAACCTTGCTTGCTGCCCTTCCCCCAGCTCTGATCACCGGGCCGGGCCCACGTGGGCGGGTCCGTGAGCCAGACTGAGCGGAGGCCCAGAGTCAGCGGGGTCACTCCCATACCCGCTTCGGGCCACAGGTGCACGTATCCTGTTTCCCTGGAAGTAAGACATCTCCCTAAAATAAGACCTTCCAGTTTTGCCTCTCGCTGTCATATAAGGTACCCCCCCAAAAAAAGACCTCCCCAAAAATAAGGCCTCCCCCCGAACATAAGGCCCCCCCGGAATAGAAGGCCCCCGAAGCTACCGTCGGGCGTCTGACTCCTGATTGAAGGAGACCTCGCCCTGCCTGACCAGCTCCGGCTGCGCTGCGCCCCATCCATGAGCTGGTTTGTGAAGACAACGACTACCGGACCGTAGACAGGGAATCAATTTCCTTTTTTTGTTTGTTTGCTCAACAATCAATGTGTACCGTCGTCTTCTTCATGGGAAAATAAGACACCCCCTGAAAATAAGACCTAGCGCGTCTTGGGGAGCAAACATTATTAGAAGACGCTGTCTTATTTTCGGGGAAACAGGGTGCTTAGGTGTCCGATGGGATTCTGTCAGTGCCCACACCGGGTTCTCATCCTCTCCTGCACCAGCCGCTCCCCTTTCTGAGGTCCCTCTCCCGCCGTGGCCTCAGCCTCATTGCAGTCTGTCTGTAAATCCACACACACCCCCTCACTGCCAGGGCCCGGGACCACATGCCGGTTCCGATCCTCTCTACCCAGCACCCCGCAGGCCAGCCTGCCACCCCAGCCTGCCCGCCGGCAGGGAGCAGCCAGGCCGGCGGTCGGTCCCGAGGGCAGCTTCCTTCCCACCCAGCCGCTGAGCGTGTGGAGGGGGAGGGGGAGGGGGAAGATTCCCAAGCTCTCCAGGTGTGGCCTCTCAGGGGCTGGGTCGCCATTGGTTGATTGGTCGGCGTCGGGGTGCGGGGTCGTTATCCAGCTGGTCTGAAGGCAGCTGTGGGCCTGGAGCTGGACCACCACGGAGGCCCGCTGGTGTCTCTAGGGAGGACAGGTCAGGGGTCCACATCGCGTGACCGGCGATGTGCGAGGGGTGGAGGGGGCTCCCTGTGGATGAGGTCCCACCTACAGAGGTCCTTTGCAGCCCCTGCGGGCTCCCCACCCTGGCCACCTGTTCCTGCCCCATGTCCTTGCTCTGCCATGTCTGTCTCACTGCCCACGGTGGGCCTGGCTTCCTCTGGCGCAGCGGTTCTCAACCTGTGGGTCGCGACCCCTTTGGGGATCGAACGACCCTTTCATAGGGGTCGCCTAAGACTATTGGAAAACACCTATTTCCCATGGTCTTAGGAACCAACACGCCGCTCCTCGGTGTAGCAAAGTGTAGCCATGTTGTTTACTGTTGTCATAGGAAGACTGTTGCCCATGCTACACCACGATTCAAGACAACATTTCATTTATTTGTAATGAGAAATAAATACCTCACAATATATAATTACATATTGTTTTTGTGATTAATCCCTATGCTTTAATGATGTTCCATTTGTAACAACGAAAATACATCCTGCCTATCAGATATTTACATTACAGTTCATAACAGTAGCAAAATGACAGTGATGAAGTAGCCACGGAAATAATTTTATGGTTGGGGGTCACCACCCCATGAGGAGCTGTCTTAAAGGGCCGCGGCCTTGGGAAGGTTGAGAACCGCTGCTCTGGCTGCTCACATCAGGAGCCAGACCTTGAGGCCAAGAGGCTGTCCTGGGGCTGGGGACCCCCAGCAAATCCGGGCGGGGAATTCCCAGGAACACCCGCCCGGGACCTGGCCCGGGGAAGAGGTTCATAGTGGGAATTCCGACCCCATTGTCCGTGTCCCGCCGCCGGACAAAAGGAAATTACTGGGCGTCTGGCTTTTTCGAAAACAACCGCTTCCACCACAGAACAGAAACAGAAACCTGAGCGGCGTGTTCCCTCCGGTAATACGTTCCGCTTCCCAGAACGCAGAAAAGACCCCCCAAAAAACCAGTGTACACTCTCCATGCGACCGGGTCAGTTTCCATTTCTGCTGGGGAATGAAAAGCCCCCGGTTGTGGAGCGCCCCTCGGGCTCGCACGCAGGGCCCCACCGCAGGCCCCTGCCCTGCAGAGATCAGTGGCAGCCACAGCTGTTGGCACCTAAGTGCCCGGCATTTCACAGCACGGCCCCCACTTGAGAGAGGAGGTCATGTGGGCAGAGAGTGTCCGAGGCTGTAGGCCAGGCTCTCTCTCAGGGTGGCGGGGGCGGGGGGTCCCGTGTCAGGGGAGCAGACCAGAGAAAATGGGGTGCCTGGACCGTGACTCCAGTGGTAGGAGGGTATGGGCAGGGAAGGCTTCTTGGAGGAGGTGGGATTCTGGCTGGTTCTCTGAGAACGGGAGAATAGGAGGAAGGGGCAGCGTCTGAATGGAGAGAGGAACATGAGCAAGACCCAGAGAGCAAAGACTGGCTAGAAAAAGATGGGGTGGGGTGGGATGGGAAGGGATAGGATGGGGTGCGGTGGGATAGGGTGGGATGGATGGGATGGGTGAGGTGGAAAGGGATGGGATGGGGTGGGGTGGGAAGGGATGGGATGGGATGGGGTGGGATGGAATGGATTTGGGGCCCCTCCCAGGTAACCTGTCAGAAACTTCCTGGGCAAATAGGCCCCCTGACCCCACTCATTGAAAGATAACGGTCACTCACACTTGAATTCCTCAGAGATCCCTCTCCTCCTGGGAGCAGCGGTTCTCAACCTTCCTAAGGCTGCGACCCTTCAATACAGTTCTTTATGTGGTGGTGACCCCCAACCATAAAATGATTTTTGTCGCTACGTCATCACTGTCATTTGCTACTCTTATGAATCTTGATGTAAATATCTGTGTTTTCTGATGGTCTCAGGAGACCCTGCTAGCTGTTCGCGACCCACAGGTTGAGAACCGCTGTTGTGGGAGGGCAGGGTGGAGGCTGAGGAAGGCGGAGGCACAGACAGGACGGAGGGGGCATGGGCCGGGCCCCTGCGGAGGAGCCAGGCCCAGGGGCACGGGGCTTGGGAACGAAGGTGCTTGGAGGCCCGAGTCTAAGCCCTGAGCCTGGAGAGCGAAGGTGGGAGGGGGCTTCCTCCCAGCCTGCCCCCACCTGGACCTATGGGCCCAGCGAGGCCGGAGGAGGGGCTCTCTCTTTGGGGACCAGGCAGGCGGGGGCAGTGTGGCCGGGGAACCAGGGCTGCAGCTGGGCCTCTGGGTTGAGGCAACGGCTGACCTGGAGCTGATGGAGAAGGAGGCACCTCTGGCCTGTCCGGACCGAGGCAGCTGCCGGGTTAAAATCAGCCCGACGGGCTTCGAGCTGGAGAGCCGCTGGGGCTGACACCGGGCGTCCCGTGCCTCCTGCCCAGCATGGTGGCCTCGGAGCCGCAGGGCTGGGCCAGGCCCCCTGCCCTCAGCCCACGCATCCTCTGGGGCCGGGAATAGCTCAGAACCCACCCCCCCACCCCCGAACCCATTGTTCTGGAAGTCCCGGAGAAAGCAAAACACGCTCCCAACAATGCGGGGGTGAGGAGGGGTTGAGGCGGCCTTTGTCCTCAGGCATCCAGACGTTTCCATGTTCCCCGATCCTGATCCTGAGCAGGGAAACGGCCCTTTTTCTGCCAGTAATAACAACCCCCTGCACCCCCCATGTTCTCATTCCCTCCCGGCAAAACCCAAACAAGGTCACCAGTGACATCCGGTGCAGAGCTGATGGACTGAGGTTCCAAGAGGCCTCTGACTTTCCCCGGGTGCCCGCGTTCGAAAACACCAACGTCGGGGGGACTCGAACCCGGTGCTCTGGCTTCGCTCCAGCCCGCCCAGAGCAGGGTTCACCGGGGGGACGGTCTTGTCTGGTTCCCCTGAGCTTCCCAGGATGGGATCAGCAGGGGGAGGGAGCCGACTGGCTTGTGAGGGGGCCCGGAGGCCCGCCTTGCCCAGTGCGGCTGCCTGGCGTGGGGTGCTCCGAGGAGGCCGGGTGCCAGGAAGGGGCCGGCCAGGCCCTCGTCCTGCCAGCAGCCCAGGCTGGCCATGCCCCCTGTCCACAGCCACACATGCCCCAGCCGGGCGGCCCGCCTGTCCTGCCACGATGCCCTGGCCCTCGGGGGCCTGAGACGGAGGTCTCCCCTATCCTCCCTCGCCCAGGCCGGCTCAGCCCCGCTGGCCGCGCCTAAAACCCCTGGCCGCGGTGGGAGGAGAAGGTAGCAGCCGCGGACAAACCGCCTGGGGATCCTCCCCATTGACTCTGCCCTCCCGCACGGTGAGAGTTTGTTTCACAGGCTGGCATGTATTTTCAGCAGCTATTTGTTATCTTTAAGAGAACACGGCTTGTTTTTGTTCCCTGCAGACCAGAAGCAAGCAAGCAACCCCGCCAACGGCTGGACAGGAAGGGGAAGCCGTTAGCTCCTGGCTGGGCTCCCCCCTGGGCCTTGTGGATTCGGTGTAGCCCCCCTGCCCCCCATCCCCGTAAGCAAAGGCCGGGAGGAGGCCGTGGCTCCTGGAGAACTGCTGGTCCGCCCGGTCCTGTTTGGGGGAGCTCTGAATCTCGGGTCCCCAGTCTACAGAAATGGTGGCTCAAAACCTGCGGCCGTTGTGGGTCTCGGGATTAAATGGCGTGCTGGTTCCTAAGACCACGGGAAACAGGTGTTTTCCAATAGTCTTAGGCGGCCCCTGTGAAAGGGTTGTTCGACCCCCAAAGGGGTCGCGACCCACAGGTTGAGAACCACTGGCTTAGAGGGACAAGAGCCTTGGTTTTCTCACCCCCTCTCCCTGTCACAGACTTGGGGGTCTGAACCACAGGCGCGGGGTGGAGGATGGGGCCGGTGATTTCGGTCTTAGGGCTACACCCAGACCTGAATCAGAGTCTTTGTAGCCCTGAGGCCTGGGTCATGGGTGTCGGGGCAGGGGGAGGGGCTTCAGGTGGGAACAGAGAGGTTCAAGGAAAATGTATGCCTGATACTTGATAAAAAGCAGTAAGGCAGCCGAAACCGGTTTGGCTCAGTGGAGAGAGCATCGGCCTGCGGACTGAAGGGTCCCAGGTTCGATTCCGGTCAAGGGCATGTGTCCTGGTTTCGGGCACATCCCCAGTAAGGGGGTGTGCAGAAGGCAGCTAATCGATGTCTCTCTCTCATCGATGTTTCTGACTCTCTATTCCTCCCCCTTTCTCTCTGTAAAAAATCAATAACATAGAAAAAAAAAAAGAACAGTAAGGCAGACTTCATTCAGGGGGACTTCTCAGTCATCATGGGGACCACTGTCATGGGGTAGGACGAGAGGGGGCTCAACTCTGAATGCAAGGAAAAGTGGGGGTGAAGGACCAAGACATGAGGGGCGAGGAGTGAGTGGATGGAAAATTACTCAGAGGAAAGCCTCAGCGGTATTGGGGTTCTGGGCAAACCACACAGGACTCTTGCTGAAGGCAGGCCAAGGCGGTCACACGTCCCGTGTGGGATGAGGAGCCCCATCAGATAGCTAGTGACCAGAGAGCGAGGAGATGGGATTCTTGCCCACACTGGACAGTGACAGAGTGAAACACGGGGGCCCCGCAGCCAGGGCCTGGGGGAGCAGGATTCCGAGGGGCCTGACTAGAGTTGGTCAAGAAGACAATCATCCCCGAGGAAGTGGCTTCAACCTCCTGGACACCTTGGGGTTCTGAGCAGGAAGGAGGTCACCCAGCCCAGAAAGGGCCTGGAGGGACCCTCAGAAGGAGCTGCAGCAGAGCCAGGCCTGTGCCATGATCACCCGGCCTCTCCCTGGGCCCGTGCTGCCCCTCAAGGAGCTGGTGCCCCCAGAGTGGGGAGACACAAGCTGGGAACGCAGTAGTCCAGTCCCAGTCCCGGTCCCGGTCCCGGGCCTGGCTGTCAGCTCTGGGACTTTAGAGGACGATCCCTCTGAGCCCGTGATGAGATACGGAGAGTGGAACAGACACGCTGGGGGCTGTGAGGGGTGCATGTCTGCAGGTCTGTCCTCCTCGGTGCTCTGTCCGCCAGAGGAGGAGTTGTGGACGCGGGACTATGTCACCAAGTGATGTGTGTTCTGTCCCGGCCCCTGGGGGTGGCACTGGGGGTGGCAGGCTCTACTCCAAGCTCATGAGGTGGCACCTGCTGGTGTGGAGGTCGGCTCTGGCTTTGCCTGGGGACCCAGGGGCATCGCAGGGCCCACTGCCCCCGGCACTCAGGCTGGTGCCAGAGGAGGATGCCCGCATGAGGTGCTGGGGAGCATGGGCCCAGAGCACGGTCTCGGCAGTCCCTGTGGCCAGAATGAGGGTTCTGCCAAGTCTTGGAGGGGCAGGAGGGAGGAAAAGGGGGGTGTCTGCTGTCTTTTCTTCTCAGTCCCAGGGGCTCAAGGGCCTCTCTTTCCCCCACCCCGTGGCGCCAGTCTCCGTTTGGCCAGTGACCCCTGAGCGAGCCGGGCGGTAGCGTTGGAAGGACCGGCACAGGAAGAGGGACACAAAGCCCACAATGGGGGGAGTGTTCAGCAGGAAGAGACGGGAACGGGCGGCCGGCCGCCGGGCAGGCCCCGGCTCCAGGAGTCTGGGCGTCCATGGCTGACCCCGGGCCGGGCCGGGCAGGAGGGGAGGGGACCTGGCCCAGAGGTGGAAAACAGAGGGAGAAGGGGCTGCAGCCTGAGGCAGGGTGTGTGTGTGTGTGTGGGCGGGGGAGGAGGTTAAGACGCAGCCGTTGGGCCTGAGCTTGTCTGTTTCTTTGTTAAAGGGCAGGGATTCCTGTTTGTTCTGACCCCAGATGACCTCGCAAACGCTCAGCTCCTGCTGCCTGCAAGGCCTGGGCTGTGGGGGTGGGAGGTGGGGGTGGGAGGAGTTCAAGGAGACAGGGTCCCAGCCCTCGAACCTGGGCCTTTCCCGACGGCCTCCCTGCTCAGGTCTCACCTTGAATTCTGCAGCCCTCCCTAGTCCTCCTTGGCTCTTTGGGGTGAAATCAAAGCCCCTAGATCAGTGGTTCTCAAACTTCCTAATGCCTTGACCCTTTAAGACAGCTCCTCATGTGGTGACCCCCAACCATAAAATGATTTCCGTTGCTACTTCATCGCTGTCATCTTGCTACTGTTATGAACTGTAATGTAAATATCTCATATGCAGGATGTATTTTCATTGTTACAAATTGAACATAAGTAAAGCATAGGGATTAATCACAAAAACAATATGTAATTATATATGGTGAAATATTTATTTCTAATGACAAATAAATGAAATTTTGTCTTGAATCGTGGTGTAGCATGGGCAACAGTCTTCCTAGGACAACAGTAAACCACATGGCTACCCTTTGCTACACCGAGGAGCGGTGTGTTGGTTCCTAAGACCATGGGAAATAGGTGTTTTCCGATGGTCT
This sequence comes from Lasiurus cinereus, assembly GCA_011751065.1. NCBI lineage: Eukaryota > Metazoa > Chordata > Mammalia > Chiroptera > Vespertilionidae > Lasiurus > Lasiurus cinereus. Next base: position 63,957,487 of record JAAGEH010000041.1, read on the forward strand.
TAGGCGACCCCTGTGAAAGGGTCATTCGACCCCCAAAGGGGTCGCGACCCACAGGTTGAGAACTGCTGCCCTACATGCCCATCAAGGCTCCCCATGAGGTGCCCGCCGCCCTCCTGGCTCAGACAGCTGCTGGCGTCCACGCCTCCAGGCCTCTGCCCACCTGCCCTGCTCCGAAGCACCGTTTCTCCTCTCCTGCCCCAGCAGACTTCTCTGACCTCGGGGGACTCAGCTCAGGCATCGCCTCCTCCGAGAAGCCCACCCTGCTCTCTCAGCCTGGAATCACCCATGGAGAGGGGACATGTCCCACCTCCCTCCCTCTCAGCAGCCGCAGCTCCGAGGCCACGGGGGCCTCTTCGAGTCTGTCCCTGCCCGGGGCCACCCTGAGGGCCGGTGTCCAGAGGAGTCAGCCGAGGCCTTGGGGTCCAGGACCCACACGCTCCAGGACTCATGAAGCTGGAAAGCACTTCCTCTGGGTCATGGTGGGATGCTTTCCCATGGAAGGGGGACTCCGGATTCCTGTCTGAGCCGGAAAGACGGGAGAAAACCCCACTCCCCAGCTGTCCTGAGGGGCAGGTCCTGCTGAGGGGAGCAGGCCCTGGGTATCCCTGGAGGGCTTGGAGACCGGGGGTGGGGGCTGGGCAGGGACAGCTTGGCTTGCCTCCCTCAGGGGGTTGAGGCGAGGACAGAACTCCTCCTGAAAGACCAGATGGAGGGTCCTGAGTCCAGGGGTGGGGGGACGCTGTGAGGGGTGAGGACAGCCCCTCCTGCCGTCTTCCCTGAACGTGGAAGGAAGGAGCGGTGAGGAGCCAGTGGGGGTGGGGGCAAGGTCAGGGGGTCTGTTGGGTTTGGCTTCGTGGGTTTCTAAAGCCCTCGTCTGGCCTCTGACTTGAGGGCACCACTGCCCACTTGTCGGGGCCCAGGCAGAGCTGGGCCAGTAGCTGGCGAATAGCAAAAGCAGGACAGGCCTCGGGGACGACCCCCCGACCCCCACCCCAGAGGCTAGGGGCCAGGAGTGACATGACCGGTGGACTTAGGGGGAGGGTGGCCAAGTAAAATACAGGTTCCATGGGAACTGCAGACAAACGAAGGACTGTTTTACTCCACATCTGTCCCCAACATCGCATGAGACAGACTCATTATTAGTTGTTCATCCGAGGCCCAAATGGAGCTGTCCTCTCTTTTTTAATCCTCACCTGAGAATATTTTTCCGTTGATTTTTAGAGAGAGGGGAAGAGAGAGGGAAAGACCAAAAAAAAATATTGATGTGAGCCAAAACCGGTTTGGCCTGCAGACCGAAAGGTCCCAGGTTCGATTCTGGTCAAGGGCATGTACCTTGGTTGCAGGCACATCCCCAGTAGGGGGCATGCAGGAGGCGTCTGATCTATGTCAATAAAGTATATTAAAATATATATATATATTGATGTGAGAGACACATGTCGATTGGTTGCTTCCTGCATGAGCCCCGACCAGGGCCCAGACTGGGAAGGAGCCTTCAACTGAGGTACGTGTCCTTGACCGGAATCGAACCCAGCAGGCCAACGCTCTATCCCCTGAGCCCATGGGCTAGGACTGGCTGGAGCAGTGCTTATATTTAGCAAGTCTGGCCTCTCAGTCTCGTGTCGGCCTGGTGTGGGGGAGCATGGCCTGCAGACCCCCTCCCTGTGGCAGGTTTCTAAAACAAACACCGCCGCCAGCAGCTTGTGCCCCAAAACAAAACATGTCCACTTCCTGAGAACATGGCATTGTCTGAAGGTGGAAGTCTGCGATTCTGAAGGAAAAAACAAGGTTTTCTGCTGAGGAAGAGTGAGTCACGGGCCAGCCGACCGTGTTTCTCTGGCTTTGGGGGTCATGTGGACAGGCGCCTCCTTTCCCTCCTTCTCATGTCCGTTCATTCATTCATTCATTAATTCAGCCCTCTTGTGGGCTGGGTGGGACTGGGCCCGGGCCCCAAGTCTACCAAGAACTCCTGACCATGTCACTCCTGACGACCAGCTCCTGCACCCCTAGGCCTCTCCTGACTCCAAACTGTCGGGGTCACCGTGGGAAGAACACAGGAGGCCAGCAGTGGGAAGGACTCAAACTGCTTAAGCCGTAAGGCTACGCCAGCACCCAGGGGTGGGGGGTCAGGTTTTAAAGGCCTCGAGGCGGGCTTTTTGGGGGGAATGCTCTGGGCCAGTGGTTCTCAACCTTCCTAAGGCCAAGACCCTTTAAGACAGCTCCTCATGTGGTGGTGACCCCCAACCATAAAATGATTTCCGTGGCTACTTCATCACTGTCATTTTGCTACTTTTATGAACTGTCATGTAAATATCTGATTTGCAGGATGTATCTTCATTGTTACAAATGGAACATCATTAAAGCATAGTGATTCATCACAAAAACAATATGTAATTATATATTGTGAAATATTTATTTTTAATTACAAATAAATGAAATTTTGTCTTGAATCATGGTATAGTATGGGCAACAGTCTTCATATGACAACAGTAAACTACATTGCTACACCGAGGAGCGGTGTGTTGGTTCCTAAGACCATGGGAAATAGGTGGCGACCCCTGTAAAGAGTCGTTCGACCCCCAAAGGGGTCGAGACCCACAGGTTGAGAACCACTGCTCTGGGCGGCCTGCCTCCTGGGCACATCCAGAGGGCAAAGTGCCTGGCCTTAGCAGACGGAATGTGGTCTGAGCCAGTGGTCGGCAAACGGTGGCTCGCGAGCCACAGGCGGCTCTTGGCCCCTGGAGTGTGGCTCTTCCACAGAATACCGCGGCCTGGGCGAGTCTGTGTTGAAGAAGCGGCGTTAGAAGAAGTTGAAGTTTAAAGAATGTGGCTCTCAGAAGCAATGTCCATCGCTGTCCTGTTGCTATTTGGCTCTGCGGACCGATGAGTTTGCCGACCGCTGGTCTAAGCGAAAGGGCATGTCGGTTGCAACATGCTCTCCAGGGGCGTTTCCAGGGGACAGGCTGTCGACTGGCTTATTGGATCAGGCCTAACGCCAACCACTGCCCGCTCTGCCCGGGCCCTGGAGGAGGGTGCTGAGTGCCCACGTCTCAGGCAGAGACGCCAGGAAGGCCTCTGGGGGCTGAGGCAGGCCGGCACCAGCCAGATGGAGAGACGGGGTGTGTGTCCCGAGAGTCCACCAGAGCGTCTCCGTGTTGTCTCTGAGAGAAGCGCAGGTCTCTGTGCTGTCGGGCCCCCAGCACAGCGGGAACGGGGGCACCCTGCAACCATCAGTGCAGTGGTTCTCAACCTTCCTAATGCCGGGACCCTTTAAGACAGTTCCCCATGTCGTGGTGACCCCCAACCATAAAATCATTTTCGTTGCTACTTCCTCACAGTAACTTTGCTACTGTTGTGAATCGCAATGTAAATATCTGTGTTTTCTGATGGTCTTAGGCGACCCCTGTGATGGGGTCGATGGACCTCCAAAGGGGTCGCGACCCACAGGTTGAGAACCGCTGCACTCGCGCCAGGCCTGGGGGACAGGCTGCCCTGGGACAGGCAGAGGGTGTGTGTGGGTGCTGGCCGGGGCCCCCCAGGTGACAACAGCTTCCTCCCTGCCTCCCCCTGTCTAGTCTGCAGGCAGCAGAGGCCCAAGTAACCCCCGAGAGTGATACCAAGGTTCCCCTGCTCAACCTCCCACCCCACCCCCACCCCCAGGGGCACCGTCTCCCCAGCCCGGGCACTGAGGCTCCGCCAGGCCCCACTCAGCCCCATGGCCTCCGGCCTCCGCTCCTGGAGCCTCCCCGTGGCTTTGCCTTCCTGCTGGGCCCCAATAAGCCGGGCTTCACACCGCCCTCCGTGTTCTGGAAGGCTCCTCCCCACGAGGCTGATCTTCCCTCAAACGCCCCCCTTTCCCAGCTCCCAGCAATCAGATCCCAGTTCTCCCCCCACCCCTCCCGCACCCCCAGCCCCACCTTTCTCTGTCCTCCCCTTCTAAGCCGGCTTCGCCTTCTAAGAGTCCCTGAGGCTGTGTCTCCCTGTCTGTCTCCCCGGCATGTGGGACAGCTGGGCACCCGGCAGGCGAGGCCAGGAGGGAGGCTCTGGCCCTGAGCAAGTCCAGTGCTGGGGGAGCTGGTGAGGTGGGGGCTGGACCGGCCACTGCCTAGGGCAGCGGTTCTCAACCTGTGGGTCGCGACCCCTTTGGGATAGAACGACCCTTTCACAGGGGTCACCTAAGACCCTCGGAAAATGCAGATATTTACATCACGATGCATCACAGTAGCAACATTTCATGGTTGGGGGTCACCACCCCATGAGGAACTGTATGCAAGGGTCGCGGCCTTAGGAAGGTTGAGAACCACTGGTCTAGGGGCTGACTGTGCTGTTGGGCCCCCAGCACAGCGGGAACTGGGGGGCACCCTGCAACCACTAGTGCCAGGCCTGCGGGACAGGCTGCCCTGGGATAGGCAGCGATGTGTGCGGGGTGCTGGCCGGGGCTTCCCAGGTGAGGGCAGCTTCCTCCCCCTCCTGCCCCCCTCCCCCGACTTCCCCAGGGACCCCGGGCAGCCTTAGCACTGAGGGGGGAGCTAAGACACCTCTGGGGGCCCCCTGTGTGAGTGTCGATCTGTGGGCGCTGCCCTCTTCCCTTTCCGGAAGCTGCTGCAAACTCGGGGGGCCCAGTCTCACGGGCATGAAAAGGACACTTGTGGTCTCCAGGAGGGAAGCCCAGCCGCCCCCAGAGACAGGAGGAAAGCAGAGGGTCATAGGTCGGGGAGTGACCTCTCTAACGGGGGGTCAGGCGTCCTGGCAGACTGGGCACAAAGCCAGCCTCTTCTGGTCTGCAGGAGGCTGTCTAGCCCCTCGGCATTCCAAGCATTCTTCGGGGGTCCTGGTGGCTGGGGGTGGGGGCGGGGCTTTGTGCGGGAGGAAGCGGCTGCTGACTGCAGACCCTTTGTCTGGCTGCCAGCTCTGCCTTCCTGGGCCCCTGAGGTCTGACCAGTTGGGGGGAGGGGGGTGGGACCCCCAGCCTCCAGTAGCCTCGTAGGGATCAGGCTGAAGGCAAAGCCTAGTCCCCCCAACTTGTGCCCCTCATTCCAGAAGGAGCACCTTCAGCGGGAGGCGGCTTTGACCCTGTGGAGAGGACTGGAGCCTGAGGGCCACCCACGGGGGTTTGGGTTCCAGCCCTGCTGCTTCAGGAGCAGGCGGCTTTCTCCCAGTGACGTCAGCTCTAAGTCCTGGTTTTGTCACCTGCGCAATGGACTCACAGTGCTCAGCAGCTACTGTCACGGAGAGGTCTGAATGAATGTGTGTGAGCGTGGTGCCTGTGGGCTCGTGGAAGTGGCCAGAGGGCAGGCGGGGGCTGGGCTGGGGCGCCACAGCACAAGGGGCCGGGAAGGCAGAGGGTCAGGCAGGTCCCTGGTCCCTGCGGGAGGCAGGGTTGGTACTGTGTGAGCTGACCAGTAGGCACCAGTGTCTGCACCATCCAAGGCCCACGGGAGCGCCACTCTCAGTGCCTCTGATCTTGCTAACCTGCCCGGTGCCCATTTGTCGGGTGCCCAGAGGAAGGCATGGAGCCAGGCCAGTTCGGCAAAGCCCGGCGAAGGAAGGTCTGCCCCACAGAGGCCACCACCCTCCGCCAGGCCCGGTAAGAGAGCCAGGACATGCCGCTCCACACACAGAGAGGAGCGCTGTTTCTGGAACTGGAGGGAGAATGAAGTGCGGGGTGTCCAGGACCAAAGGAGGGACAGGCCTGGGTGCCAGCAGCCCGAGGGGGACCGAGGGCTAAAGAGGGGGCCAGCTGAGGCCACGGGTGGGGGTCGGCTCCACTCAGGGGGTGGTGGGGGTGGTTGGCCTGGCCAGTCATGGCTGTGCATCCTGCAATGGGCTGCCTGAGAGGTGGGCAGCTCCCCATCCTGCCAGGACCCAGCTGGGACCGGAAGCCACAGTCAGAGAGCTTCTGCCTTAAGAAGAAGGCAGGACAGCCACCTGCTGTAGCTCAGTTGTCAAACATCGACCATCACTGTTCCATTTCCGGTCAAGGCACATGCCCAATCCCCAATGTGGGGCATCCCCACTGTGGGGCATGCAGAAGACATGATCACTGATTCTCTCCCATCATTCATGTTTCTGTATCTCCTTCTCCCTTCCTTTCTGATATCAATAAAAATCTTTCCTGTTTTTTTTTTTTTTTAAGAAGAAGGCTGTTACCATAGAGACAAAGTTTTGGTCAAACTGGAGCTAACACCCAGGCCCGGAAAAGCGGCAAAGCCAGCCCAGGTGACGCCATGGCAGACATCGGGACCAGCTGCAGCGACTAAAATCCCTGCCCTGGAGCTGGCCCAGCGGTCGGCAAACTCACTGGTCCGCAGAGCCAAAGAGCAACAGGACAACGACTGACATTTCTTTGGAGAGCCACATTTTTTAAACGGAAACTTCTTCTCACGCCACTTCTTCAGCGTAGACTCGCCCAGGCCGTGGTGTTTTGTGGAAGAGCCACACTCCAGGGGCCAAAGAGCCGCAGGTGGCTAGAGAGCCACAGTTTGTCTACCCACGGACTGCTGGCCAATCAGCGGAGACCACGACCTGAGGGGACACACCTGGAAACGCTGATGAGTCTTCTATTGAGATCCTCCCCGAGATGGGCCTGAAACCCCGCCTTTGGAAACCAGATAAAAGCCCTAAGACAAAGGCCCCAGTGCACGCGTGCTCTCTCTCTGGAGCAGGCCCAAGCCTCTCCCCTCTCCTTCCCCTTTCTTCCTCCTAAGCTCCCAGGACCTTCTTTGGCCTCTGTAACAGCACCCCTCTCCATCTTGGGGGCCACTCCTCGTCTTCCCTGCTTGTGGAGCAGAACCCAGAACCCGCTGTGCGAGCCCCCCATCTCTGTGAACTCCTCCTACCTGCGGGAGTTCCTCATTGACCCATGGTGTGGCTGCAGCCCCTCTAGACCAGGGCTCATTCCAGAGCACCAGCCCAGCCTGGGGTTCTATAAGAAGGAACCCTCCTCCGCACCCACAGAACCACAGAGGCTGCAGCTTCAGCGTCAGCCCCTGGCCCTTCGCCCTCTGGGTCTGTTCCCCCATCTATCACGGAGCAAATCTAAAGGCTCCCTTAGAGGTGGCTTTGCACCCACTAATTCAGGCTTCTGGGGCTCAGAGCAGGCGGGAACGGCCGTGGAGGAAGGGTGGGGGGCTACCGGGGAGGCCTGGGCAGGGCAGGCTGACTCCATTGGGAGGCACCTGCTGTAGAAGCCCCCTCTCTCTTCATCTGGGCCTTCTCGGCTACTTTCAGGAAGGCCTGCCCAGCCCGGCTGCAGCTGACAAAGATCAGGGTCTTCTGAAACCAACGTGGGGAGCTGAGAAAATTCCTAATTCTGCTGAGTGTCTGTCAGGGGCGAGGAGGGATCATAGTCCTAGTCGTTCTACCCAGAGCTGTGCGGAGGGGGGCGGGTGGTGGGCAGGGGCCCTGGGAGTGTGCATTTTGAGAGCTGGGGGGTTAGTGCCCGGGGCAGGCAGGGCTTTGGGACAAAGCAGTTCTTCAGAGTGTTCCGAGTGCTCCGGAAGGATGTTCGTGTGTGTGTGTGTGTGTGTGTGTGTGTGTGTGTATGAGTGAAGGACAGATGAGCAATGTGTGTGTGTGTGTATGAGTGAAGGACAGATCAGCCTTCAGAGCCTCTCGGGAGTCAATAAGCCCTCGCTGGGGCCCTGCTGTAGCCAAGCCAGAGTTACGAGGCCCATTTATTTCCTCGTTATTTGTCCGTCTGTGTATTCACTCCCACCCGTGTACCGGTGCCTGCTCCGAGCCAGGTGCCGGGGAAGGACATCCAGACCAGGTGTCTGCCTCCTGGGGTCTGGAACTGGGGGAGAGCGCAGGGCCCTGGTTGAAAATCGCGGTGCTGAATGGGTCCCCGTCCAGGGCAGGAAGCCAGGCAGCTGGGCCCACAGGGAGGCCACCAGGAAGGAAAGGTCTGAGCGCAGTTGGCACCGCCGCGCTGACCACCAGACGGTCAACAGAATGGGCGGCGGGGACCGGGCAGCAGCCAGACACTGAAGGCACTCAGCACCCTCCTCTATACTATGTCTCTGTTTTATATCTGCCTGGGAACTCGGACACGAGCACACAGTCCTAGCACAAGTTCACGCTTTCGAAGGGGCGGGCTGAGGGAAGGGGACGGGGCTGGGTGCGTGATCAGGTAGGCATGCGGGTGTGGGGGGAGGAAGGAGCTGGAAATGTGAGTTTCCACATCTTACCTGTGGGTGTAGGCAGGTTCCTGGGAGCGGGGGTACCCAGCTCAGGCTGGCAGTGGATGCCCAGAGAATTCTCATGAGCGGGTAAAAGTGAACTAAGGCCCCTCCCGCACAGAGAAACTGTGGCAGGCTCACCCTTAGCTTGCAAGGAGAGGAATAATATCTCAGACCAGTCACAGTTCTTGATGGCATGTTTGTAAATATGTTTCAGGGAATGTGGCTTGGACCACATCTGTGTGTGTGTATGTGTGTGTGTGTGTGTGTGTGTGTGTGTATACATGTATACAGTGGTACCTTGAGATACGAGTTTAATTCGTTCCGTAACCTTGAGGCGTGGGAAACTATGAGACGCTCGAGTTGAGGTAAACTGGTGGGCCGTGTGCAGCCGGCCGATCCACGTGATGACTCCTATCTCAAAAGTTGCTCATATTTCAAAGCAAAAATCGCTCGCTCGACGGCTCGTATCTCAAAATCTCGTATGTTAGGGCACTCGTATCTCGAGATACCACTGCATGTATGTATGTATATGAGGAGCATAGGGTTGTGGGATCTTCGACCCTCCAGCTTGTAATATAACTGCACATGTATGTCCCTGGTCACATCTAGAGATCAAACTACCCCATGCCCACATCCATGCCACCCCGGAACCCCGCACTGGGTCCATTTGGGGTCGATCAGCCCTGAAGCCGGCGGTGGAAGTCACAGGCGCACAGAGTTTGTACCGATAGAGAGACCAGGCCTTGGATTGGGGCGTCTCTGCGAGAAAACCATTTAAGACGGGGACTAAGTCGTAGACAAACAACAGGGTGGTGATCATCAGAGGGCCAGAGGGCGGGGGAGGGAGAGAAGAGGGAGGGGATACATGGTGAGGGGAGGAGACTTGAAGTGGGGTGGTGAGCATACAGCATAATTTACAGAGGACGGATTTGAGCACTGTCCAGCTGAGACCCAGATGATTTGATTAGCCCCAATAAACTCAATTAGAAACGAAGACGGAGACTCAGAAACATGGAGAGACAGAGCCCCCTCATCTACCCACGTGCGCCTGCCCCCTGGGCTTATGAGGAGCCTGCGGGGGCCACAGGGATGAGGCCACAAAGGGACCATCAGGTGGAATAAGTAGCTGGGACCCCCAGCTCTGTGGATGAAGGTCTTCTCCCCGCCCCATCTTACTCAAACGCACCAACTTCTACAACTTTCCAACCTCTGCCCACCCCTAGCCCATCCCAGGTCAACAACTACAACAACTCCTTCTCCTCCTCCTCTTCCTCCTCCTCTTCCTCCGTCCATTGAAAACCTCAGGGTGTTGCATCTCAAAAGCCAAACTCAAGAGCCTCTCCTGTTCTCTCCCTCCAGCCAGGAAAACGGGGCGGGGTCTTCGTCAGCTACCTGTCAGATCACCGGTTAGAACCGGAGCCCATCCTTTCGGGACACTGTGCCAGGCCTCCTCCTGGTCCTAATCGTTCTGCTCGCACCTCCTGCTTCAGCTGTCTGGGTGGAGAGGGGGGTGGTGCTGGGGAGAGAGAGAACACCGGAGATCTCACTGCTCTGAGCATAGCTGGTGCTTTCCTGGCTGTCTTCTCTGCCTCCCCAAATAAGGCCCTGTGGCCGACGCTATCTCCCCTCCTGAGAAAGCCCAGGACCAGAGGATGTGGCTCTGGGTCCCCGTGCACCCTGCGAGGCAGAGCCCGGTTTGGGGGAAGCGGTGGTGAGGAGCAACAAGACGGGAGGTGAGAAGAGAATCCTCCAGGTCGGCAGGCACGGGCTAGGCCGCAGGTGGCACTGAGAGGCACCGAGAAGGATCTCCTGAGAGAGCTGACAGGCAGAGAACTGGCAGGAGGGTAGGAGTGAGGCTCCCTGGAGTCCCAACCCTGGCACTGGATAGAGCCAGACCCTCCAGCTTGTACTACAGCTGCCCATGTATGTCCCTGGCGCCTCTAGAGATCAAACTGCCCCATGCCCGTATCCACGCCACCCCGGAACCCCACAGCTGGGTCCATGTGGGGTCCATCAGCCCTGAAGCCGGTGGTGGAAGTCACAGGCGCACGGCAGCCTGGCACCACCTCTGCCTCCTCTCGGCAGCTCCTCACACCGTTCCTCGAAGGCCACAGAGGAGAGGAGATCTGATCCGTATTACAATCAATAAAAGGAGAAATAAGCCTCTTCTTTTTTTTTTTACTGAAAAAAGAAAAAAATCCACAGGAGCAAGAGAACAACACGTGCGCCCGTCCATCACCCGAGACGCCGCTGTCCTCGCTTTCCTTTCGGAACAGCTGCGAGGAGCCGGCTGGGCCAGACTTCCTCCCGGGATGGGCCCGGCCAGCGGCGCCCGGCTGCCTGCGGGCTGCCCCCGGGACATGCCCGTGTCCGGGCATTGGCGCCTGGCGGCCTGGCAGCCGGACCCCGTTGGAGTGAGCAGAGGGGGGGACAGGGGAGAGTCCTTGGAGCCCCCTCCAGTGGCTTGACACAGCCCCTCCCCCCACCCCTTCACTCCTGGGCCCAGAGTTAGACCTCCGGCAAAGCATCCTCGGCTTGTCTGCGGGGTCTGTGGAGGGCTGGGCAGAGGCGGGCTGCTCACGCATCCCTCTGCCGAGAGCTTTTCCTGTTGGGAGAAGGCCTGGGGAGCTGCATTTCCTGGGTTTTCCGAGGAAAACTGGTGTGTGTGTGTGTGTGTGTGTGTGTGTGTGTGTGTGTGTGAGGTGCTAGGGCCTGTACCCACAGAGAGCCTGGCACATGAGCAGGCAGTGGGTAAACATTTGTCAAATGAATGAAAAAAAAATGAGGCTGCAATGCATCTGCCCTCTACCAGCCATAACCCATCCAATAGCATTGGGTGCCAGTGTGGGTATTCCTGATCTTGATGATGTCACTTTCGCGTCTTGGTTCGATTACCGTATTTCCCGGCGTCTAAGACGACTGGGCATATAAGACAACCCCCAATGTTTCCAGTTAACACACAGAGTTTGGGATATACCCGCCCTATAAGATGTGATAATAAGTTGTGATATATTCATACAAGGAACATTACACCAAAAAAATTAAAAAAAAGACGACCCCCGACTTTTGAGAAGATTTTCCTGGGTTAAAAAGTCGTCTTAGCTGAGACCGGTTTGGCTCAGTGGATAGAGCGTCGGCCTGCGGACTGAAAGGTCCCAGGTTCGATTCCGGTCGGGGGCATGTACCTTGCTTGCGGGTACATCTCAACAGTGGGGCGTGCAGGAGGCGGCTGATCGATGACTCTCTCTCATCGATGTTTCTGACTTTCTATCTCTCTCCCTTCCTCTCTGTAAAAAATCAATAAAATATATTTTTTTTAAAAAGTCGTCTTATACGCCGGAAAATACAGGTAACAGGCGGCCAAGTTTGCAGTGGGCCTCTCGACACACTGAGAGAGAGTTTGTAGAGGCGGCACACCCCGCCCAGCACACGGTCACGGCCAGGATGGCGGGCTTGAGCTCCGTGGGTGGGGAGGAGGGGACTTGCTTAGGCAACGCAGGCGGGGAGAGCAGGAAAGGCCTGCATTGCCAGGGCGAGGAGTCTGGACCTGCTGTGTGCCGGGGGCTCCTGTTTAAACAAGCAGGTGGCTCAGCTACCCCCAAAGGACTACGTCAGACTCTCTCCTGGGTCAGGGGTGACCCTGGAGCAGCGGTTCTCAACCTATGGGTCTCGACCCCTTTAGGGGTCGAACGACCCTTTCACAAGGGTCGCTAAAGACTATCAGAAAACACAGATATTTGCATGATGATTCATAACAGTAGCAAAATTACAGTTATGAAGTAGCAATGGAGATAATTTTATGGTTGGGGGTCACCACCACATGAGGAACTGTATTAAAGGGTCGCAGCATTAGGAAGGTTGAGAACCACTGCCCTAGAGAGTAGGTGTGATGGGCAGTGAGAAAGTGTCTGGTGATCCAGAGCCACCGGGGTTTTATGGGGTGTTTCCACAGGGAGGCAATGATTGGATTGGATTTAGAATACAGTTCTCCCCAGCAGTTTATAAAAGGGTATGTATTGACTACGATGCATACTGGTTTCAAAGTAATTGGAACATCTTGCAATTCAGTCGCTCCGGAGCTTAACCTGTCATGTGAGCTGTTAAATCACAATCACAAAAGGTGAGGCCTTGGTAATAACCCCTCTGGACCAAGGATGTGTCTGGCTGAGAAACCATAGGATGCATTTTCTTGTAGGCAGGGGTCTTCCTTGCTTCTAATCGTGTGTGCAGGTTTGTGCACGTCCGTTAAAGGAGTTCCGAAGACTGATCTTCTGCTATTGTGTGGCTCAAAGAAAGTGATTCATTGACTGAGGGGCTCAGACCACGGGACAATGTCGAATGTGGGGGGAAGGGCGGGAGGGGAGGAGAGGTGCTTTCGTCATCTGCCCTGAGGTCAGGGCCCAGAGTGCCCAGTCCTGAAGCCGACTCATTTTGTAATTTTGGAGTCCGGGGCACTGTGTTTGCTGATTCATTCAACAAATATTTACTGAGTGCTTCCTTTCAAGGCCTTTGAGAGCAGCGATTTGAAAAATATTTAACAGCCAGAGTGCCATGGGCAACAAGCAATCAGAACAAGAAAATGACCCATCAGCACGGTCACTGCCCATAAACAACCACAGCACATTCTGATGTGCACAGGTGACCCTCAGCCCTGGAGCTGATGACGCAGCTGTGAGCACGGCCTTCTATTGGCCTTGGTAGGAAGGGGCGTCCCTGGGGCTCCCCAAACAAGATGCTGCTATGCTGAATTCTGTGGGACTAGAAGACGAAGAAAGAAAGGAGGCGGGCACTGCAGGCACAAGTGGGGTGCAGGTTGGACACCACCTAGACAAAGACCCATAAACAAGAGAGTTCCTGGGAACTTCCAGAACCTTCCAGTAGCTGAGTGAGGCTGCTGGGAATTTGTGAGAAGGACCAGACTACAGAGCACCTTGATGATTGAATGATTTGGGATTTAGTTTTCTCAAGTGGATTTGGAGCAGCTAAAGGATCTTTTTTTTTTTTTCAGGGGGAAATAGGATCAATCTCTCTAGTGTGTTTAGGAAGACTGGGGTCTTCAGTCTAATTCACAGGCGAGTGTCAGTGACCAGAGGGAGGTGACCAGGAACCCCCCAAGTAAGAGAAAACAAGCAGCATTTAGAAAAGTTACTCTCGAGCACACCTTTCCTGGACAGGGCTGCGGTCCGCCTCATGTCTGCCTCCCACAGCACATGTTCAGCCTGCAGACAAGTGACACTTCTGTCTGTGTTACCGACCAAGCAAACAGTTTCCTGACCACTCTGATGGGAGTGGTCATCTCCCCGATCACCACGGCCATTCATGTGTAAGGTACACATTTCCAACACAGCTGGGTCACCCCATGGCACCTAAGGACTCAGCTGCTGATGAAAGAGGAGCCTCTTCTTTCAAAGGTCCTCCTGGTTCTAGATCAAACCTTTTGGCCTCTCATCCCTGTTTCTAAAAATACTCTAGCCCAGCCAGCATGGCTCAGTGGTTGAGCATCGGCCTAGGAACCAGGAGGTCATGGTTCGATTGCTAGTCAGGGCACATGCCAGGGTCGCAGGCTCAATTCCCAGAAGGGAATGAGCAAGAGGCAGCGGATCAATGATTCTCTCTCATCATTGATGCTTCTACCTCTCTCTCCCTCTCCCTTCCTCTCTGAAGTCAATAAAGAAAATATATTTAAAAAGAAAATTATTTTAAAAAGGCCTTCAGAGCCAAAACTGGTCTGGCTCAGTGATAGAGCGTCGGCCTGCGGACAGAAGGGTTCTGGGTTTGATTCCGGTCAAGGGCATGTACCTTGGTTGTGGGTACATCCTCACTAGGAAGTATGCAGAAGGCAGCTGATGGATGTTTCTCTTTCATCGATGTTTCTAACTCTCTATCCCTCTCTGTACTAAATAAATAAAATATATTAAAAAATAAAAAGGCCTTCAGAGCTTCTGATTAGGTGGGTTATAACAGTCCATCTTTAGCAATTAAAAATTAAAGCAGAGACATTTTAATTACTTATCAATTTATTTGAAAACAACGAATTATTACAGATGTTAACACATATGTTTTAATAAACAAAATTTATTGCTGAGAAGGACAACATTACTTTACAGTCCTACAAAACTCTTTAATGTCTGAATCAATAGAAGACAGCCAGTTGATCAAATCTGCTTCTGCTGCAAAACCATGTGGATTCTGGAACACTCCACTTCACCATTAGAAAGACTGAGTGTGGAAAGTAACTGATGCCTTAGTATTGCTGTGGAAACCATCCCTACCTCCTGGACCCTCTGAAAGTTTTCAAGGCCCCACAGGGTGCACTGCCCTAGACCTTGTCCAGTCAGATCCACCCTTTGGAAGGAAGCAACCCAACCTGCTCACCCCTCATCATGCCCTCCACTGGTGTCCTCTGCTCCCTGGGACTGTGAGCTCTGATAGGACAGGGCCTGCCCAGAGGGGAGACCCCGGGGCACCTCTGTTTTGGACAGCTTGGCAGGGTCACAGAACTCCAGTCTGAGTGCCTTTCTCTGGATCTCCCTGACTGGTGCAATCCCCAAACCACCCACGGCTCTCTGACCTAGAACTCCTCCCAGACACCTCCCTCCCCTCAGCCCCCGTGGCAATTTCATCACCAAGTACCCGCGACCTCATGGGTATCTTCCAATATTTCCATGTCCGTTAAACCACCTGGCCCTACAGACCCCTCCCCTCTCCTGGGTTCCTGCCACTCGCCCCATCTACCCTCAAATCTCCCAGCCAAGTTCTACGTTAATTATTTTTATTTTTATTTTTTAAAATATATATTTTATTGATTTTTCACAGAGAGGAAGGGAAGATAGAGAGTTAGAAACATTGATGAGAGAGAGAGAGACATCGATCAGCTGCCTCCTGCACACCCTCAAATGGAGATGTGCCCGCAACCAAGGTACATGCCCTTGACCAGAATCAAACCTGGGACCTTTCAGTCCACAGGCCGACACTCTATCCACTGAGCCAAACCAGTCTTGGCTAGGCTCTATGTTAATTAAAACAACAGCAACAATAACCACACATACATACACACACACCAATAAAACCAACCTCTGAAAGCATGTTAGATCTAAGCATGTTGCTCATTTCTATAGATCCTAGGGGGCTTGCATCGCACTTCGGCTGAGTCAATCCTTCGGTGGTAGAAGGCTCTTTTACCCTCTGGCCCACCTGTGTGTTCTCCTCCTCACGGTCTCCTTGAAACTTGTCCCTGCCTCTGGCTCCCTCCCGGCCTGGCAGGACCTTGGCTCAAGTAGCTTCTCCACCTGGGATGCTCTTCTCCACCTTCTTCACCGACTGTACCTGAACGCAACCGTCACATCCAGAAGCCTTCCTCAACTTCTCTAACCAGCCCAGCTCCTTCGAATGGAGGCATTTCTAGCAACTTCTGTGCTTTTACTTTTATGGCTATTGTGGTAATTATTTGGGCAATGTCTAGTCCACCAGGCTGCGATCTTCACTGAAGACCCCATGCCTTAGGTACTTACTGTCTTGTAGCTAAGTTTCCCGAAATATAGCTGCTTCCACCAGCACTTATTCCCTCACAATTTCTATTGATCAGAAATCCGGGGGCGCAACTTCGCTGGGTGCTTCTGGGTTAAGGTCTCTCCTGACACTGCCGTCGTGTCAGCCACAACGTCTCTTAGAGCCTCAATACAGACAGCCCGCTCCATCATCGCCATAGTATTTTATGGGTTACCCAGGTGAGTCCTAATCAATGTGGGAGGGGGCTTCGTACCTACGTAAACACAGGAGGCAGGGGGCATCGTGGGCCATCTCGAAGGCCGTCTCCCACACCCGGGACTCCCATCTGTCCTCACTCACTGTTGTGTCTGCAGTGGCTGGCATCGTGTTAATGAAGGAAAGAGCGTTTGGCCAGGTTATCCGGCTCAGACATGAGCCTGAGAATGAGCACCGCTAGCCTGCCCACCTCTTCTCCACATTTCCAGCAGATTCTCGGGGGAAATTGAGTCCCCACCTTTGCCTTGACCCAAGGGCCTCAAAGCCTTGGGATCCGTGTCCTACTCAGAGGGGTCTGAGAACAGAGGCTGCCGTCAGCGGAGGTCTCAGATGTCCAATTCCTGGGGGTCATTCTGCTGAATGGAAAGAGCAGCAATGGAAAGAGCGGGCAAGTGGTGGTTGCACCACCTTTGCCAGCTCCGTGGAGCTGCCCTCCACCCAGGCCGCGGCAAGGGCGGGGGTGTGTGCGGCGCAGACAGCCGGGTCAGGGCCTATTTTTAGCGCCGCTGCCCGGTCACAGAGCCCACGCCGGGGAGTGAGGGAGGCAGCTGGCACGCCAGCCCGCAATCTGGATGCCTCCCCGAGCGGTCTGCCGCTGAAACAAGGCTCTTCAATAATGCAGGGGGCTATTAGCATCAAACCGGGGACCCCCTCGCTCCCTCCCAGCCATCAAAGCTGCCGCTCACCAGCGCACCCCGGGGGGGCGCCGAGTTGGCGATCAGATTCCAGGGGCGCCTTATAAACCGCTGCCCTTCCCTCTGAGATGAGAACGGACTGTGTTGTTTCAAGGCCCAGGATGCCAGCGGCCAGGATGTTAGAGAAAACCCGGCTTCCCTCCCGTTACAAATGGATGTACGACACGGCTAATGGCTCCTGAGAGAGGGGACGCGGCGGGACCAGCTGTCTCCATCGGCCGCCCCGCCCCTGTCTGTGTGAAATGTGTGCATGCAGGGTGCAGGGAGCACGCACTGTCCTTATGCTCGGGGCATCGCCCACCCCGGAGGGGCCCTGCCTCAGATCCCGGGGAGACGGCTCTCCGTCCGGCAGCATTAGCAGAGGTTGGAGCGCTCCCTTCGGAGGCCATTGGGGCGTTGAAGCTGGGGCCACGGAGGAGGCGGCCGCAGCCAGCAGCTGACATGTATGAATAGCTGCTCATTACTGTGCATGATCATGTGTCGGGTGCTCTGCAGACAGCGCCACGAATCCTGAGAATGGCAGCTGGCAGCCTGTTAGGAGGCTGCGCTGCGATGAAGAAACTGAGGCCGGGGGAGCTTCTGTGATCTTCTTGAGGTCCCCCAGTTTGGAAGTGCCGGGGCCCAGGCCTGTGTGCTCCCTGCCTGTACCTGCTGCTCCAGAGAATTCCCCAGAAGCAAAGCTCAGGCCAGCAGCAAAAGGGAGCGTCCCTCGAGGGACAGGCCTTTCCAGTCACGTGTGCCATGCTGGGCACTCGGCCACGGTGGGAACCCCCCGGTGGGAGACTTTCCACAGCCCGAGCCTGGCCGACATCCCAGCCATCCTTCCGTGTGTCCCCAGAAACAGGCTCCTCTCCGCCCCCTGAGCCGCTCCGCGTCTGGTTGGGCTGAGAAGCTGGTTTCTTCCGGCTCCTGGCTCAGCGTCTGGGTGGGCCGAGTATCTTCCCTGGCCTGGCTTCCCCCGCCCCCCCACCCTCTGTGCATCGGAGGGAAGGCCACCTCCTTGGCGGCCAGAGAAGGAAATGCTCAGTCGAGGTGGTTCAGTGGGAGTGTCCTGGCTGTCTTGTACGCTACACCCTTTGCCAGGCCTGCCTTCCTCCTCTCCAGTAGCTCTCCCTGCTCCAGTACACCCCCCAAACGGTAGAAAGGGTGGGTCAAATCTCCTCCTGGGGGGTGAATCCCCCCAGGTCAACATTCCCACCAGCCTGCCCCCCTGCTGGGCCGGGCCCCCTCCCGTTCTTGTTCCTGATTGTCTCTGGCTTTCTGCGAGTTCACCCGGCGCCTGCTTGGCCAGGAGCTATTTGGGGCAGCGTGTGGGTGTCTCTCCATCTCCTATCTGGTCCCATCCCTGGATCTGCCTGGGCACCACACACCAGGCGGGGTTGACAGCAATTTTGCAGGCCTGGCTGTGGAGTGTTGGGCAGGTTCTAGGGACAAGGACAATTGGCGTGGTCGGCCTCCCCACCCCAGTGGACAAAAGGGCTTCTCCCACAGCAGCAGAACCAGAGGCAGACACCCTCTGGAACCCATGGAGAAGGGGTCCTCGGTGCTGGGCTCCCAGGCCTGGTCTGGAACATGCCCTGGTCACCGGCAGACCCAGAAGCAGAGATACCATTTAGGGGGGCATGCCCGCCTGACCTTCTTGGAGAACCTCGCTTAATTATGCACGTCCCTCCCACCGGACTGTAGCCCCTCAGGGGGTGGACTGTGTCAGCTCGTGTCTGGGTGTCCAGGGCCAGCACTGTGTCAGTTTTACGTTTCAGGCTGTGACCTTTGACCACAGTCACTGCCCTTAGCAGCCGTCTCAAAGCTTTCGAGTCGATGATTGTCTGTGTTCCTTCAAAAAGAGCCCTCACGTGTTTTTTTTTTGTTAGCAACAGCCGGGATGGCGTGACATCAATATCACACTAGTAGGAGTATTGATGATAAAGGATTATCGATTACAAGACCGCCAGGAGGGATGGCCCATGGGTCTTGTCAATCATGAGTGCCGAGTTCTACAAGACGGCGGTGCTGGAACAGGGGGCCGGTGGTAGAGAATACTTTGCCAAAAACGGCTGGTTGTCTGTCTGCTCCAGCCCCATTGTTCTATAAGCAAATTATGCCATAATAAATTCTGTTACATTACAATGTAACAGCAGTGGTTCTCAACTTGTGGGTCTCGACCCACAGGTTGAAAACTGCTAGCAAGGTCGCCTAAGACCATCGGAAAACAGATATTTACATTATGATTCATTAACAGTAGCACAATGACAGTGATGAAGTAGCAATGAAAATAATTTTAAGATTGGGGGTCACCACAATGTGAGGAGCTGTATTAAAAGGTCACAGCATTAAAAAAAGGTTGAGAACCACTGCATTACATGGAGTTACCCGCTGCGTTTTTTGGTCTGAAGATTCCTTCCCGTGATGTTTGCCCACCATCAGCCCCTAGCCCTGGCCCAGCAAAGCGGGCAGTGCGCATGCACCTCCTCCGGCTCCTGCTCCCCGGTGGGTGCTCAGGAGGGTTGAAGTGAGCCAAGCTGGGGAGGCCCGCACACCCCCAGTCCAAGCTCCAGGCAGCGGGGCCCTGAGTCTGCTGAGCACCCTCTGGTAGCACTGCCTGCGCCCACGCCCGCCGGCATCGGGGTGAGTCCTCTACCTGCCCGGCGGTCCTCCTGGCCTCAGCGTGGCTGGCATCTCCTCTGGGGCCGGAATGACGTGTTTTCCCACCCCGGGCGGTGGGCAGACCCCATCCCTGCCTCCACCGCAGGTCTCCGCCAGCGGTTCTCAACCTGTGGGTCGCAAACAGCTAGCAGGGTCTCCTAAGACCATCAGAAAACACAGATATTTACATTAAGATTCATAGCAAATGACAGTGATGAAGTAGCGACAAAAATCATTTTATGGTTGGGGATCACCACCACATAAAGAACTGTGTTAAAGGGTTGCGGCGTTAGGAAGGTTGAGAACCACTGGTCTCGGCGCTCCCTCCCCCTCCTCCAGCAGCATCCTCTCTGGCGGCCTCCGTCTGCTCCTCCCTCCCAGACGCTCACTCCGATGGGCCCAGAAGTCACTGTGCCCACGGCCGAGAGCTGGAGACTCCCTGTGCCTGGCGGGATGCTGAACAAGCTGTCCCCTCGGCCCTGTCACCGCCTGGCTGGCCCCTGTCCTCACACCCCTCTGCATGCCCAGCTCAGAGGTTTCCTTTTTTTTAAACCATGCTTTTAATCTCCAGTTCGCTGTCGATTCACTCGAGTGAGGAAAGATGCTGAGAGATGCTGGGGACAGGGACAGGGTGCCGCATCGCGGCCAGGACCCTGAAGGCTGGTCCTGACACAGGCGGGACCCAGCGCACGGAGCGGGATCCCTCATGCTGCCCTTTTATGGTCACGGCCACGTCCCTCCCCCTGCCCCCAGCCCTCCTTCACCCCGGGCCACCACCGGGCCAGTTCGGAGGTTTCCTGCGCTCCTCTCTGCTCCGCCCCAGGCTCCCCGACCCCACTCCCGGCCTCCCCAGGTCTGTGGCCTCAGCTGGGCCCCCACAGTTTCCCATCCTGGCCCCTCCACCCGGCTCTGGCTCCCACCCCAGCAGAGGTGGCCCTGGGTACGCCCTGTGGGAAGGGATCCTGGCTTCTGTTCATGGTCACCAGCTCCCTGCGCCTCAGTTTCCTCCCTGAGTGAGGGTGGTGTGCTTGGCAGAGCATCGTCCTGCCTCAGGGGCGGCTGTCGTGAAATGGGAGCTCAGGGGGCCGAGCTGTCAGCCTGAGGGAGCGGAATGGACAGTCAGCGGCCAGCGTCCTCTCCCTCAGCTCTCGCCTCCTTCCTGGGTGCTGTCGGGATACAGCCCTCCCTGGCCAAGGGCTATTTCAGGTCACAGAGCCATTAACCAAGTGCACTCAAAGGAAGCTCCCCGTGGATTGGAGGGAAATGGGGACAGCAAAAGGCTCTGTCCACCCTCAGAGTCCTGCTCAGCCCCGGGACCGCTTTGAGGTGCAGAGGCCTTGATGTGGACGGAGGTTGCATTACTGAATGTAAATCGCTCCTGGTGGGGGACTCCTGGCTGGGGTGAGCTGGAGGTGCCTCCTGCCAGGACACAGGAAGGGTCTCTTGTCAGGAAGGGGACTGGAGTGGCAGCCACCTTTCCTGCAGAGAGGGGCTGGCACGTGGGTCTGGGCGGCGGTCCCTGACAGGCAGACAGCCCGGTGGCCTGCCCTCAGGAAGGCGCCCAGGAGCAGCGATGTGTCTCTGTCCCCAGCTTGGGTTTTAGAGCTCGGCTGTGTGGTGTCCAACGAGTCCCTTCCAACCAGCGGGCAAACTATCTAGACCAGCAGTTCTCAACCTGTGGTTCGTGACTGTAGAGCCTAAGACCATGGAAAACATACTTACATAGGATTCATAACAGTTGCAAAATTACAGTTATGAAGTAACAACAAAAATAATTTTATGGTTGAGGGTCCCACAACATGAGGAACTGTATTAAATGGTCGAGACATTTGAAAGGTTGAGAACCACTGATCTAAACCTTCTGGGGCAGCTAGAGCTTCAGTGGGTCCTCGCCACTCAGACTCAAGTGAGGGTGACTACCGCCTGCCCCCAGGGCCCCTCTGCAACCCCCCCCCCTCCACCCTAGGGCCAGGTGACCTTCTCCCGTGTAATTGCTCTGCATCCTCCCCGCCTCCCGTCTCTCCGGGTGAGGAAATATGCCCGGGGAAGGAAGGACACTCCTGCCACCGGCCTGTCCTCAGGGATGGCACTCAGCCCAGGTCTGCTGGCTCGGTCCAGGCCTCACCCCACGCCCTATCCGCGGCTGTTCATTTCAGGGCCTTCACTAGCTTGCTCCCCTTTCATACTCAATATAAAAAAATAAAATAAAAAGCCGGAACCGGTGTGGCTCAGAGGATAGAGTGTTGGCCTGCGGACTGAAAGGTCCCAGGTTCGATTCCGGTCAAGGGCATGTACCTTGGTTGCGGGCACATCTCCAGTGTGGGGAGTGCAGGAGGCGGCTGATCGATGTCTCTCCCTCATCGATGTTTCTGACTTTCTATCCCTCTCCCTTCCTCTCTGTAAAAAATCAATAAAATATGTAAAAAATAAATAAAATAATAAAATTAAATTAAATTAAATTAAATTAAGAAATCACCCTCAGGTCTCAGGCAAATGCCCCTTCCTCCACGAAGCATGCCCAGGTGCTTAGCTGTTCCACACTTTCCCTCCACACCGTCCAGCGCCTGGTTTGCCCCCTTTGCGGGCCCTTACACCCCTGTTGCTGCAGAATTACTTGTACACCCCACTTGGCCACTGGAACCTCAGAGCAGGCCGCAGGTAGGGTCTGCGTCTCCCTGTCCCTCTCCCCACCCGCCCACCCCCAAGCCGTTTTGCTGAATGGAGAAGCCAGGGGTGGCGGTGGTCTGGCTCACCTTTCCCCCAGGCCAAAGACAAGGAGTTGGGGTTAAGGACCCCAAACTGTGACTCCCAGTCTCCAGAGAGGCCCAGGCGAACCTGGATCATAGGACCCCAAAGGAGAGGGAAGCAGATGGCACAGGCTGGAGCCACCAAGATGCCGAGTGGCAGGGCAGAGGGCCTAGGTCTCCTCAGTGCTCCATAGACACAGACCCCGAGACCTGTCCCCCCAGCCCGCCTGCTCAAGCCGCCCCGGGCTGCTCTGGCTCAGGACAGGGACGTGGGGGTATCTCTCTCCCCTTGTCTTCTGCTCGAGTCCCGTTTCCAAGGCTGAGCCAGCGGGTGGCTCTCTGGGATTTCCGAGAATAGCTGGGAGGGGTGGTCAGAGCGCTCTAGATCTCTCCGTGTTTCCTGGAAACACACGGGTCCGTGTTGCACCATCCCAGCCAGCACCCGCAGCGGTAATGACAGAACGTTCTGGGCTCACCGTGCCCTCTGGCCGGGGGCGTGGGGCTCAGGGGAGAGCCTGGCTCAGAGCAGCGAGATGGGCTGGGCCTGGTTCCCCCGGGTGGCCCCTGTCTCTGTCCAGGGTCTTCTTTCTGTGCTGCGCCCTGAGCTCAGGGACAGCCACGGTGGGGACAGAGGACAAGAAGACCCCCTGGCCGAAACCGGTGTGGCTCCGTGGATAGAGCGTTGGCCTGCGGACTGAGGGGTCCCAGGTTCGATTCCCGTCAAGGGCATGTACCTTGGTGGCAGGCACATCCCCAGTGTGGGGTGTGCAGGGGGCAGCTGATGGATGCTTCTCTCTCATCGATGTTTCTGACTCTCTATCCCTCTCCCTTCCTCTCTGTAAAAAAAAGTCAATTAAAATATATATATATATATATATAAAAGACCTCCTGTTTGCTGGGGCTTGCAGTGCTGGCGAGAACAGCCCCCTGGGGAGCCCACTCCTGAAAGTGTGGGTGTGGCCATGATTGAGGATGGGGCGAGTCCCCCAAGGGCTAGCAATCCCCAGGCCCATGCACAGGGCGCCTCTCCCGAGGGCATGCGCAGAGCAGATGGAAGCAAGGCCCGGGGGATGGCTGGGCAGGAGGGGCTGGGGCAAGTGTCCAGAGATCTGCATGCAGGGCCTCTCCTGGGATGTGCGCGCTCCCTCCAAGGACACACAGGGACGGAGGAAACCAGGGGAGGGGCTGGCATTCCTTCCAAGGAGGCCTGGGCTCCACCGTAGGTCCTGCCAGAACCCCGGGGGCTGTGACCTTCCCAGTTCCAAACAGCCCCTCCCGCCCCCCCCCACAACATGCCTTACTCTGACTCCTCCCCCCACGCCCCGCCCCTCTGCCCAGAGGGACTCTGACCTTGCAAACACCCGCCCTGCCCTCTTCCAGACAATGACGTCACCGGGCTTGCCCTCTGCCCTGTCACCTGACGCTCCTGGGAGCTGGGGATGTCCCGCAGGCGGTCCATTGCCCCTGCCCGGCCCGGAGAGCTGGACAGGGCCCTCCCCCTGCCCCGCCTGGAGCAGGAGGGACAGAATCTGGAGCCCAGCGGACACAGGAGTTTGAGCCCCGGTTCGGACCCGTGTAGACAGGCCGTTCCTCGGCCTCTCTCGGCCCTAAGCTGACCTGCGGCGTAGAGAGATCAAGGAGATCCTCCTGTGAAATGCCTGCCCCTGTGCCTGCCTGCAGGTCCGCCACGGACGTCACTTTACCGTTTGTCTCCTCCCTGTCCTACCCTTGGTCTGCAGATCAGCCACCGGGGACAGGGATCCTGTTCGAAGGACCCGCCTGCAGCCTGTCCTCCGAGGACGTGGCCAGCCATGGCTGGGTGACCCCTCGGGACCCTGGCGTCCCTGGGCCCGGGCCCAGGGGGTCGGGAGGCAGAGACCGAGATGTGCAAACCAAGAGGGGAGCAGGGAAACCCAGCAAAGCTCACAGCCACGCTGCGGCCTGGGCTCGGGCATGGGGCGCGCTCCCCGCTCTCGCCTGCCTCCCCTCCAGCTCAGGCCCCTCTCCACAGAGCTGGCAGCCGCCCTCCAGCCAGCTGGGAGCCAGGCCTGCCACCCCGGCCTCCCCCGGGGCAGAGCCAGAGGCTCTCCTGGATACCAGGTCCTGCTTTGGCTTTGTTCCGTGCTGTGCGATTTAACTTTACATTTTAGGGTAATTTTAGCTCACAGACAAGTTGCAAAGATGGTACAGCGCGTTCCCGCAGGCCCAGCACCCCGCTTCCTCGGATGCTAGCAGCTTACATAACCGGGAACATGTGTCACACTCAGAAGCGAGCGCTGGTCCGGGGCGGCTCGCAGAACTGGGGACGGGAGGGGACCTGCGCCAGCTTTTCCTTCCCAGGCGTTCGGGCCCCGTGTCTCCGCTCCACGCTCTCGGCCAGCTCCCACGATGCACGTGGTCGCCGCGTCTCCGCAGTCCCCTCCCACCTGTGACCCTTTCTCAGGCTTTCTTTACTCCCCACGACCTTGACAAGGTTTCCCTCTTAATGTGGCAAAATATCTACACAGACAACACAGCGCTTGCCATTTCCGCCATGTGCACAACCCGGTGGCATGCACGGCCTTCACCATGTGGCGTCACCATGGCCACTGTTTCCAAAATGTGTTCATCACCCCAAACCGACCCTGCAGCCACAAAGCAGCAGCGGCCCATTCCCCTCTCCCAGGCCACACATGGAAGGCTCAGAGTCCCACCCCCTACCCCCCACCCTCGTGGCCAGGACGGGCACCTCGTAGTTCCTGACCAGAATCGGTCCTTCTGGACCCCAGAGCTGCACAAGCAGGCTGGTGGGGGTCTCTGTCCCTCCTGGCACCCAGGTGGACCCCATCCTGCATCCTTGGCAGACGGTGTGCTTGCTACGGCCAGAGAGGAGTCAAATCCCGGCCCGCGCCTCCTCCTCTCTAGAAATGTCCACTCTGGCTTTCTCCCGAAGGCTGCGGTGCCACGCATGCACCAGAGCCCTCGGCTGAGGCCCACACACGAGCATTTCTCTTCTGGGCCGATGGGGGCTCTCCGCAGAGCACCCCACGCGGAGGTGCCCATTGCCCACGGCGCTGGCCCTGTGTCCATCGCCGCGGCTCTGCGGAGGGGAGCGAGGCTGCTTCCGTGTGGTCTGGGATGTCCTCCTCAGCAGGCTGGCTCCCGGGGTGGCTCCATGGCCAAGGGCAAGCTGAAGGCCAGGTGCATGCGCACAGGGCTGGTGCCACACAGATCACCGGCTGCTCTGAGAGCGCGCCTGGAACACCAGTGCACCTGGCTATCTGTCCTGGGTGCAGGCCCTCAGGACCTGCCTGCCCGGGCCAGATCCTGTCATCGGTTCCTGCCACCTGTCCAGCCTTCCGAGCCTTCTGGTCGCACACACCTGCTGCCCACCACACCTGCTGCCAGGCCATCAGCCCAGACTGCACCTGCCCTCTGGCTTCCCTCCTGTCACCTGTTTCTGCCCAGCCCACCAAAGGCCGGTTCCACATGAGAGCTTCCTAGGTCAGCCCATCCATGTGTCTATGCCTGGCTGTCGGGAGGAGTAGCGTCTATGCCTGGCTGTCAGGAGGAGTAGCATCTATGGCTGGCTGTCGGGAGGAGTAGCGTCTATGGCTGGATGTCAGGAGGAGTAGCGTCTATGCCTGGATGCTGGAAAGAGTAGCATCTATGGCTGGCTGTCAGGAGGAGTAGCATCTATGGCCGGCTGTTGGGAGGAGTAGCATCTATGGCTGGATGTTGGGAGGAGGAGCATCTATGCCTGGATGTCGGGAGGAGTAGCGTCTATGGCCGGCTGTTGGGAAGAGTAGCCGCCTCGCCCTCAGCATGTGGGTTTGGTCAGGGGAGAGCTGGACCTGTTGCTGGATCAGAGGATATGCTACCTGCTCAGCAAGAGTCTCCCCCAATCCCATACCTCCCACCCCCAGGAGGTCACCTTCTGGACCCTGTGGCCTGCATGCAATGCTGTTGGAGTTAGACCCTCAGGGAGCCATCTGTCTCAGTCCCATCACACACTCCACACTGTGCACTAAGGCCTACGCCAGGACAGGTGATGGGGACACGGCTCAGAAGGCCGAGCCAGCTCTGGGACTGCCTGCTGGAAGTGTATGCCACAGACAGGGAGACCGTGAGTCAAAGCAGGCCTGTCTCCAGGAGCCTCCAAGGTGCTGTCCTCTGAGAGACGTCCGGTAGCCCCGGCTTTGGGCCATAGGACCCAGGCCTGGCCCGCAGAGCTTTGCCTGACACTCGGCTTCCTCATTTTGGGCTCTCAGCTGCCCCGCTTGGGTGGACAAGGGAGGTCGCTCCCCAGAGCACACCCGCTTCCGACAGTCCACTCCCGCCCCCCTGTCCCCGAGAAAGAGCCCCCGCCCCCTCCTCCGTCTCCACCACTCAGAAACCAAGGGAGAAACCTCAAACTGGCATCCGTTCTGGAAACAGCTCTATTTTCTGCTCTTTTCCTGCCCCGAATAAAGAGCAGCATCACGTCTGAGCAGAAGGCCGGGAGGGATTTCCACGCGGCGCCTCCTCGGTGAGATAAGGAGTCACTCACGGCCTGAGCGCCGCGAAGGGACGGTCCCAGGGCAGACACTGCCCGCTTTTGCCCAGCAGCATGCCACCCTGGACGTGCCTGAGAGCTCTGCCGCCATTGTTTGCGCTGGGGTGCGGAGCTGTGCCCGCTCTGTCCTCGCTGCCTGGCAGGTTCTAGCGCAGGGGTTCTCAACCTTCCTCAGGCCGCGGCCCTTTAAGACAGCTCCTCATGGGGTGGTGAACCCCACCCATAAAATGATTGCTACCTCATCACTGTCATTTTGCTACTATTATGGATCATAATGTAAGTATCTGTTTTCCGATGGTCTTAGGCGACCCCTGTGAAAGGGTCGTTCAACCCCCGAAGGGGTCGCGACCCACAGGTTGAGAACCGCTGATCTAAACAGACTGCAGGCCGCGCCCTCAAAAGCAGGTACCTGGTGCCACCTCTGCTAAGAGCCCTCACTCCCGCCGAGTCCTCAGCCCTGGCGCCCGCCCCACGGAGGGAGCAGTGGCCCGGGGCTGGCACCTGGGCCCCCTCCGAGGTCACACACACAGGCTACGTGCCCGCAGGCCATTAGAACGCGCTTCAATCTTATGGCCTTGACCCTGCGTTCTGTGCGGGGCACGCTGGCTTTGTCCTGTGGAAAGCCCCCCAGTGCATGGGCCGCAGCCCCTCCCAGCCGGCCCTGCGGCTTCGTCTGGCCGCCTTCCCCATGCTTCCGTTCCCGGGACCCGTCCCTCGGCCTTCCGGCTCAGAGGGTGACCTCCTGGGCCCCCTCGGGATGTGACTGTCCTCCCGGCCGCTGGGCTCTGGGGCTGCTCCTTCCTGAGGCCCCAGCGGCCAGCTGCTATTGTTCACCCCCGAGTCCCCCCGCCTCTGCTGGCCTTCCTGTCCCGTGAGTCTCCCTCCTCCCTTGGGGGCCCATGTAAACTGCAGACAGTGGCTGCAGGTGGATTTAGCCTCCTCAGGGGGTGGCTAAGATTATATCAGAAAGTGAATGGTGTGTCTGACCTCAGCCCTCCCGGTCTTCTCCTGCCCTGGTCCACTTGAGTGACAGCTCCCCTCCCCTCCGGGGCCCACATGCCAGCCCAAGAGGAGGCAGGTCTGATGCTCCCCTCCTTTTTCCCCCCCTCCCCACTGCTGGCCCCCCACCCGCTCCACGCCTGCCTCCTGCTCGCCGCCGGTGGAAGCCGCTCAGTTACTTTTGCTCTTGCGATTGGCCAGCTCCCAGCCCCTGTGCTCCTCCACTGCAGCCACAGTGCGCTGAGGCAGAAGTGCCATCCATCATTTTAACACCTAGAGAGAGGCGCTCAGGGGTGGGCCCCCAAAGGGAAATAGGGGGGAGAGCGTTGTTGAGAGCCGGCACGTCACCCTGTGCTGGTCCGGCCTCCAGGGGAGCCTGTCACCCAGACACCAAAACGAGGGGACCAAGTCTTGCCGGGGACCAAAGCCCTCCCCCGCATCATTCCTGAGGCCTCGTGAGGCAGGAAGGGCAGAAGTACCCCAGTTGGCAAAAGGGGTGAACTGAGGCCCAGGCCGGGAGATGGCTGGCCCCACAGACATAGACCCAGGACTAAGGCACCCGACCTCCAGCTGCAGGGTTCAAGTGTCAGCTGGGAGGGGACTAGGCTGGACACACAGTCCCTTCGCAGGGACACGGCGGCCCTCCCCAGGGAGCTGGGACCCTGCCCTTCCCTTCCCTCCTCCAACACGACCCCCCCCCCCCCGCAGATGCTCCCCCTCTCCACTGAGGGGAGAAATGTCACCGGGCGGTGGCAGGCGGGCTGCGAGGGGCTCTGTTGTCCTGGACTCAGAATAAATACCACCGGCCCCGTGTCCCTCTGAAAGTGCCCCGTGAGGACCATGCGATTGTTGGTCACCTCACTGAGGCTGGAGGCCCAGCCTGTGGGCAGCTGGCGGCTGACCTGATTCAGGCCGCCTCGAGTTCTCTGATCAGTAAAGGAAGCAGAGAACAAGGTGTCCCCTGGAGGACACGGCTGGGGTGGGGATGGGGGGAGACCTAGTTGTACCTGCGGGAGAGTCTGCAGCCTCGGGAAGAGGCCCTGGCCGGGATAAAAGCTCCAGGAGAGCCAAGACCGGTTTGGCTCAGTGGTTAGAGCGTCGGCCTGCGGACTGAAGGGTCCCAGGTTCGATTCCGGTCGGGGGCATGTACCTTGCTTGGGGGCACATCTCCAGGGTGGGGCGTGCAGGAGGCAGCTGATGGGTGTCTCTCTCTCATCGATGTTTCTGACTTTCTATCCCTCTCCCTTCCTCTCTGTAAAAAATCAATAAAATATATTAAAAAAAAAAAAAAGCTCCAGGAGAAAAAGCAGACTCCGGCCTCCCTGAGCTGGGCCCCGCACCCAGAGACAGAATGCACCTGGGTGGCTACCGTGCGCCCCTCCAGGGGGCACTCCCATCGTGGACTCGGTGCCCCGGGAAAGCAGGGTTGGCGAGCTAAGCTGTAGATTGTGCCGAAGCAGGAGCCAGGAGGGAGAGCCCCCTGGGGAGAGGTCCCTCACATTCCTGCGGCCCCATTCCCATCAATAAGCGCTGACTGAGCACCTACTGTGTGCTGAGCCAGGGCAGGCACTGAGGGGGAGCGGGTGCCGCCTCTGAGCAGCTCCTGGGCCAGGAGGGACGTGGGCAGGCTGTGCCCTGCCTGTCCCATGGGCACCGAGGAGGAGCCCCAGGGAAGAGGCATTGCGTCCACTGGTCCTGGCTTGATGGAGAGAAGGAGGGGGGCGGGGCGGGAAGGGGAGCTGGCTGAGGGTGCACAGGCAGTCATCTGGGCCCCGGAGCCAGGCCTCGGGAGCTGGGTCAGCATCCGGGGTCCCCAGGGACCGGGGATCTGGCAGCAGCTTTGGACCAGTTCGCAGAGTCTTGGATTCCAGGCTGAAGCGTTTGGACTTGATTCCGAGGCCATCGGGAGTCGAGAGATGTTTCTCGGTGACTCAGGCTCCTTCAGAGCCTTGGGACACTGGTCCCTGCTCATGTCCTCCCCCCCCCCCCCCCGCCACCTCACCTCACCCCTCGCTCTCTCTGCAGCACCACCACCGAGAGGGAGACTCCAAGCAGAAGCGGCCTGAGCCAGGGGCAGCGCCCGAGGCAGGGCGGCTGCCAGGAGCACAGAGCGCCGGGCCGGCTGGCTCCGGCTGTGGGAACCGCTCTGTCCTGCAGAGAGAGGCTTCCCAGGGGAGGTGGCGCCGGGCCACTTGGATGTGCTAACCGGGCCCGATGTCAGGCGGGAACAGCTAGCCTCGGAGGACCTCGGGCGCTCGGAAACTTTTCCACTGTTTGCGGCGGCGGCAGGAGACTTTCCCCAGGAAACGCCGTGGCGTGCGTGGCACCGGGCGTGAGACCCTGGGCTGCCGTAACACATAGCCACCAACTCAGCGGCTGACGGCAGAAATGAGTCTTCTCTCCGTTCTGGAGGCCAGACGTCCCACACCAAGGTGTGGGAAGGGTTGAGGTCCCTTTGGAGCAGCGGTTCTCAGCTTTCCTTCGGCCGCGACCCTTGCATACAGTTCCTCATGGGGTGGTGACCCCCAACCATGAAATGTTGCTACTGTGATGCATCGTGATGTAAATATCTGCATTTTCCGATGGTCTTAGGCGACCCCTGTGAAAGGGTTGTTCGACCCCCAAAGGGGTCTCGACCCACAGGTTGAGAACCGCTGCTTTGGAGGTTCTCGGGGAATCTCCTCGCTTGCCTCTTTCAGCCTCTGGTGGCTGCAGAGAGTCCTTGGCATTTGGAGCTGGTCTCCCTGGGCACGTGGCCTTCTCATCCTCTGACTTCTCCCCTCCCGTCTCTTCCAAGCACACTCGTCTCTGCATTTCAAACCCACCTGGCAACCCATGACCATCTCATCTCAAGATCCACAGTTCATTACATCTGCAAAGACCCTTTGTCTACAGAAATCACGTGCTTGGGGCCTGGGGCTTAGGGTGGGGCATGCCTTCTGAGGGACCACCATCCAACGTGGTTTTACACACAGTCTTCGGAAGGAGACAGAGCCAGGCTGAGATCCTGTCTTAACTCCTTCCTCAAGTTTATCATCTCCCTGCACCTCATTGCTTCTTTTTATCATTATTATTGATTTCCGAGAGGAAGGGAGAAGGAGAGAGAGATGGAAACATCAATGATGAGAGAGAATCATTGACCAGCTGCCTTCTGCACGCTCCACACTGGGGATCGAGTCCTCAACCCGGGCAAGTGCCCTGATCGGGAATCGAACCCCTGAGACCTCCTGGTTCATAGGTCAATGCTCAACCACTGAGCCATGCTGGGGTGAAGCTTGTTTCTCTATCGGAAATAAGAATATCTATGTATAGTGCTGTTTTGAGAATTGCCTAAGTTAATACTTGCTTGGCATACAGTGCGCAGCAAATGGCATTGATGATGATGATGACGATGATGAAGAAGATGAAGAACTAACTCAGAGAAGAGAGCTATCTGCCCAGGGTCACACAGCCAGACCTGGAACTCAGGTCTCTCTCTCCTCGGTGACATCTCACGCTCCTCAGGTCTGTCCCAGAGACTGTGCGCCTCTTGGCAGGAGGTGGACAGCATCCTAAGAAGAGTGAACAGCCAACTATTGGCCCCAGGGAGGGGAGGGGAGGATCAGAACTTGGCCTTGAGTTATTGCACCGGCAAGAGGGAAAATCAAACATGGCCTCCCCTGGTGTAAAAGAAGCAGCCTCACTCTGGGGTGGAGGTGTGTGTGGGGGGGAGTTTTGACCACCTACCCCGTGGCTGCCGTGGAGTGGGCTCCCCCAAATGCTGTCTCCTCAAGCCTTGCCTCTTCCCTGCCCCCTAGGAACGGTATCCCATTCAGAGGTGACCTCTCTCATGGTAAGAAAATGACACCCTCTCTCCCTCTGGGGAAGCGGCTACCATAGGCATAGGACACCCCTGGCCCCAGATGAAAGAACAGGTGCCAGCGAAACAAAGGCAGGGTTCCTTCCTCCCTCTCGGAAGTCTTTGCCACCCGATCTCCCTGCCCTGCCCCCCAAAAGGCACGGTTGACTTTGATGATCTTCCAAGCCCCTGCACTCAGATTCCCACTCCCTCCCCCACCCCCACCCCCCGCTGCCTGCCTGAGGAGGCTCCTGCTGGCTCTCACAGGGGGCACTTATTAGTGCGGTTGCTACTTACAGGGGCACTGGGCATGGTGCTGGTGAACTCTGGGGGAGAAAGGCCTGGCCTGGCTTCTGTCTTGGGTGAGACAAAACCAAATAGGTTCCAGGCCTTGGGGAGCCCAGTGCTGCTTGTGCTGATCCCTTGGAGGGAGGACGGCAAGTCCTGGCTGTCCCAGGACAGTGCCTGAGGGTGGAGGTAGGGACAGGCCTGACCAGGGTCCTGGCTGGGTCCTCAGGAAGCTCATCAAGGAACACCTGTATCACCTAACCAGGAAGTTGGTGGAAGGGGCAGGGAGCGGAAAGGACAGGGAATGTTCTGACAGCAGGGAAAATGGGAGAAGACAACAGGGAGTGAGTGGACATCATGGTAGGAACGTGGGGGTGGGAGGGAGGGAGGGTAGATGTGGCTCTTGGCCAAGGGGTGATCCATAGGCACCAAGTCCTACAACCACAGAGGGGTCCAGAGCTGTGTCCTATGATCCAAGTGGTCCCTGACCCGAGGCTCAGGCTGAGGAAGAGAAAGCCTGTCCCCATCCAGGTGACGGGCAAGCTTTCCCAGATGCCCTCTCTGCTGCCAACACTGTGTGAGGCCCCTGGATAGAGGACCTGGCACCAGCCCTGGCCTCTAGACCGACAGATGGTAGCCGTCTGTGGGCTACAGGCTGGTGTGGGCCTACAGCTCTGCAAACGGAAGGACTTTCTTCTGGGCTCTGCGCCCCTCCTGAGAAAGCTCCCAGGGTGTCAGAGTACGAAAAGGGGAGGCTGGGCTTCGAAGAGGGGCAGTACCACCTGGGTGCCCACCCCCATGTCCAGAGCCTCTTTTACTCCTTCTACTCTCTTCTTTGCTCTCTCTTCTGGCCAAGTCCAAACTCACCCCAACTCAGTAGCCAACCCAACTCCACGACCCCAGAATGAGGACGAACCCTGCTCCTCTGGAGTCTGCTCACATCTGAGGTCCTCCTGGGGCCTTCGTCCTTTGCTGCCAAGACTGTACTTAGCCATAGCCGTCAACCAAGGGGGTTCAGGCCGGGCCCCTTCTCTGTGGCCTCTGCTTGGGGGGCCCATCACACCAGGCCCTGCCAGAGACACAGGCCAGACGGGCCTCTCTCCTGCTGGGGGCTCGGTGGTCATCCTTGGTCATCCGGACAATCACAGTCCAGCTTGTGATCTGAGAGGCATTTTGAGTCCTTGGAGAGAAGGGAAATGGCAGCTGTACTCTCAGGTAGGGGATGTAGGATTTCCAGCGAAATGTCAACGTGAGCGGCTCGTTCTCCCCTTCTGTCATTTCAAGGGCGCCCGTGCGCCCCTGGATAACGCCTGAACTTCTCCACGTAGCTCACGAGACCTTACGCGGCCTGCCCTTTACCGCTGCGGCCCCGCCACTCCACAGGCGCCCGGTGCCAGCAGGGTTGAGTCAATTGCCTGATCCCCAGCAGACCACGCTTGCTGGCCCCCATGCACCTCTGCGCAGAGCACAGTCCTCTTGTCTTTCAGGAAAGTTTCTGCACAGGGTCAAGCACATCTGGGACCTGGCTGGAGGACACTCAGGGGAGGGGCGGGTAGAACGAGGTGCCCCTCTTGGACTTACCTATCTCTCATCCTGAGAAATGATGAGAGCTGATGAGGGGAGTCAATGGACCCTGGCCAGCAGATGCCCGAATGGATGTGTGTTTAATTTTCCCCTCCAAGGTAAGTGCTCTGAACAGGCACATATTCTCACTGTACTCCAGTGGGCAAACAGAGGGCAGACATGTGCATTTCTTCATCCCTTTCCCCCAAAAAGACATGAGACATTGGCATAAACTCCCTCATGAGCCACTGCCTACACCAGTGGTCGGCAAACTGTGGCTCTCAAGCCACAAGCGGCTCACGAGCCGCAGTTTGCTGTTCTGTTGACTAAGGAGTTTGCTGACCACTGCCTTAGTGAGAAGCACTTAAAAAACATTTTAGCCGAGACCGGTTTGGCTCAGTGGATAGAGCGTCGGCCTGTGGACTGAAGGGTCCTGGGTTTGATTCCGGTCAAGGGCATGTATCCTGGTTGCGGGCACATCCCCAGTGCGGGGTGTGCAGGAGGCGGCTGATCGATGTCTCTCTCTCTTGTCGATGTTTCTAACTCTCTATCCCTCCCTCTTTCTCTCTGTAAAAAGTCAATAAAATATATTTTTAAAAAAGTTTTGATAATGTACTAAGGTCTTTAACCTGAAGTCAAAACTTCTGAGTAAGGGTAATGCCTTATGCAGTGGTTGGCAAACTCATTAGTGAACACAATGGCAAACTGCACCTCCTGAGCCACATGTGGCTCGCAAGCCGCAGTTTGCTGACCACTGGCCTACACTGTCCACTGACTCACCCCTTTGTGGGGGTCTGGAGGAAAAACCCAAATGTCTCCCCAGGGTAATGGAGTCCATGCATTCAGGCGTCTGCTGGCCAGGGGGCGCCAAGAAGGTGAGTGAGTTCTGGAGCCCCTGCTCAGTGTTCAGCCTCACTGGGTGGGCCGAGGGCCTGGGGCTCACAGGGGACGAGGTTATCAATGGTTGAGAGCCTCCTGAGAAACAAGAGGGGCCCTCCAGCTTCGTCCCCTCCAGAGCACCCCCTCCTGCCCTGCCCTGCTGGTCCCACCCTTGGGGAGAGCTGGTCCTTGGCTTCCTTCTCTGATTCCACAGAGCCAGAAAGGGTGGTGAGGGTTGTAGCCAAAGGAGAAAGAAAGACTGCTTTCATGAAAGGCGGTATGGATTCCAGTCTGAAAAAGGAGGAAACCCCACTTCTGAAACGAGTCCCTGTGGGAACCATTTGAAATGTGACATTTTTCTTTTCATTTCTTCTTTTCCTTCTGGAACCCCGGAGTTGGGTCTGGTGATGGGTGAAGACTGAAGAAAGTACGTTCACAGACTGGTCCTTCCTACTTCTCCTACCATCCATTCCCTCATCCTCAGGCACCATGCTGTGCAAGACACGGAGGTGGGATCTGAAGCCAGAAGACGTGGATCAGGGTCCAAGGCCCACAGTCCTGGAGACTGCAGGCCTGGGGTCCCTGTGGGTGTGCCCAGCCCTGCTGGGAGTCACCAGCAGGTGCTTGCTGCTGGTTCTGGTTCTGGTTCTGACCCAACCAGAGGGCAGGAGTGAGCGTAAGGTGGGATCACCTGACAGATGATTACCAGGGCTGGCCCAGGACATCCTCTCAGGCCAGGATGGTCCTCTGAGAAGCTGCACAGAACATCCCCCCGCTGGGGGGCAGGGGTCGGGGGGCAGCGTGGAGACTGCCTTCTCTCCCAAGCTGTATGTGAAGGGACTGTCTGGTATTTCCTTAAATAGGTATCAACTGGAAAATTGTGAGAGATCCCTTGTGAAAGTATTTCCCTCTAAAATAGAAACCCTGCTTAATATTACCACTGTCTAATAATAAACCCCAGATTCCACCATGAGCCCTTTCTCCGAGGAGGATGGGGGAGGTTGGGAAGGCAGAGACCCAGAGAACTTGAGCTCATTTGTCTACTTCTAGGATCGGTCTCCCAGAAGTAGGAAGGACCCTTCCTGTCCCCCTCCCCTCTACCTCCCCCACCACACACACACACACACACACACACACACACACACACACAGTCATTTCTGAGTAAGACGGGGTCAAACTTGATGAGGGGAGGCCCCAATGTTCTTCGTGGTCCCAGATGACACCCTAGCTCCTGGCGTCTCTTCAGAATTCAAGGCAGAAAGAGGAAGGAAGAAGCTCTGTTGTCGTTTTCTAATCCGGAGAGTTCAGGTCCTCCGAGCGCCTCCGGCACACCCACCCCCACGGCTTATATTGTCACGGGCCAGAGCCATGTCGGGTGGCCGCCCCTGGCTGCACTTGGTGGGCTAAGAAAACGAGGATCGCTGAAACCGGTGTGGCTCAGTGGATAGAGCGTCGGTCTGCTGACTGAAAGGTCCCAGGTGATTCCGGTCAAGAGCATGTACCTTGGTTGCGTGCACATCCCCAGTAGGATGCGTGCGGGAGGCGGCAGATCGATGTCTCTCTCTCATGGATGTTTCTAACTTTCTATCCCCCTCCCTTCCTCTCCGTAAAAGTCAATAAAATATATTTAAAAAAAGAAAGAAAGAAAGAAAGCAAAAGAAAACGAGGATCCTGCCTTGCTAGCCTTGAGAGCTGAAGGGAAGAACACAGGAATGGGAATGATTGGTGGGCCAGTCTGCCCCAAGGACTTCATGATCTCCAGTCTTCTGTCTGTATGAGTTGGATACTTTTTAGAATTCCCTCTCTCTTCCCCCCTCCCCCACCAGGCCCCCAAAACTGTCTACAACAACCTGGCAAGGTGGGAAGAACAGTCACTACTTATTCCCATTCCACAAGGGAAGAAACTGAGGCCCAGGGCCACCAAGGATGTGTCCAGCCTCACAAAGAGTCCGTAACTGGGCCAGCCCTGGAACCAGGGTCTCCTGGCTCCCAGCTCCGTGCGTGGACAGCAGGCCTAATCAAATGTCTGAACCAATCAGCGGTCGCCAGCCTTTCAGACCTCATGGACCACCGGTTAGCGGCCCCTGGACTAGATGACCCTCCAAGACAGGTCATTGCTTCTGGAATACAGCCTGGCAGAGAGGCAGGCACGATCCGGGGGAGCTCCTGGCTGCCTTTAGGGACCAAACATCAGAATCTGGGGCA
Source organism: Lasiurus cinereus (assembly GCA_011751065.1). Lineage (NCBI taxonomy): Eukaryota > Metazoa > Chordata > Mammalia > Chiroptera > Vespertilionidae > Lasiurus > Lasiurus cinereus. The sequence continues at coordinate 63,993,822 of JAAGEH010000041.1, forward strand.
ACAGTCCCACTCCATGCGCCGCAGGGTACGGTCCACCAGGCCCGGCTGCCACCAGAGAGGGTGACCGCTGATTCAATGGGGGCGGGCTCCTGATGCCTCTGCGAGTTGAGTTGTCCATGAAATAGCTGACTTGCTGGTCAGCGAGGCAGGAAGGCAGGGGCAAAGAACGCGTGGACCGCTGCCGTGGCGGCTGGAGACCCTCCTCAGGGGGTGCCTGTGCAGGCCTGTGGCTGGCAGCGTGGCCCAGGGGGGAAGTTGGTGCCCAGCGAGGTGGGTACCAGGGCCGAGGCGGTGCAGGCTATTCACACAGGTTGCCTGGCAACGTGGAGCAAGGAGCTCAGCGGGGGGGGTGGGGCACGAAGGGAGGAGCGCAATAGCCCAAGTGCCCAGGCAGGAGGGGGCAGCCGAGGCCTCTGACTCCTGTCCAGCCTCCCCAGCCCGCCTGGCCCTCAAAGCTCCTCTCTGTAAGGACAAGAAAGGGAGGCGGGACCAAAGGAACTAAAAATACGTTCTTGAAGTTTCTGCAGGAAGCGTGGTGCCCTGCCCCGGCTTTTCTGTTCTCAGCTGGTTGGCACCCTGATAGGGGCATCCTGACCTGGACTTTGAACATGAGGTGAAGAATCTCAAGGGATCAAGGGCGGAGACATCATTCTGTGTTCACCAGTTCCTGGGTCCTGGGCACACAGTGGGTCCACACGTCCCACACCCTCCCTTGCAGTTCGGTGAGGCCCCAGCAACTTAAATTCTGGCCAATGGCGTAACGTGCTTACCGCTGGGAGGCGGGTCTGTGTGTTGCGGCAATAGATCTGGCCTGAGTTTTAACAGCAGTGACATTGGCGTTTGTTCCGCTCTGTCTGGAGGCGGTGTGGGGCGGAGGGTTTGGAATGAGCTATGGCTGGGTTCCTGTCTCCATCCTGCCACTCGTTAGCTGGGTGACCTCAGGGGAGTGACTTATCCTCTCTGAAGCTCCTTCTCCTTTTGTCCAAAGAGAATAACTAACCTACCTACTGACAAAGTGGGGGTCGGAGCTCAGTTAGGTAATCACCTATAGGGGTTAGCAGAGGCCTGACACACAAACAAGCTATTATTTTGTGGAATTGAAAATAGTTTTAGCCCTGGCTGGTTTGGTTCAGTTGGTAGAGCATCAACCTGCAGACCGAAGAGTCCCGGGTTCGATTCCAGCCAAGGGCACGTACCTCAGGTGCAGGTTCCCTGGCCCTGGTCGGGGTGCGTGCAGGAGGCCACCAATCGATGTGTCTCTCTCACATCCGTGTTTCTCTCTGTCTCTCCCTCTCCCTTCCACTCTCTCTAAAAAAAAAATCAATGGGAACATATCCTCCGGCGAGGATTAACAAAACAAAACAAAACAAAAGAGTTTTAAAGATTAGTTTAAAACTTTCACATGTCCATTTGATAGTATATGCTTCATGTCCTACCTAGCAGGAAGGTGAGGTGAGATGACAGAAGGGAAAGCAGTCATTCGGTCCCGTGACCCCCCGGACTGCCCGCAGGCTGGGCATTGAAAAGACATTCACTTCAGAAGCAGCTTGTCCTGAGTTGTCCAGAGGTGGGGGGGGGGGGGGGCCGGGCAGGAGCCAGGCTTTCAGCTCCATTGAGGCCAGCCTGGCCCGGGCTGCCCGCCTCTGCGGAGGCGAACCTGCCCTGGACTGTCCGCCCTGGACTGTCCGCCCTGTCCTGAGCACAGAGCAGCTCCGGCCGGACACCAGGACACCGACCCCTCTCTGGCCGCGTGACCGTGTTGTTGTCACTCTGTGTCATTCTACCCACTCTGACAGGCACGTCCAATTTAATTTGTGGTTTTATTTTGCATTTCTCTGATGGCTGATGGTGAGGAGTCGCTTTTCTCAGGCGTGGTCTTCACCTCTGTATCCTCTTCTAGGAAAACCTCTCTTCATGCCTGTTACCCATTTTCTAACTGCCACGCGCGCACGCGTGTGTGTGTGTGTGTGTGTGTGTGTGTGTGTGCATGTTGTACTGTTGAAATGTAAGAGTTATTCATGGGGTCTAAGTATTCGTCTTTCATTGGCTAAGTAGTTTGCCAATATTTTCTCCCAGTTTGTAGTTCATTTTTTTCACCTTCTTAGTGAATAGGATCTTTCATAGATCAAGTCTTCAGTTTTGATGAGGTCCACTTCATCAAATTTCCCTTATATGGGTCATGCTTTTGTTGTCAAGTTGAAGAACCCTGCCTAGCCTTAAGTCATAAAGATTTACCCTATTTTTTTCTCTAAAAGTGTGTTATATATTGCACACTATTATGTAGTGTGTACTATTATGTACTGTTCTTTGCTGCTGCCTCCCCTGCTAGTGTATACTATACTAGAGGCCTGGTGCATGAAATTCATGCATGGGGAGAGTGTCCCTCAGCCCAGCCTGCACCCTCTCTAATCTGGGACCCCTTCAGGGATGTCCGATTGCCCAGGACAATTCCGGCAAGATCATAATCCAGGACTGTTGGCTCCCAACTGCTCACCTGCCTGCCTTCCTGATTGCCCCTAACCGCTTCTGCCTGCCAACCTGATCACCTCCCCTGCCAGCCTGATTGATGCCTAACTGCTTTCCTGCCAGCCTGTTTGCCCCTAACTGCCCTCTCCTGCAGGCCTGGTCCCTCCCAACTGCCCTCTCCTGCTGGCCATCTTGTGTCCACATGGGGGCAGGATCTTTGACAAATGGAAGCAGCCATCTTATATATTGGAGTGACAGTCAATCTGCATATTACTCTTTTATTAGATAGGATAAAGGCCTGGTACATGGATGGGGGCCCCTGGTTTGCCCTGAAGGGTATCCTGGATTAGGGTGGGTGTTCCCTTGGAAAGTGGGACAGCCTGAGCGAGGGGCCTGTGGTATTTGCAGGCCAACCATGCCCCCCAGTGACCCGAGTGGAGGCCCTGGGATCTGGAATTTATTTATCTTTTACAATTGAAACTTTGTAGCCTGGAGCAGAGCCAAGCCTCCTGCTTGTTCTGTGGAGGCAGCCATTTCTGTTGGGATTTATTTATCTTCTATAACTGAAACTTTGTAGCCTTACGCGGAGGCCAAGACAGGCCAGGGCTACAGAAGCTTGGCTTCCTCCATTGCCCAGGGGCAATCCTAGCCTCCTGCTCTCTCCAGCTCCATCGCTGCCGCCATTTTTTGTTGGGATTTATTTATCTTCTATAATTGAAAATTTGTAGCCTGGAGTGGAGGCCTGGGCCCACCAGGGTGTGTGGAAAGCTTGGCTTCCTCCATCACCAGAGAAACCCAAGCCTCCCTACTGCTCACTTGCCACAGCCATTTTGGTTGGGATTAATTTGCATACTCACTCCTGATTGGTTGGTGGGCATGGCTTGTTGGTGTAGTGGAGTGGTGGTTAATTTGCATATTACTCTTTTATTAGATAGGATACTATTAGAGACTACAAACCATTACACACTGTATACTATTGTATATTATGTGCTATAAATCATTATATGCTTCATATTGTTGTATACCGTATACTATTAACATCGTGGTACGTATCCTACCAAATGTTCTCTGTCCAGATTATGTGTGTGCTATTTTACATGAATAGGTATATATTAGAAAGTATTATATATATTATTTTATACCACTTATTCCACTTTTTTCAGAGTTATTCTATGTTGTTGAATATAGATATACAGTTTCCTTTTTTTTTTTAACATGTTCTTCTTAGTGGCCATTTAATCAGTCAATTATTGTTGACACTTAGCTATTTCCCTAGTGCCATTAAGGTGGTTTGTAATTGTTTGTATTATGCTATAGTTGGAGGGATACAAATATGCCTAGACCAGTGGTCGGCAAACTACGGGTCTCGAGCCACATGCGGCTCTTTGGCCCCTTCAGTGTGGCTCTTCCACAAAATACCATGTGCGGGCACACACATGCAGTGCAATTGAAACTTTGTGGCCCATGCGCAGAAGTCGGTTTTCGGCTCTCAAAAGAAATTTCAATTGTTGTCCTGTTGCTGTTTGGCTCTGTTGACTCATGAGTTTGCCGACCACTGGCCTAGACTGCTGTCTCTAAGTACCATGTCCCGCTAAAAGGAACCAGGGCCACTTGGAGAAATAGCTGATTTCCGGTCCAACGAAGGAAGTGACCAAGAGCCTTCTTGTCCTACTAACATCAAAACCGTGGGATGGCTCCGGAGGAAGAGCCGACTTGCATAAGCTCCCACCGGCTGAAGATGAGACAAGGCTGCGCATCAATAGGGAAACGCCGCCGTGGGTGACTCACCATTGCCGGCTGGGGTGAGGGCTGCTGGGAGCGCCTGGGGACACCTGAGCCGTGGCTCCGGGCGAGGACCCACCCAGCATTCCAGCCAGGGATGACTCACTCCGTCGTCCCTAATCTGCAGGGCATCACGCCAGAGGAACCCTCACCTTTCCTCAGAGACACTTCACTGGGCTCCTGGTTACAAAACCAGACATTCTCCAGGACATTGAGGGTCCTCTGAGCTCCCAGTAGGGAGGGAGAGCCTTGGTACATACTATGGCACCCGGATGGAGGACGCGGGAAGCAGCACAGCCCTGATCCTATGTGCCTGCCCCCTGCTCCCCTCTCTCTATTCCCGCCACCCCTCCTTGTCCAGCTCACATGCCCCACCTGGATCATCACCACCCAGCCTCCAGGGTGAGCGCCACCCAGCATGCCCCATCCCAGGCAGGAGTTGGGCTGCGATCACAAATGCATCCGAACGATCAGCGGGGCCTCCTTTCATCCCCCGCAAACACCAGGCACCTCGGCGCTTCTGTTCCTTCACCCCCTGTGACACCCCCTCCCTCTGGGCCTGCCCAAACCCCAGTGAGAGCCTGCCCCTGCCACCCAAAGCCAGCAAGGTGGCAGGAGGTGCTCTGCCAGGCCTGAGGAGGCAGAGGCCGCGCTCACACCCATTCTGGGCTCTGCAGCTGCTTCGGGTCACAGCTGTGCCTGCTGCCTGGCTAAGGAATGTCCCAGAATCCTCCCCTCCCATCCCCCATAATCAGAGTGCAGAGAGATGGCCGTTCCTACGCGCTCTTCTCCCCCCACATGGTCCCATCCACTGAGGCCCCCCATCTACCACCAGACCTGGCTCCGGGGGGCAGGGGGTTGTCGGCCTGGACGCCCAGACAGTTCCAGAAGGCGGACACACAGACATTTGTGCTGTGGAAGACTATATGGTCCTGCGGGCAGAAACTCATCGAGGCCATTATCACCTTTCAGGGCCATTTGATGCTTTCCAAAGCGCGAGCTGTCACCGGAGGAGGGCAGTGTCTGTGCCAGGCTTCTGAGGAGGATCCGGTGAGGCCACCACATGCGCAGCGTTGCCTGGCAGCAGCCTGCGCCTCTGCCAGATGCCTCGTGCGGCTTCCGGGAGCTTCCTGGGGACCCCAGGGCAGTGCCGGGCGCCCCGGGCCCCCGATCTGTCTCCAGGTGGACGCCAGCCCCGGAGCGTGGTGTGGGGTGATCCTTCTGCCAGGACAGGAGGCGAGCTGAAAGGACCCTTCTGGTGTATTTCCTTGGAATTGCTTCTGTCTCTCCATCCTAATGAGACAGAAAGAGAATGGGAGTTAAGGGACAGAGAGGAGCTTTGTGTAGTCTGTTCCCTGAATACCCCCTTCTCCCTGCCCCCCACACCTCCCTAACCCTGCTCCAAATCTAGAGTGGACTCATCCTGGAGCAGCCCTGCCAGGCCTGCAATGTGGTGCGTGTCGTCATGGGCATCAGCTGGTCAGGGAAGGGATTCCTCTCTCCATCCAGCGCAGGGGGACAGAGCGCCTCCGCCTCAGGAGGAGGCCAGAGCCAGGCGTCACCAGCTGTTCTTGCTCCTGTGAGTGCCAAGATGCCCCGTGGGGACTTTCAAGACTCCGCTCTAGAAATAGCAAATTGTTCCTAGGGAACGTGAAAATCTCAGGGCGTGCCCCGGCCGGTTTGGCTCAGTGGATAGAGCAGTGGCCTACGGACTGAAGGGTCCCAAGTTCGATTCCGGTCAAGGACATGTACATCTTCAGTAAGGGATGTGCAGGAGGCAGCCGATGGATGTTTCTCTCTCATTGGTGTTTTTAGATCTCTATCCCTCTCCCTTCCTCTCTGTAAAAAAAAAAATCAATAAAATAAATTTTTTTAAATTATTATAAAATCTCAAGGCATATCTGTTAACGCAGTGCGAGGTTTAAGAGCACACACTCTGGAGTCAGAACTCCTGGGCTCGAATTTCACCTTTTTACCTCTACAGGCTGTGTGACCTTGGGCCCGTGACTTGCCTTCTCTGTGCTTTGTTTAGAATCTGTTTTTTCCCCACTCACATACAAGCTTCACAGGAGCAGATACCTCGTCGGTCTGATTCACCGCTGTGTCCTCAACGGTGTTCACACACGGTGGGACTCGGTAAATATTGTCGAATGAGAGAACAGATGAAAAGACATGGACTTTTTTTTTTATGTTGAAAGAGGTGGCCAATTTATTTTCCTAAAGGCTGGCCTATTATCCTCTACTGAAAAAGCAAGAGACTGTTTCCCCTTGGCCACGCTGGGGGTTATAGCCTTTAAATTATTTTTTCCATCTAACGGGGGAAATGCTATCTCTTCATTTACAGCAGTGGTTCTCAACTTTCCTAAGGCCACGACCCTTTAATACAATTCCTCATGTGGTGGTGAGCCCCCAACCCTAAAATTATTTCCGTGGCTACTTCATCACTGTCATTTTGCTACTGTTATGAACTGTCATGTAAATATCTGATAGGCAGGATGTATTTTCATTGTTACAAATGGAAGATCATTAAAGCATAGGGATTAATCACAAAAACAATGTTTAATTATATATTGTGAACTATTTATTTCGAATGACAAATAAATGAAATTTTGTCTTGAATCATGGTGTAGCATGGGCAACAGTCTTCATATGACAATAGTAAACTACATGGCTACACTTTGCGACACCGAGGAGCGGTGTGTTGGTTCCTAAGACCATGGGAAATAGGTGTTTTCCAATAGTCTTAGGCTACATCTGTGAAAGGGTCCCGACCCACAGGTTGAGAACCGATGACTTACAGTCTCGCTTTACCAGTTCCTCCTGAGCCAGCCGGGCCTCCCCTGTGCGTGCGGGTAGCCAGGCTGATTTGGGAAGTCCTGTTGGTTTGTTTGTTTGCAGTGAACATGCGCAGAGCCACAGGCCTGGGAGCAGCCTGGAGAGCGGGGTAATCAGGGAGGTCCAGGGAGTGTGTGTGTGTGGGGGAGGGGGGACGGGGGGGTGGGAGATGCAGCCCCATGGGGAGCAGAGAAGGGATCTGGACCATGTCACAGCTGCAGCGGCAGCTGCTACACTCTGGAGCCAGAAGAGAAGCTGTTCCAGGGTGGGGACCTTCGGAGAGCCCCAGGCCGGGCTGGCGTCCATCAAAGGACACCGTGTGTGGGTGGGAGGCTGCCAGGGCTCCTGCAGGCCCCGCCCTCAGAGGGACCGGAAGGACTAGAGGCATGGCCCTCACAGGCCTGGAGGCCTTGACCTTCATCTTCAAAGGCCTTCCCAGAGACTCGCCGTCTTCTCTCCCTGGCGGACTGTGTAACTGCCAGCGTCTCAAAGCCTTCATTCTTGTTCTGGGGGCTCTTCCTGTAGGTCACAGCAGCTTGCCCAGGAGGGACAGCCCCTCTGGGCTTTAAGGAACTGACTCTGGACCTCCTCAGTGATGCCAACAAGGATTCCCCTGTCCCAGGCAGGGCAAGGCCTCTCTTGGCACCTGCCCACGGAACCCACAGGTCGTGGGACTGGGGACGAGCTGGGCACTGCCCTGCTTTCTCCACCCTGACTGTGCCCTGGGAAGGATGGTACAGACCTGGTTTTAAGAGACCCAAGAGTTAGAACAGCCTAATGCAGTGTGTGGATCTGGCTTGAATTCTATTTAAAGAAGCCAACCGCTTTGTGACATTTGCAGGAACTTGAATACAGACGTGGTGCTAGACAATACTAAGAAGTTGTTCATTTTGATGCTACAACAGTGATACGGTCAGGCAGAAAGCTTCTTATTCTTAGAGATACAGACCGACGTGTTTAGGGTAAAATGTTCACCAGTGGTTTGTTTCTAAAGACTTAAGTAAAAACGTAGATGAAACGAATACAGCGAGATATTAATTGTTGTTAAATCTAGGCAAGGAGTATAAGGGATTTATGGTACCGTTGTCTCAGTTTCCCTGTGTGTTTAATCATTTCATCATAGAAAGTTTTTTAGCCTGGCCGATGGGGATCAGTGGTTGAGCATCAGCCTATGAACCAGGAAGTCACGGTTTGATTCCTGGTCAGGGCACATGCCTGATTGTGGGCAAGAGACAGCCAATCAATGGTTCTCTCTCATCATTGATGTTCCTCTCTCCCTCTCCCTCTCTGAAGTCAATGTGTTTCATAGAAGGAGGAGGAAGAAGAGGAGGAGGGTGTGTAACTCTGGGCAAGGTTGGAGCTGAGCACCTCAGACCCAGCCAGAGGGCCTTAGTCGCCTAGTCCTCTGAGTCCTGAGTAAGCACCTGGGATGTGGAAGGGCCCCTGGGGAAGGGGAGAGGGGGGTCCCAGGACCCCAGAGCTGGGTTAAGGCCTCGCAGACTTCTGCCAGTGTCAGCCCTCCCCCAGGACAGGGCAGGAGACCCCAAAGTCAGCCTTGGAGCCTTCCATCCTAAAGATCAGAGGCCCTGTTTTGACGGACTCTTCCTGGGGATGGCCCACCAGGCTCACCAAGGTCTGGTACCCAGCGGTTATGGATTCCTGGTCCCCAGCTTTGGCTGCCTCCTCTCCAGGAGCCCAGGCCAGGCCCAGGACACAGGAGGCTGTACCTCAGGATGTGGTGCGTGGATTTGGGGCAGAAAAGCTGAGGACCAGGCCTAGGGGCTCTCAGAAAGCCAGAGCCTGAGCTCCTTGCCGTGCAGCCGAGCCTGAGCGAGCCCTCTGTGTCGGTAAAAGTCCAGACAGCACTAGCCTTCCCAGAGGCCAGAATTGGCTCGCCCCAATGAGCGCAGGGGAAGTCACCCCACCTCCAAGGGGGCAGGGGGCTTGCCGGCTGGGTCTTCACAGGAGTAGCCAGGGCACCCCTGACCCTTGCTTATTACCCTTCTTTTTCTTTTTTTAATTTCATTTTTTAAAAATATATCTTTACTAGGGGCTCAGTGCACGAATTCGTGCACCTTGAAGGGAACTGTGGGCCTCGAGGCTGCGGTGGGCACAGGGGCAGGTCTCGGCCCATCCTCTGTGACCCTGCCCAGCCCCTGCCGCCATGGCCCCCTGTTCCCTGTCTGCCACCCCGATCACCCCTCAGGAGCAGGGGGAGGTGGAGAAGCCCTCAGGGCAACGGTTCTCAACCTGTGGGTCGAGATGCCTTTGGGGGTCGAACAACACTTTCACAGGGGTCGCCTAAGACCATTGGAAAACATAGATATGATTCATACAGTTGCAAAATGACAGTTATGAAGTAGAAACAAAAATAATTTTATGCTTGGGGTCACCACAACATGAGGAACTGTATTAAAGGGTCACAGCATTAGAAAGGTTGAGAACCACTGCCTCAGGGTGATCAGGGCTGGCAGCTGCTGCTCACACCCGCTGATGGCACCCAGTGATCAGGACTGGCACCAGACTCCAGGCACCGACAGCGGGTGCGAGTGCCAGGCAGGATGGCGGCGTGTGGAAGCAAAGAATTTCCGTAACCACCAGAGGCTTGCCCCAGTGACAGTGACCCACGCCCCACCTTGGTCTGGTGCCCCTGCTCCATCATCCCACCGCAGCCAAAGTCCGCCATGTCCCACACACGCCCCCGGGTGGTCAGCGACCGATCCTTCGGTTGTTCGGTTGTTCCGCCATTCAGTCTACTTGCATATTAGGCTTTTATTATACAGTGGCACCTCAAGATACGAGTGCCCTAACATACGAGATTTTTGAGATACGAGCCGTTGAGCAAGCGATTTTTGCTTTGAAATACGAGCAACAGTTGAGATAGGAGTAATTGCGAGGATCGGCCGGCTGCACACGACCCACTAGTTTACCTCGACTCGAGCGTCTCATCGTTTCCCACGCCTCAAGGTTATGGAACGAATTAAACTTGTATCTTGAGGTACCACTGTATAGGATTGACTTCAGAAAGAGGAAAAGAGGGGGAGAGAGAGGAACATCCATGATGAGGAAGAGTCATTGATAGGCTGCCTCCTGCACACCCCACACTGGGGATGGAGCTCACACCCCGGGCACATGCCCCGAACCTGTGACCTCTTGGTTCACAGGTAGCTGCTCAACCACTGAGCCACACGGGCTGAAGACAGAAGTCAGTCTTTACCCTAACTGAGCCTGGCTGCTGTCCTTCTGCAGCTCTGATACAAACCTTTGGAATGTCAGCTAATTTCCTTTCTTCAGACCCCTCAGGGCAGATTTCAGCCAGAGCATAAAAACCCCTCATTGTCACTGTTAACTGTTAATTAACTGTTAACTGCCCTAGAACCACCAATGTCAGAGCGTCTGTGCCTTTTACTTTTTATCCAGTCCCAGAGATTCCCCCTTTCCCTGCGCCCACCCGCCCCTTTGCCGTCTCCTGCCTCCCTTACCTATCAGCAGTGGCTTTCTTGTATCTCTCTTCTGCCTCCTCCTTGGATTATCATGTATAAAATAAGGTGCAAACCCGCCATTCTCTGGAGCGCTTTCATAATCTTTTGAGCGTTTGCAAATAAACTCACAAAAATTCTTCTAGGTTTGCCAAAACCGGTTTGGCTCAGTGCATAGAGCGTTGGCCTGCGGACTGAAGGGTCCCAGGTTCAATTCCGGTCGGGGGCATGTATCTTGGTTGTGGGCACATCTCCAGTAGGAGGCATGCAGGAGGCAGCTGATCGGTGTCTCTCTCTCTCTCTCTCTCTCATCAATGTTTCTCTCTATCCCTCTCCCTTTCCCCCTGTAAAAAAAAAAAATCAATAAAATATATGTGTGTGTGTGTGTGTGTGTGTGTGTGTGTGTGTGTGTGTAAAAATTCTTCCAGGTTTGGACGTTTCCGACGTGGACCTCCAAACACTTTAAACGGCCACGTGGTTCTTTTTCCTGAGGTTCTGAGGTTCTGGGAAGCTTTACTCCTAATTCTGCTCCTAGTACCACCTCTGCAGCTGGAACAGGTCCCTGAAACACTGGGCCCGGAGGCAGGGCGAGGGCAGAGCTGGGAGCCGTGGGTGATGCCCTGGGCTGGCAGGAAGACCCCAGCTCACAGGGTGTGCCCAGCCTGACTCTCTGCCTGGCCCAGGGGAGGGGCTGGCATCTCCCAAGTCGGGCTGAGGAAGAGCAATGACACCCATTTCCTCTGGGAAGAAAAAAAGATGGGGTTCAACTCCGTGTCTGTGGCCTGGTCCGGCCCAGGATCCAGCGGGTGGCGGGGCAGGGCAGCCCCGGCTACAGGGCCAAGTGCATGGGGGTGCCACCAAAGGGCCGTGGTGCCGACCTTGTGCCAACCACAGGGATATTACCCCTCCACCCCTGCCCCTTCAGGGCAGCCCCGGAAACTGCCTCCAGAACAACACAGGGGGGCGGACACCCCAGGAGATACCCTCCTTCGGGCAGCCATCTGGAAGGAGAGTTGGGGGGTCAGGGGGGTGCCATTGAGGGAGAAGAAAGAGTCTGAGCCGATCTGTATGGTCTCCTCCATGAAAAGGAGGGGTCACCCCGCCAGCTGTGCTCAGCCCGGGCCATCCCGGTGCCTCCTTCCCCGGCCCGCCGCCTCCACTAATGCCCGTCAGTGAAGATGTCCCCGTGCATGCGGGGAGCTGCCCGGAGAAGTCCCTCATGGGGTCAGCGCCCCGGCACTGCCTCGTCCCCCTCCTCAGGGGGACAGCTGGGGCGATGGCCATTGTTCTCAGCCGATGGGTGAAGTCTCCCTGTGCTTTGCGGAAAGATAAACTGCCTGTCTGCCCCGAGGGAGGCTGGGTCACGTGGCTCCTGCCTCTGTGTGGAGCCCATTTAGTGGGGAGCCGGCTGGAGGCTGTTTTTTAATCGATAGATTAGGGAGGAATTCGAAAAAGACAAAGGGGCGCCGTAATGGGGTCTCCCCTGGGCCCCCAAGTGGGTCCTCAGACCAAGTAGTAAAGAGGGCGAGGGCTGCTTGGCTGGCTCCAACTGTTGGCTGGGAGAGGGGGGGAGCCAGGACGGGGTGGGGGGGGGGGCCTGACAGAGGGGGGGTGGAAGAGAAGGTGCGCCCCAGGCTATAGACCTGTGGTGGCAGAGCCCAGAAGTCTATCCCCTTCACATTTCAGGGAAAGTAGGCTGTACCCTGTTTCCCCGAAAATCAGACAGTGTCTTCTATTAATTTTTGCTCCCAAAGAGGCACTAGGGCTTATGTTCAGGGGGTGTCTTATTTTTCCACGAAGAAGAAGAAGACGGTGCACATTTATTGTTGAACAAAACAAAAGGAAATGTATGACCTGTCTACGGGACAGTAGTCGTTGTCATCACAAACCAGCTCCCTGATGGGCCGCAGCGCAGCCGGAGCTATTCGGGCAGGGCGAGGTCTCTTTACATCAGGAGTCAGACGCCTGACGGTCGCTTCAGGGGCCTTCTATTCCGGGGAGGCCTGATGTTCAGGGGAGGCCTTATGATTGGGGAGGTCTTATTTTCGGGGGGATGCCTTATATGACAGCGAGAGGCAAAACTGGAAGTAGGTCTTATTTTCGGGGGATGTCTTACTTTCGGGGAAACAGGGTAGGCTGCCTGAGCCCCGGGTCATGCGGGACCCACAGTCCAAACTCCAGAGCCCAGGCGACGCCCGTGCCAGGCCCCCGAGGTCAGGCTGAGGCCTTGAGCAAAGCGGGATGCTGGCAGCAGCCTCAGGCCCGGGGTGTGAGCGCAGAGAGGTGGGGCGGCCAGACACCCGAGAGGTGGCCGTGAGCCTGGTCCAGGGTCCCGCACAGCAAACCACCTGCCTCCGCAGCTACGAGCCCGCCTCCCGCCAAGATCTCCGGGCCAAGGAGCTCCCACCCCATGGGTGACCCGGGCAGGACCCTGGGCGGCTGCCAGCCTCAGTCTCCTGGGCTGCACCACACAAAGGGGGCGGGGCCGTGGGCACAGCCCTGGGGGACTCCTCCTCTGACTGATAAAGAGCTGCACCAGAAACTTCCCAATGCAGCCCGATGCCGAAGCCGGTGTGGCTCAGTGGATAGAGCATCCACCTGCGGACTGAAGGGTCCCTGGTTCAGTTCCGGTCAAAGGCATGGACCTTGGTTGCGGGCACATCCCCAGTGGGGAGTGTGCAGGAGGCAACTTGATCGATGTTTCTCTCTCATCGATGTTTCTAGCTCTCTATCCCTCTCCCTTCCTCTCAGTGGAAAATCAATAAAATATATTTTCTTAAAAATGCAGCCCAATCTGTCAGCACTTCCTGTGGAGCTGGGGGTTGGGGAGAGGGGGCTCTCACATCTGTCAGATCTCACCGGACCTCCCTCCCACCAGCTTCCCTCTGGGCGTGCTCCCTGCCCCCACCCCACAGGCCTGTAAGGGGGGCCTGTGGGGAAGGCTGGGGGGGCACTGCAGGCCGAGAGGTGCCTTCCGTGGGCCACCGCCCCTCGCCCAGACGCCGGAATTCTGAAGTCTCTTTCGTTTCCTAAGGGGTCCCAGAAAGCATGGCATCCAAACCGTCACCTCAAAAGCACAGAACTGGGGCTGCCCGAGTATCCACAGCCCCCAGCTTGGGCAGGATCCTGCTCAAAAGTCAGCCTCCTCCTGTTCACCCACCTCCCCCACCCCCACGCCCCTACTCTCCCTCTTCTCCCTCCTCCCCACCCCCAGCCAGCTGTTCAGGGGCAGCTTTCTACTGGCTGCTCCGACTCTTAGAGCTGCAGAGACAAGCGGAGCTGGAAATCAGTTTCACGGCGCCCCTCAAAAGAAGGGGCTCACAGAACATAGGGCTTTCCATCTGGGACACCCTGTAGAAAAATGTCTCCATGCCCCCATACCCCCCTATAGGCTGTGGGACTCCCCCAGGCGCCTCATTGATGGCCCTGTCTTTCTGCCCCCTTCCAGGACCCCACGTTGGAGACCAAAGCAATACTCTGCTGCCTCCTGGGGCCCCCCTGCCGTAGTTGGGGAGCCCTGGCCTGCGGCCCTTTATCCTGGAAGGACCACCCCGCCAGAAATCCAGCTGCCCTGGGTGCGTGGCCCGGGCCCATGAGCAGAACGTGGACGCGGGCTCCCCGGAAGGGCCCTGTCCCCATAGGAGACCCCGTGACTTCTCTGCTCAACCCAGCATCTCTAGGAGTGAAGCCACCCCTCAGGAGGGGAGGGGAGGGGACGTGAGGTCAGCTGAGCCGCTACGTGGCCAGACCCAGGCTGGGCAGTTCCCGGGGCAGGGCAGCCAGGGCAGGGCAGCCGGGCCAGCTGCTCGTGTTGCCTTGTGCTTAATGACAGGGTGGGCCTGAAGTGCCTGTCTGCCCAGAAATGGCTGTTCCCCCAAAGCAGGTTGTCAGAGGAGGGTCCCCGTCTCTGCCAGCCCAGGCAGCTGGAGGGCGGCTAGCTAACAACCCCCAGACAAGAGTCTGGGTGCGTTTTGATCGCAGGCCTGGGAGGGGAGGGTGGCGGGGGGCTGGTGGGGAAAGGAGGCGGGTAGGAGGCAGAGGCAGAGGCAGAATCTGTGGGTTCCTCTGCCTGGGGCAGCCCCTGGGAACTCCAGCAGGCCTCTCTCCTGCCTGAAGGCCAAGTTGCCACTGCCAGCTGGGGCTGGGGTGCCGTCAAAAGCTGAGCCTGAACCCCACACGCCTGAGTCCAAGTCTCCTCCCACCCCCAGGTTAAAGGTGCTCCCGAGAAAGTGCCCACAGACACGCTGCGAACGGATGGGCACAGGGAGGCCAGGGCCCTGGCAGGAGAGATCCAGGCAGCCCCGGAGAGAAGGACGTGTTCGCGGTCTGGGCTCGGGGCTCGGGCAAGCAGGACCCGCTCAGCAGTGGCTGGGCCGGGCCTCTGGGCCGTGTGCCCGCGCCGGGAGGGAGAGCTGTGGTTCCTGCTTTTGCATCAGCCGAGGAGCAGTTTAATCTGCCCCCTGAGCACACCCCTGGTCTGGGGAGGCAGGCAGACCAGGCTGTACTCCGGTGGGTTCCGTGTCTGCCTTTTATTTAATTTATTTTTTAATATATTTTATTGATTCTTTTACAGAGAGGAAGGGAGAGGGATAGAGAGTTAGAAACATCAATGAGAGAGAAAGACATCCATCAGCCGCCTCCTGCACGCCCCCTACAGGGAATGTGCCCGCAACCAAGGTACATGCCCTTGACCAGAATGGAACCTGGGACCCTTCAGTCCACAGGCCGACGCTCTCTCCACTGAGCCACACCGGTTTCGGCTCGTGCCTGCCTTTTAAAGATGAGCCAGAATCCCTCTTCATGTCCTCAGAATGCACCCAGTCTCCTGTCTGGGGGTGGTTAGGTCACTGTGTCCCTCAGAATTCTGGTTCCAGGAGGGTCCGCTTCCTGCCCTGGACCGTGAGGGGCTGGCCCGGGCTCCTTGCAGGGTTCGAGGTGCACCATTCCAGGTCTGTTTTCCGCTTAGTAAACGTTCCAGAACAGGATGGCCAGACACGTAGACACGCACACACAGCGGGACACACACCGCACACCCATCTCGGATCTGCACGGCCATTGGCGTTCTGAACAGCGTTTTCTCTCCCTCTTCGGGACCGAGGCCAGCCTCTGCTCACCGTTCCCGGAAAAACCAGACAGAGTCACACACACAGGCTCCTTCCTCCCCCTTTCCGTATTGCTTCCCTTAAAAAGAAAAGGAACGTGGAGCCGTGTATTCCCAGCAGTGAAAAAGGCTGCCTCTTGCCCCCAGAGTGGCAGGCTGGATCCTGTTGGATATTTGAGGCGCTGGATGTGCCAAGAACAGCTCCCCCTCATTTCCAGGGGGGCCCAATGAATGGCGTCACGGAGGAAACCAACGAGGAACCCCACCTTACCCCCCTTAAAAGATAAAAGGCCCACAGGCCACTTCTCAGGACACCCAGCCCAACCCTTCCAGGGAAGTTCAAGGTCTTCTCAGAGTCCCAGGTTTTCCCGGAAAGCTGAGTGACAGATGCAGTAAAATGGCAGGTCAGGCCCGCCCCCTGTGCCTCTGTGGCTGAGCCTTGGTCTATGAACCAGGAGGCTGCGGTTTAATTCCTGGGATCAGAGCACATGCCCGGGGTTATAGGCTCAGTCCCCAGAAGGGGGCGTGCAGGGGGCAATCAATCAATGTTTCTCTCACACTGATGTGTGTGTTTTTTAAATATATTTTATTGATTTTTTTAACAGAGAGGAAGGGAGAGAGATAGAAAGTCAGAAACATCGATGAGAGAGAGACCTCGATCACCCGCCTCCTGCACGCCCCACAGTGGAGATGTGCCCGCAAGCAAGGCACATGCCCCCAACTGGAATCGAACCTGAGACCTTTCAGTCCGCAAGCCGACGCTCTATCCACTGAGCCAAACCGGTCTCGGCTCACATTGATGTTTTCAGCTCTCTCTCTCTCTCAAAATCGATAAAAAACACAAAACAAAACTATTTTTTAAAGCAAAATAAAATAAACTGGCAGGTCAAGGCCAGGATGAAGGGTCACCATGGTCATGGGGCTTCGTTGTCCTGCAAACGGACAACAGAAGGCCTGTCGGAGGCGAGAGGTCACTCCAGGTCGGAGTTTCCAGGGAAACGGGTTGGCTGGCCTGAAGAATGTGCACTAGTTGGACCAGTAAGAGAAGCGGAAAAGGCATTCCAGGAGAGCAAAGGCCGGGAGACCCCGGTGATCAAATGATCCCCTGGCTTTGGGGTTCAGTGCGTGGGCCAGTGGGACCACAAAGGGAAGCTTTCTGGGGAATAGAGGAGAAGAAGGGGTGAACTTTATCCAGGAGGCGATGGTGGGGGGTGGAAGGGGCTGATTACAGATGTTGAAGCAGGAAAGAAATACAGCCAGCTAACATTTAAGGCTTAATCACTCTTAAGACGTTGGCAGGTGGCCTGAAGGGGCCGAAGTCATCAATCACTTTCACCCACAAATCATGCTCCAGAAGCTCCCCATCAAGTTCCTGGGTGTCTCCAGCCCCACGCGGTGACAGCCCGGGCCTGCTTGGACCTCACGGGAAAGAAGAGCAAACTCCTAAATCATGTCCTCTTTCTAACAGTTTTTATTGGCCTACTCGCAATTTCCATTGAACCGGCCTGGCAATTAATGCCTACTAAAGCCATCACAGTGTTTTTTATTATGATCGTTTTGATATCAGCCTCCTCTGCAAGACAGGAAGCTCCTCAGATGCAGAAATGATTTTACTCACCTCTGTCTCCCTACCCCCACCACAGAGGCTGGCACAGAGAACTAAATACAGTGGTACCTCAAGATGCGAGTGCCCTAATATACGAGATTTTTGAGATATGAGCGGTCGAGAGAGCGATTTTTGCTTTGAAATACGAGCTACAGTTGAGAAACAAGTAATCTCGCGGATCGGCCGGCTGCACACGACCCACCAGTTTACTGCGACTAGAGCAACTCATAGTTTCCCACGCCTCAAGGTTACAGAACGAATTAAACTCGTATCTCGAGGTACCAGTGTACCATGCTGTTTACTCAGCTCAAGGCATTGTACATGGCTTATTGTGCTTTAGGGGTTAAACCATAAAGGCAAATAGTCTGCGTTTACCTTAAAAATAATCTTGGATTGTCAGGCCCTCTAATTTGAAAATCATTATTTATTTACTCTTTTGGGTTTTTTTTTTTGCAATTAATCTCTATTTTAAAAAAATGTTTGTATTGATTTCTGAGAGGGAAAGGGAGAGGGAGGAAGAAATAGAAATGTCAATAAGGGAGAAACATGGATCGGCTGCCTCCTGTACTCCCCTTATCTGGAATCAAACCCGAAACCTGAGCATGTGCCCTGACCAGGAATTGACCTCCTGGTGCCTCCTGGGACAACTGAGCCACAGCGGCCAGGTGAGAATTTTATTTTATATTTTTTTTTGAAGAAAGGGTTAGGCCCTAACCGGTGTGGCTCAGTGGATAGAGCGTCGGCCTGCGGACTGAAGGGTCCCAGGTTCGATTCTGGCCACGGGCACATACCTTAGTTGCAGGCACATCCCCAGTGGGGAGCGTGCAAGAGGCAGCTGATTGATGTCTCTCATCGATGTTTCTAACTCCCTATCCCTCTCCTTTCCTCTCTGTAAAAAAATCAATAAAATATATTTTAAAAAGGGGGGCGGGTAATAGTTCTGGGCCTCCCTGCTAAACATATATTCAGCAATCCTGTGTGGCAGGCGCTCCTTTTAAACAGGTAAGAGCCTAGAGCCCACGCCGACTGATGCCTTCAGCCCACGCTGACTGATGCCAAGTGATGCCAAGGACATGGGAATGGCTGTCCTTCCTGCTGGGGACACCATAGTCCTCCAGACATTGCAAAAGCCAGTGGGTAGATCTCCAAACCCCCAGCTCATCTTGCAAGATATCCTGGCCACAGGTGGGTCCCCAAGAAACAGACGGTGATGAAGGAGAGCGAGCTAAACGTTTTCTAGGGGGGGATGTGGGCTGTCCCTGGGGCAAGGCTTCAGCAAAAGGCAGGTCCCAGAGAGGCCAGCAGCCAGCAGCAGCCCCAGCATCGAGGAGAAAAGTCCTCCAGTCCCCAGTGGGGGCGGTGGTCTTGGCCCCTCCGTGTCCACTGCCATCTTGCATGATCTGTGCAGGCACTTGGGTGGGTGTAGGACAGCCAGCCAGACAGAGCCCAGAAAGGCAGGGAGGGGAATAGGAGGCAAATCTGGACCCACGTCTTGGCTCTGCTGCTTGCCATCTGTCAGCTCAGGTTTGAGTTGAACTTCCCAAGTCTCCATTTACCCACCTGTGCACAGGGACTAACGACAGTCACCTGAGGGGGCTTTCCTGAGGATCAGAGAGGCAGGAAAGAGGTCCTGACACAGAGCAATCGCTACGAATGGTGCCAGTAAGGAGCCACCGCAATGATCGTCATTATCTTAGCAGAGGCGGAGGCAAGGTCGGTGCCCTGCTCTGCGTGCCAGCTGCGCCCGGGTCGGGGCTATGCCAAGTCTAGGCCAGGAGCCACCGGGTGCACGGACCACTGGGCTTCAGGGGGTCTGGAGAACAGCGAGCCGTTCCCTTACATCTCGGGCCAATGTCCCGCTGGGACCATCAAGGACACGGCTGCAGGGACATCATCGGGAACAAAGGACAATACTGGGGGAAGGTTGGCAGCTGTCTTTGCCCACAGAGCACATGGCAGCCTGCCTGTGCCAGGCACCGAGAGGCTGGGGCGCGGGGTGTTTTGGGGGGTGGGGAGTGGGGGTGGGCAGTCACTCCGCAGGCTGTGGGCCTCCCCGGGCTGTGGCCTGAACGAGGGGTGCGAGCACATAGATTAGGGGGGCCTGCGTTCACTGTTTCCTCTTGCAAACAACCAGCAAGTGGAGCGCTCCCGGCCAGGGGTGACAACTTCTGAGCACAGGGCAAGTTCCGAGTGAAATGCCACCGTCGAGGCCACCAGGAGTGCTGATGGTCCTTCCCTTGAGGCCTCAGAGGCCTTGACTGGGCAGACATTACTGGTTCTCCTGGCTCTCCTAGACAGGAGGTCCACATGACAATACGCGGGCTCCGGAACCAGAAAGTGTGAACCCACTGTTCATCCTTCAGCAGATGTGGGGCCCTGGTCAAGAGTTCACACCCTGCCGAGACCGGTGTGGCTCAGTGGATAGAGCGTCGGTCTGTGGACTGAAGGGTCCCGGGTTCGATTCCGGTCAAGGGCATGTACCTTGGTTGCGGGCACATCCCCAGTAGGGAGCGTGCAAGAGGCAGCTGATCGATGTCTCTCTCTCATAGATGTTTCTACCTTTCTATCCCTCTCCCTTCCTCTCTGTAAAAAAACAATAAAATATATTTGTTTAAAAAGAAAAGGCCGAGACCAGTTTGGCTCAGTGGATAGAGCGTCGGCTTGTGGACTGAAAGGTCCCAGGTTCGATTCCGGTCGGGGGCATGTACCTTGGTTGCGGGCACATCTCCACTGTGGGGTGTGCAGGAGGCGGCTGATCCATGTCTCTGTCTCATCGATGTTTCTGACTTTCTATCTCTCTCCCTTCCTCTCTGTAAAAAATCAATAAAATATATTTTAAATAAAAAGAAGAAAAAAAAAAGAAAAGGCCAGTGCCTTCTGGTGAAAATCAGAGGTGGGCTAGCCACCCACGGAGGCTGTGTGGAGTCACGGCCCAGGGCTGGGGGGCTGGCACAGGAAAGGAACCTCCTCCAGCAGCAGCCAACTGCGGTCAGGTTCAGTCCAACCCCCAGGGGAGAGTGGCCATCACCAGGGGCTGGGGTCCCCCCGGGGGGCCATCATGCCTGGGTTTCCCTGGGCAGCCTTCGCGCGGGGCTCAGGGAGCCTTCGACACGGAACCCAGGAGTGACCCGGGGGCTGGGGCGGCAGCCTGACCCTGAGCCAGGGCGGTGTCGCAACCCCCGCTTCTGGTTCCCACACAGAGTCTTGTCCGATAATAGCAGAGCTCAGCACAGCGAGCTTTCCCGAAGGAAGCCCACCCAGGCCGAGTGCCCCAAATTACACCCTCTCCCCGGTAATTGCAGAGCCGCTCGGGGCCTGCGTCTGGCTTCCACCAGCATTTCCATGAGGGCCAGATGGAGCGCGCCCTCTCATTTGGGGGAACAGAAGGAAAATTACACACTCAGATGGCCCGGCCGCCCCAGCGGAGGGCAGTGAGGAGGCAGGCCTCAGGCCTGGGCTCAGGGCAACTGCTTCTCGGCTGCACGGACCTGGGAAGGCAGTCAGCCTCGCCGTGCGCAGGAGGGACAAAGCTGGGCCGTCCTTCCTGTGGCCCAAGACGGTCGCCACGGTCAGATGGCAGAGTCACGTGTGAACACAAAGAGCTCTGGAGAGAACTATAAAATCAACAAGACAAATGTTTCCCAGATCACATGTCTGTTCAGCAGCAAATAAAACAGATCCTGCCCTGACCGGTGTGGCTCAGTGGATAGAGCGTCGGCCTGCAGACTGAAGGGTCCCAGGTTCGATTCCGGTCAAGGGCATGGACCTTGGTTGCGGGCACATCCCCAGTAGGGGGTGTGCAGGAGGCAGCTGATCGATGTTTCTAGCTCTCTATCTCTCTCCCTTCCTCTCTGTAAAAAAAAATCAATAAAATATATTTTAAACCAAAAAAACAGATCCTAAGCAAAAAAAAAAAACCGAAAAGGCCGCGTTCTAACAGGAGTGTTCCCTGGCGATATAATTAACGTTCTCCCGCCATGTTCGCTAATGGTGGTTATTTCAGGAGCCTGCAATTTGAGAAGTCACCAAGGAGAGGCTGTGGTGTCTGCTTACTGAGGCGGAGAGGCTGGCTCATTATGTACTGTTGGATCCCGCTATTCAGCAAAAATGCGTGGAGGGTCGAGGCTGTGCCGGCTTCCCTTCGTGGAGCTGGAGATAAAAGTCGGGAAACAAAGCCGTCGGGGAGCCCTGGAAACCGCCCGCCTCTCCAGGCTGCACGTGAACTTGCTCTGCTCTGTCTGACCCGGTCTGGCCCGCTCGCCGTGCGCAAACACCCGGATCGCTGGCAGGGCCCAAGCACACAGTAGCCTAACATCTCTGCTCCTCGGGAAATAGGCCTGGAGACTGCAGCCTCGGGCTGGGGGGTCGGAGGGTGAGGGGTGGGGCTGGGATCGAGACAGGGCAATTGCCCCTAAAAAGGGTCTCCAGATTGGGGAAGGGTCCTCACCCTGTCTGAGGCAGAGGCCAAGTTCATGGGCTTTTGCTCTTCACACAGAACCCAGGCTGAACTGAGCTCATGCTCAGACCTGTTTCCCCGGAAATAAGACAGTGTCTTATATTACTGTTTGCTCCCAAAGAGGCGCTAGGTCTTATTTTCAGGGGATGTCTTATTTTTCCATGAAGAAGAATATGACACACATTTATTGTTGAACAAAACAAAAGGAAACTTATTACCTGTCTACAGTACAGTAGTCGTTGTCATCACCAACCAGCTCACGGATGGGCCTCAGCGCAGCCGGAACTGTTCAGGCATGGCGAGGTCTCTTTAAATTGGGAGTCAGACGCCTGATGGTAGCTTCGGGGGCCTTCTATTCTGGGGAGGCTTTATTATCGGGGAGGTCTTATTTTCGGGGGATGTCTTACTTTCGGGGAGACAGGGTATGACTTTCCCTGAGAGCAAATCTACGGAGCGAGTCTCCTTCCCTGTGGGAGGGTATTCCCTGGAGCAGACGCTGCCATCAGACCCCAGGATGCCCTGCCCCTTCCAGTCCCCGTGCCAAGCCGGTGATGTGGGAGGCACTGGAATCGCTGGCAGTGGCTCCCCGGTCTGAATTATTCAGGCAGCTCCAGCCCAGGGCCTTTGCTGGCCTGGCAGGATGGTTCCAGGTGGCTCCCGATCAGCGGGATCATTGAGGCGGGACTTGGGCCTGGGAACACGACATGGGGTCTTTTCTGGGTCTCCCCACCTGTGAGTGGGGCAAAAAGCCTTCTCATTCTTTCAGGTCAGCAAATGCACAGTGATCAGCTCCAAACACACACACACACACACACACACACACATATATACACACACATATACACATGCACACACATACACACACACACACACACACCCCAAGCGCAAACATTCATTCCCAGTCGTGGCCGTGTGTTGAAGGGACGTGCAAACAGCAGTTACCTTTGCGCACGCACACAGCCTGCTGGCTTCCCAGGTGGCTGCGAGCAGTGGGCCCTTTGTCCTTGCTGTGTTAAGGCGGTGCCCTCTGGGTGCGTAAGAAACAGGACCCTGAAATGCTGAAGGGTTTTCTTTAAGAAGAGGAAGAAGAAGAAAAGGTAAAGATAAAATTATGAACAACAAAGTGATAACAGATACATGCCTATCAACAAGTGAATCTAAAAACCAAGTGAATGAAAAAAACCCGATGAACAGAATAAACTGGTGACTATAATGGAATTAGGGGCATAGAAAGGGCGTGGACTAACAATTCTCGGGGGAAAGGAGGAGTGAGGGGTGTGGAAAGAGACTAGACAAAAATCTTACACCTGTGGATGAGGACAGTGGCGAGGGGTAAGGGCATGGGGTGGGGGTGGGAGGAATCAGGTGGAGGGGAGCTATGGGGGGAAAAAGAAAAGAGGAACATCTGTAATAATCTGAACAATAAAGATTTATTATTTTTTAAAAAAGAAAAGAAACAGGACCTGTTAGAGCAGCGGTTCTCAACCTGTGGGTCGCGACCCCTTTAGGGATCGAACGACCCTTTCACAGGGGTCGCCTAAGACCATCGGAAAATGCAGATATTTACATCACGATGCATCACAGCAGCAAAATCTCATGGTTGGGGGTCACCACCCCATGAGGAACTGTATGCAAGGGTCGCGGCCTTAGGAAGGTTGAGAACCACTGCGTTAGAGTGATCCACCCACCCCCAGCGCCCACCGCGGAATCCCCAGAGCCCTCCAGAAGCTTGTTATTGTCCCCGGTGCTTAGGAGGCCGGTCACATTCCTGGGACCGGTGATATCTTGTCCAAATCACCCCGGGGGTTGCTCCTCCAGTTAGGCAGGACAGAGAATCATTTGCCTGGGGACTGCGCTGCTGCACAGAAAGGCTGCAGAGTAGGTGAAAGGGAAGAGCCACGTGTCTGGGTGGCTCCTTAAGGAACACTCCAGGCAAACACTGCCCAATCCTTTGGGTCACCTGGCGGGGGGGGGTCAGGGAGGGGTGTCAGGGTCACACTCTACCCTGGGGGCTCCCCCAGCTGCAATGCACACAGCCCAGCCTCTGCCTCCTATTCAGACTCGGGTAGCGAGTGATTAATGGTGGAGCCTGCGATGAGATGGAGCTGGGACCCCGGCCTGGCCCGGCCCCCGCAGATCTCCGCTGACTCCCTCTGCCCACCGACCAGCAGCCCTCAGTGGGTGATTCCCAGGAAACTGCCGAATAAGCCTGGTGCCCTGGTCCCCCGCTGGAGCTCCCGAGCCCCAGGGAAGCAGAAGGCGCCGTGGCTTACACTTCGCCTGGCTCTGAAACACCTTGGCATGGTCTGCCCCCGGCTAGACGGGAGGGATCAGAGAGGCACAGAGCAGAGCCCGCCCTGGGGCGGCTAAACGCGGCGCTGGGTAGCAAATCCGGACACTGGCGGCTTCTGGGCTTCAGGCTGATGAGCCGCCTCAGCTCTGCTCTGCTCAGTCTGCAACTGGCCTTTGGGACTTGGGGTTCCCCAGCGGTCGGGACCTCCCCCTTTCAGGAGTTCCGGGTACAAAGGAGGTCAAGGACTTCCCAGCCACGCCTGGGACGGAGGGCCAAGCCCTGCCCTGTGGCTGGCTGGCCCGGAGGAAAGCAGACACAGACTAACACCTCCACAGGGCGGCAGAGAGCAGGGTGAGCCCCCAGCCTGCAGGGCTGAGACCCCCAAATGGACGTTACAGGAAGGCAGCGGTCCCTGTGAGAAGGCCCTGTCCAACCCTGGCAACGGCGGTCTTCCTAGGGCACCCACATCCTGTCTTTCCCTGGAGGAGTGCAAGCCGGGTCAGAATATTCTGGAAAGAACCCATCCATGGGAAGTTGAGCTGGGAGGCCCCTCCGGCTCCAGGAGGCCCGGTGCAGAGGCCACGGGTGGGATGAGTTACTGACAGAGGGTGGGAGGGCCCATCTTCCCACAGCATCAAAGCCTCCTGCCCTTGGGCCGGTCCTGAGCCGCTTTTATGGGTGGCCTTTGAAGGGAGAACAGTAATCCCATGCTTCGCCCCAGACTTCTCTCGGGGGGACCCTGGGCTTTGAACACACCCTGGGTCCTTCCCACCACCCACACCCTGGGTCCTTCCCACCACCCCACCAGCTTCTGGGGACCCCCTGGGGCTGGAGACTTGCCCAGCACCCACTCCAGCTCCAGCTGGGGTGTCTCAGGCCTTGGTCCGAGGAAGCCACTGGCATCGGGGGGCCATCTGATTTCGAATTCCGGTCCCTGGGACCCTCCCTAACAGCCGTGACTTCCGGGGATTCTGTGCAGGGACCGCGGGAGACCAAAGCCGCCTGGGTGCCTCCCCGAGATGTCATCTGAGGCGCAGTGACAAGTCAGAGAAAGCCATTTCTAAGGGACGCCGCTTTCCATTGTCCGGTTCCCGAGTAAACTGAACGTCCATGTACTTGAAGGAATCTGCTGGCTTCTCTGGATTAGGTTATTAACTAATCGAGCAAGTACAGTAGTACCTTGAGATACGAGTGCCCTAACATACGAGATTTTTGAGATACGAGCCATCAAGCGAGCGATTTTTGCTTTGAAATACGAGCAACAGTTGAGATACGAGTCATCGCACGGATCGGCCGGCTGCACACGACCCACCAGTTTACCGAGACTCAAGTGTCTCATAGTTTCCCGCGCCTCAAGGTTACGGAACGAATTAAACTTGTATCTCGAGGTACCACTGTATTTCAACTGCTCTGAGTCTGACAAAGAGAGAACATAGGATCCAGAATTGACTTCTGTGCCCTTAGGACTGGCTCTGCATGCTGTGTGTGTATGTTTGTATGTGTGTATGTGTGTGTGTGTGTGTGTGTGAGAGAGAGAGAGAGAGAGAGAGAGATTTCACATCAGTCATGTCTGGTCATTTGCATAGACACCTCTCACAGCCCCTGTGACAGGCACTCGGGTCCCTTGAATCTGCCTCCAGCTCTGGCTTGAAATAAGGAAGAGAAAGACACCTCCTCCACGTAACAGGACACTGGGCTTGCTAACCACTCGGATTTCAAAGTCACCGCACAAGAGTTCTCAAAGCAGGTCTCCTCACTGGAGGTGCTGAAACTCAGACAAGTCATCTGTGATTCAGGATTATACCGAGGGGGCTCCTAGCTGGGCTCACACACACACACACTTGCACGCACCTCCTAGTACAAGTGCCTGTGAGGACACAGACCGTACATGGTTCTACATGGTATTCCTAGGACTGAGCACCAAGCAGTTGCTCAATAAAGAGCTGATGACGAAGAAGTGATGAAAGACCAAATTCCTAGAGAACTTCTGAGGTTACACTGCCCTTGTGCTGAAAACACATCTGTGACTGTGTAGTGAACGGCGGGAATATCTTAGGAACTTTCTGTTGAGAGAGAACAGAGGCCTGGGGTGAGGGAGGCGGCCTGTGCTCTTACGTCAGCTCCTCGTGAGCCGTGTGCCCTGGGGCGGCCCCCCAGCCTCCGCAGACCCCAGTTTTCCACCTTCAGAGGGGGGGCATTGGATCGGAGGGCCTCTGATGCCCTCGCACTCTGACCGTGTGTCAGATGTAAAACAGCATGGTCTCACAGAAAGAAAGAAAAAAAAAAGTCGTCATTCTAATAAGGACCTGGCCTCTGTGTGTGTGGTACAGTGTTTTATTTATTTACTTACTTTTAGCTCTTTATTGTCGAAGGCATGACATAAGCCCGTCTTCCCCTCCTTCCCCCCCCACTGACCTCTCCCAGCTTGCCCCGCCCCCCAGCCCAGGTCTTCACACTCCTATTGGACACAGACTTTTATTTATTTAGTTTATTATTTATTTATTTTTTTATTGTGTTGCATGTATACATATCTCCCAGTTGCCCCCCTCCCAGGCATACCCCAACCCCCCAGTGTCTTGTGTACATTGTTGATGCTTATCTGCATGCAGACAAGTCCGTTGGTTGATCTCTTATCTACCCCACCTCTCCTTAAACTTCCTGCTGTAATCTGACAGTCTGGTTGATGCTTTACTGCTTCTGTTGGACACAGACTTTTAAATTGTAAAAAAAAAAAAATCGACCTTCACCATCTTTGTTTTCTATTCATTACTTTGACTCCCCATTTTTTCATTTCCCAGGAAGCGGGGCAACTACGCTTGGCTCCTCGGAAGTCTGAGGCGCACCTGTCCTGCCCGTGAGCCCTGACCTCAGCCAGGAGAATTCGGGGAGAGCAGCACCAGAGTCACCCTAACAAACCTGGAGACTCACAGAGCAGCCTGTCCAGGAGACCAGGAGCAGGCGGAGCGGGGCATCGTGGGTCTGGCTTTCGGGGTCCCCTCTCCAAAGCCCAGCCTCCCCGGCCTGTCCTGTGCAGAGGAAGCCGAGGAAAGTGGCTTTCCTGGGGACCGAGTGAGGCCCGACAGTGGCCAGCCCACCCGGCCAGACACGCCGCGGGCACAGAGCCTTGGGATGGAGGAGCGCTCTCCCTGTGCGACCCTGCCCCCCGGTACCCAGCAGACATGAAGACTGCTGGTCTCCCCAAGAGAAAGGAACAGGCTTTGGGTGCTTTGGGAGGGCCCCAGCCCACCAAGATCAGAGTCCTTGGACCAAGGAAAGAGAAGAATCACTCCCACCCTGAGCAGGTGCTCCAGTGGTTCATAAACTCATTCTTCGCTAGAACATTCCTTAGACTCAGCCCTGAAGAACTGGAAGAGACTGACCTCAGCCAAGAGTACACTAGGGGTGGCACTTCCTGTCCTCCCACCAAGCCAGCGAAATGCCCCAAATTCCGAGAAGGGGTAGGGTGGGACGGTCCTGGGAGGAGTATCCTGGGAAGGCCGCTGTTGACGGAATCTGCCATAAAAGTGTCAGACTCCCAGGGAGAGAGCCATCCCCAGGCTGGTGGCAGCAAGAGTGTACGGTCACTGGCTCTGGCGGCTCCGCCACGCCCTGAGGCCCTCTGATGGAGCCAAGCGGCCGCAGGGCCAGGCCAGGTCAGGAAAAGGAGCCGCCACCTGCTCCATGGCTGCCCAGAGCTCACAGGGCAAGTCGGTTTGCCAGGCGGGTGTCTGGAGCAGAAAGTCCTTCCTTGCTTGGTGGCCCAGGTTGGAGATGAACAGTGTCCCCTCTGTGGGCAGGACAGGCTGCATAACCTGCGGGGTCCATGGCAGCTGCTAAAGAGCAGCAGCCGTGGCTCTGTGATGCCCCAAGTCCATGCAGGATGTAACGGGAGAGGTGGGTGGCTTCGACCCCCGTGGGTGGCGTGCCATGGAGTTGCTCAAGGTCTTCAAAGACATGAAGGCCTTCAAGTTCATCCATAAAAGGGTGGGACACAGCTGAAACCTGTGTGGCTCAGTGGATACAGTATCGGCCTGCAGACTGAAGGGTCCCAGGTTCGATTCCCGTCAAGGGCATGGTTCTGGGCACATCCCCAATAGGGGGTGTGCAGGAGGCAGCTGATTGATGTCTCTCATCGATGTTTCTAACGCTCTATACTTCCCCCTTCCTCTTGGTAAAAAATCAATAAAATATATATATATTTTTAAAAAGGGTGGGACACACATCCTCCCCACGAAGAAGAGAGAGGAGCTGAGCAACGTCCTGGCCACCAGGAGGAAGGCGATGGCCAAGGAGGACTGAACCCCCTTCCTTTCTGTGTGGAACAAAACCTTCTCAGGAATAAATGAGAATAATAACAACTTGTGGACCCCGTGCAAAATGCAGGCGTACGCTCCCTGTTCCAAACTCCCAGGTTCGATTCCGGTCAAGGGCATGTATCTTGGTTGCGGGCACATCCCCAGTGTGGGGCATGCAGGAGGCGGCTGATCGATGTCTCTCTCTCATCGATGTTTCTAACTATCCCTCTCCCTTCCTCTCTGTAAAAAATCAATGAAATATATTTAAAAAAAAAAAAGAATTTCAAATGGGCAATAGCATTGCATCCAATGAAGCACAGGGCCCATGCCCCTGGTCCGCACCCTCTCTGGGGATTGTCTGCTTCTGGGTGAGTCCTTCTTCCCAGGACAGATCACATTAGGAGTCTGCGGGTAAGTTCATCACCCACGCGGGTTCTTTCTGCTTCGGGAGAATAAACCTCCACAGCTAAAGTGCTTCCACTCCACGAGGTGAACTGAGCACTTCCCTCCTGCCAGGCACCCCGCGGTGAATAAAGGCCGCGCCCTCCTGGAGCTCCCATTCCAGCCCAGGAAGGAGCGTATTGCTTCAGGCCTTCCCAAGCCTTTCAGAGATGGCTTATGGGCCAACAGACTCCGAGGCTGCGCCCTCATGGATCAACCTTTGTCCCAGGAAGTCACGCAGTTCAATAGTAGACTATTCTTTGGATTTTTTTTTCCCACCTGTGTTAAGCCCATGAGCTCTTTCTTTTATACCCTGTTTCCCCGAAAGTAAGACATCCCCCCAAAATAAGACCTACTTCCAGTTTTGCCTCTCGCTGTCATATAAGGCACCCCTCCCCAAAATAAGGCCTCCTGATAATAAGGCCTTCCTGGAATATAAGGCCCCCTAAGCTACCGTAAGGCATCTGACTCATGATTTAAAGAGACCTCGTCCTGCCTGAACAGCTCAGGCTGCGCTGCGGCCCATCAGTGAGCTGGTTTGTGATAACAACGACTACTGTACTGTAGACAGGTAATCAATTTCCTTTTGTTTTGTTCAACAATAAATGTGTATCGTCTCCTTCTTCATGGAAAAATAAGACATCCCCTGAAAATAAGACCTAGAGCATCTTTGGGAGCAAAAATTAATATAAGACGCTGTCTTATTTTCAGGGAAACAGGGTATGGAAGGCCCTCACTAAGTTTGTCATTCAACGTGCCAGGCCCACCCAGCTCTAGGGGCCTGGGATACAAATAGTGTGATAAGACAGGTCCAAGAACAAAACAAACAAAACAAAAAACTACAACAACAAAAAGCAAATAACAAAAAAGAAAGAGAGAGAGAGGAGAATTATAAGACAGGGTCCCGTACTCTAGGAGACCACATTTGAGATGGGAGCCATATAATGAATTTACAGCTACAATAAAGAGGCACAGGACCCGCAATAAAAGAAGGGATGATGTTTTCTTGAGCAGAAGAGGGAGTTAGAGGAAGTCAGGAAAGGCGGATGCCATTTGAGATCTGCTTTGAAGATCTAGTGGAAACAAAACCCAGGCTGGTCCTTTTATGGGGACCCCTCCCCGGAGCAACCCCTAGCTAACTGCAGGCCCCTTCCCTTTCCCTTTTCCTCATGAGAACACCTTCAGCTTGTCTTGCCAGGGGTCCAGATGGGTGGCAGATCAAGTTCCACATGTAAGTCTTCGGCCTGTCTGGCCTCGAGAAGGAGCCCAGAAAGTTCTTCCTCGGGGCCTGAACCTTGACTACTGCCTGGACCATCAGTGCCTGGACCACCAGTGGTCAGTCCACTGCCCTCCCGGAAGCAAGTTCAGGTCCAGGGAAAGCCTGCCTTCTTGAACTCAAAGGGCATTTTAACTCTTGGTTTTGTCACCAAGGAGGAACCTGACAAACGTGGTGTGGTTTGAAGAGCATGTGTCAAAAGCCAGCGTGGGGATCCATCCCAGACTCTAACATCAGACTTCCTGCTTTCAGACAAGGAAGACAAGTGATTATGGCTGGCCTTGCCTTCCTCCACTGACCACCAGCGCACAACCTCAAAGGATCTGGAGGTCATCAGGTCACAGGCCACCCCCCAAGTTTGGCCCAGACTCCTCAGAACCTGGGAGTACAGATGAATCGCTTTAGACATCTAGTTCCAAGTCACATGGAGAAGACCTGCCAAAACCAACTGGGAGCAGCCAAGTCTCCAGTCAGCAGCCAGGCCTCCCCAGGATGCAGCCCCAGACCCCGTCAAGGTCAAGAATTACCAGGAAATGAAGTTCAGGTTCAGTTTCCTGACAAAGCTGAAATGTGGCGAGGATGAACACGGAGGGATTTCCTCTTGAGTGAGAATTGCCATATTGCACCCCTGCCCTAGGCTCCCGCCCCTGATGCTATAATTTTTTGTTCTTATTTAACGATGAGTTTAAAAAAAAATTTTTTTTTTTTTTTTTTACATTGGAGCCACCCTGAACAAAGGGCCCTCCTCCAGTCTGATCCTGCAGTCAGCCTCATTAAGCCCAGCTCCTCCCTGGTGCCAGGAGAACCAGTTTGCCCAGTCTTGCAGCCATTACCAGCTCGCTTGCTTGCAGTGAGTTTGGAAAACTGCAGACAGAGTGCGCCGGGCTCTTGCTCTCAGAGGCGCTGTGTCAGGTGATCCAGTCTCCTGGCTTGGCTTGCCTTTTGTTTGGCTGAGCTGCACAATAGGCAGGCACTGGCTCTCTCGGGTTACAGACACAGCCCGAGGCCCAGGCCTTGAACACACAGGACTGAAGGATGGGTCTTTCTAGCACGTGTTTCTCGATCACTGAGGAGTGGGCAGCATTTTATCCTGGCCTTCACTTCATCTGGAAAAGCGACTGGCTCTCCTTCCATCTGTGGCCATGTCGGCAGGCAGTCCCTGGCTCGACACCCTGGCCACCTTGCCCCTCATTATGTGACCTTGGCTCAGCAGACGAGTTCAGAGCCCATCCGGCCCCTGTCGAGGACTCATGAGCACCATGCTCCTAGAAAGAAATCCAGTGGGACCCCAGATCCCTGCAGCCTCCCCCTCAGGACTCAGAGGTGGGGGCTTGACTGCTGTCACCCACTCTGGGATTCAAGTGGTGGGCACTTCTTCTCTGAGTTCGCAGTCAGTCCATGCTATCCTGAGACTCTCCAGTTTACCAAGGAACCCCTGAACTTAAGCTATTATTCGGTAGCTTCCTAGCAACCAAGCCCCTACTATGTGCCAGGTCCTGCATTAGATGCTGGGGTTTCAGCAATGAGGATGAGGTGATACCCCGAGGAGCTTACGGTTGAAAAGGTCCTTGATAAACAACCGAGTTGTTAATATTATATATTCACTTACTCAGCAAGATTGACTCCACTTCTACATAGTGCTGAAGGTACTGAGATGAAGCCACTAGAACAGTGGTTCTCAACCTGTGGGTCGCGACCCCTTTGGGGGTCGAATGACCCTTTCACAGGGGTCGCCTAAGACCATCGGAAAATGCAGATATTGACATCACGATGCATCACAGTAGCAACATTTCATGGTTGGGGGTCACCACCCCATGAGGAGCTGTATGCAAGGGTCGCGGCCTTAGGAAGGTAGAGAACCACTGCACTAGAGGGAAGGCAATCACAAGTTATTGAGGACTTTGCACTGGATTTTGTGCCAAGCACTTGGTTTGACCTTACTGAATCTTCAAAACCAGTTCCATTCTACACATAAGGAACCTAGGACAGGAAAGGGTAGAAGTAATGGCCACAAGAATGCACAGAGAGTTGTAGACAGAGCTGGGGGTCCTGATTGTAATCCTTGATTTCCCCACCAAAGACACTACTTGGCATGCTGTTGAAGGAGATGCACAATAGAGTGAGATAAGTGCTATAATGGGGGGAGGGAAGGGGCACACCCTCGATGCTACCTTCCCACCCCTGTTTCTTGAGGTCCCCCGTAAAATCCATGAGCTGCAATCTCTTCTGTCAGCCAACTGAGGGTGAGAGGGTTATGCCCACCCAGGGTGGGCCCACGGTCCAAGCGGATGCTGGTCCCAGGGCCTCCTCTGTACCCTGCTCATCGTGGTGCTGGGACTTCTGAATTCCCTTGGTTACCAGGTCAGATGGCTCACCTGTCGGTCACCATGATGTCAGATCCTATCAGCCGATGGGAAAACTCATGGCCTTCTCAGCACAGTTACCACTCTTGTTCCTTTTGAGCTGTTTATGCCTTCCCTGCATTTCATCTCTATTTTGTTCTCTCAGTTTTGGCAGGCGACCAACTATACAGCTGGCACAGCTACCCACACCTTCAGAGAGCCCAGGCTGGCTAATTTACTTTGCTATTATCTTATGCACGAGGTCTAGGTCTCCCTTTGGCCTATAACTCTAGACTTCCTTGGAAAAAAGATTTTTAGCCACAAGATTGCTCAACCTAGAGAAAGGCGGATGGATGGATGGATGGATCTTCCCGAGTACAGTCAGCCTGGTTTTGTGATCAGATAGCACACTTTCCCATATTAGGCCATCACCGACGAGTGTATACTTTACAAGCGACTTATTTTTAAGCACCCGTATAAATAATATATTTTATTCTGTCAGAGTCCCATTTATAACCTTTCTTCCACTTAATAGCAAACGCATTCCTGCATTCCTGCTAGGTGCCTCCAGAAGGTCTCAACTGTTTACCCGGAGGCCAAACAAGTTCTGGAATCACACGAAATCCATCATGAGCAGAGCGATGAGACATGTGCTCCCGGTAACACTGGTTTCTTCCCTTCCCGGGATGCAAAGAAGATGAAAAATGGCTCCCGTGACAGCCAGAGGTCAGAGGTCACAGGGAGTCATAAACGCCCAAGGCCTGCTGCCACCGCCCTGAGAATTGCACTTCCAGGTCATCTTTTCTGAAATGAAAAACATGGGCCACTTGTGCCAAGTTCCCCACCCAGAATCCCAAACTGCTCAGCTTCCTCCAAAATTCCAGCTCAGCGTCCGGTGACCGCAACTCAGCACAGCCGGCCGCCCACGTGGTCCATGGGAAGGTGGCCTGCTCAACCCAGGCTCTCCCCCAGCGTTTCTGAAGGGAGCACCTTGGGCCAGTCACGTGGTGATCCCTGCCAGGGGGTGGGGTCAGAGAAGACCTTCTCCCAATTGGGGTTATCAGCACCCCGCCTGGCCTTCTAGGAGCACTTTCCCAACGTCCCTAGCCTCAGCTTCTGCCCTGAAAACAGTTGGTTGCTTGTCCTTGCTCCTTCCACATACATCATGTCCAAACAGGGCGATTCACCTGTTTTACTCTTTCCCAGAACCTGAGATGGCTGGCCTCTCTTTGGGGGGCCCAATCTTTTTCTTTTTTTTAATTGATTTTTTTTTTTTTTTACAGAGAGGAAGGGAGAGGGCTAGAGAGTTAGAAACA
>JAAGEH010000041.1:64033787-64052629 GCA_011751065.1 Lasiurus cinereus
GGGGCCGGGCGGGGAGGGCGGCAGAGGCGCGCCAGGCAGTCCGGTGGGGTCCTCCGGGGGTGGAGGGGTGGGTGGAGGGGGTGGGGGGGGTGGGGGGGGGGGGGGGGGGAGAGAGCGAGGTGGGTGGGGGGTGTCGGGGCGGCTCTCATAGCACCTTGCAGCAGTTGATGCAGCCGTTCTGGGCGCCGTAGCGCTTCTGCAGCGCGGCGCGCGTGGCCGTCTCGAAGACCTCGCGCACGCCCTCCTTGGTCTTGGCCGAGCACTCGAGGTAGTCGTAGGCCTGGATGCGCACGGCCATGGCGCGGCCGTCGTCGGCGCGCACGGGCTCCTGCTTCATGCGCGCCAGCTCGGTGCGCACGTGCTCGTCGCCGCGCAGGTCCTTCTTGTTGGCCACCAGGATGATGGGCACGTTGGGGCAGAAGTGCTTCACCTCGGGCACCCACTTCTCGGGGATGTTCTCCAGCGAGTCCGGGCTGTCCACCGAGAAGCACATGAGGATCACGTCCGTGTCCGGGTAGGAGAGCGGCCGCAGGCGGTCGTAGTCCTCCTGGCCCGCCGTGTCCCACAGCGCCAGCTCCACCTGCTTGCCGTCCACCTCGATGTCCGCCACGTAGTTCTCGAACACGGTGGGCACGTACACCTCCGGGAACTCGTCCTTGCTGAACACGATCAGCAGGCACGTCTTGCCGCACGCGCCGTCGCCCACCACCACCAGCTTCTTGCGGATGGCCGCCATCGGCGGGGACGGGGACGGGGCCCCGCTCGCCGCTCACTGCTCACCTCGGGGTGGGTGGGTGGTGGGAGCTGGAGGACGAGGAGGAGGACCAGGAGGAGGAGGAGGAAGAGCAGGAGGACGCGAGGCTCGCTAGCTGCACGCAGGCCCCGCGGGGGCGCGTCCTCTCGGGGCGCTCGGGGGCATAGGGCGCCGCGGCGAGCCTCCAGCCGCTGCAGCCGCTGCTGCTCGCCCCGCACCCGCACCCGCACCCGGAGGAGCCGGAGTCGCCTTTGTGCGCAGATGGCAGCTCCAGCAGCGGCCCCCGCTCCGGGCCTAGCTCCCTCCGGGCCACCCGCACCCCGCGCGCTCCGGGCCGGGCCGCGCCAAGCGGCGTCCTCCTCCGGGAGCGGGCACGCGGGGCCCGACTGCGGCGGCAGACGCTGGCTGCGGCCCTAGCGCCCGCTATTTAAAGAGTCCGGCCACTTTCTTAATATAGCCGGCCAATGGCGAGCCAGCCGACTGAGCTCATCGCTGCGGAGCTCGCCTCTGATTGGCCGTCGCGGGGCAGCCCGGAGGCGGGGCCGTGGCGGGGGCGGGGGGAGGGGTTGATTGACGGGGGCCCTGGCCGGCCGGGCTGGGAGGAGGCAGCGCGACGCCGGGGGGGAAGTCTACGCCCCGGCTGGCTGGTTGGCTGGCGCTGCTTGGACGGCGCCGGGTCCGGCCCGGTTCGGTTCGGTTCGGTTCGGTCCGGGAAGCTGGCGGCCTTGAGTCCCTGGAGCCTTGGGCGAGCGGTGCTCAGAGAGGGGGCGTTTTTGCAGGGCGTTGGCGGCTCCCATCCCGCTCAAAATGCCCCTCTGCAAAGTCCCAGCTGGGGGGTCGGACCTGTGGGGGGGCAAGAGGGCGGTGCCTTTAAGGGAGGGCTTGTTTTTATGTAAACACACACACACATACATTTGTTTCCAAGCAAGGTGTTGTTTGTTTTTTTTGCTTGTTTTTGGTTTGTTTTTGGTTTGCTTTGGTTTTAAAAGCGGCCCCTCTCTGGTCTAGTTGGCCACCCCCTCCCCCTTTCCTCCCAGGTTACCCCCCAGGGGCAGCCCTAGGTTTGGACCCAGGGATATCCAGACACTCAAAGCCTTGAGGCTCCTCCAATCCTACCACCTCCTGCCTTCCCGGCCCTCTCCCCCACCCCCCAGCCTGGGTCTCTGGATGGAAATTGGGGGAAGGTGGAGCAGGGGAAAGAGAAGGGTGAAGCTGGTGGCAGAACTTCATGTCCCACTTGGAGGAAGTTAGGAAACAGGGAGGAAAAGAAAAGGAAAAGAAAAGAAAAGAAAAAGACAGCCTGGGCCTCTGGTTTTGCAGGATTACTCCGGATTCTGGTGTCAGAAGTAGGCAGCACAATACAATGCACCCACCTCCACGTCCCCACTGGTGAAGAAGAGGCCGAGGGGAGAAACTTGCAGCGGGGGACCCAGCACATTGGTGTCTGGAGGGGCACGAGGTCCCTCGTCTCCTGTCGCACACGGAGACTTACCTTCATCCATCCTCTGAATCCCGCAGGAGGGGACTGCAGGAAGGACTGATTTCCCAGGGATAGCAAAGGGGAGCAGAGGTAGGAAGGGGGCGGGCAGGCAGAGAGAGCCTGCCAGGAGGGAGGAACCCAGGAACAAAAGCAGAGAGGTGTGAAAGTGGGAGACAGACTTCAGCGACTGGGACTAGCTTCGGGTGGCTGCACGTGATGGAGGAGGTGGGGACTCAGGTTGGGCCTAGGGTGGGGGAGCTAGAGCATCCACTGAGCAGGTGGGGCTCTATCAGTGGATTTTCAGCACGGGAGGGACCCACGACCTCAAATGATTGCTTCCTCTTTCTGCCTCCCTCCCTAAGACTGTTAGAGAGCCAGGATTCTGTCCTCTCTCAGCCTCTTGGAGACCTAGCACAATGCCTGACCGGCTGCACAAGTCCGTAAGTGACTGGAGAATGCACCTAAATGTTCAGGAACCCATTGGAACTTTCCGGGGATCTCCTACCTCCAACTCCAGGCTCTGCTTTAACAATACGCAACCCAGTCATCTAGCAGAGACCTGCTCTTTTCGCCTCTGATTCATCAATTGGGGTGGAGGTCTCTATCTGGATGCTACAGAGAGAAAACCAGGTCCGCTAAGACATGATGCTGCGAACCCTAGAGCCCACCCTGGAGGGCAACTCATTCTAAGCACCAAGTGCTGCCTTCTCGGCGGATTAGCTCCACTGTGTGCCCAGCTTTCTGATGTTGTTTTTCAGACCCGAGGACCCCAACCGTCAACAAATAAACAATTTTTCCAAGGTGGTTCCCCTGGCAGAAAGTGAGTTATTCTGATCAGTGGTTGAGTGTCCTCGAACAGAAGTCATTCCTTAGAGCCAAACGTTGAGCATTCCAGTGAAGAAAGACTATTTTATGATGAATGGCACCACCCAGGAGCATGCGAAGCTAAAGCGGCAAAGAACCCCCACCCCTGATGCCAGTAGCTTACAGATTATACGGGGCAAAAATCATAAGACTCTGGGGGTTAGGGAGCCTCCGAGGTCGTGCTGGGAGCTGATTGGTTGGAGATGAGGTAAGAGGAATAAATCATTTATTCGGCATCCCTCTGCCTTGGTTTCATGGGAAAGCAGCCAGGGAATCCTTCCACCTGAGGGCCCTGGAGCTGAGACATAATTTCAGTCAAGATGTTGTCTTTAGCCGAGACCGGTTTGGCTCAGTGGATAGAGCATCAGCCTGCGGACTGCAAGGTCCCAGGTTCGATTCCGGTCAGGGGCATGTACCTTGGTTGCGGGCACCTCCCCAGTAGGAGGTGTGCAAGAGGCAGCTGATCGATCTTTCTCTCTCATCGATGTTTCTGACTTTCTATCCCTCTCCCTT
The DNA here is from genome assembly GCA_011751065.1 of Lasiurus cinereus. Classification (NCBI taxonomy): domain Eukaryota; kingdom Metazoa; phylum Chordata; class Mammalia; order Chiroptera; family Vespertilionidae; genus Lasiurus; species Lasiurus cinereus. Next base: position 64,037,399 of record JAAGEH010000041.1, read on the forward strand.
CCTTTCTGTAAAAAAAATCAATAAAATATAATTAAAAGAAAAAAAGATGTTGTCTTTAGCAGAGAGAGGTCCAGACCGATGACCATGGAGTCCATCTACTGTCTTCTCCTGCCTCGGGGGTTGCTGATGATCCGGGGGCCAGGCCAGGTCTCTTGGGAGTGTAGAGAGAGATACCATTTCTAGAGCTAGGATTTAAAGCTCAATTAATAAAAAGCCATCAAGACCCTCCGTTTCATCAGGGCACCAGTGGAGACATTTTTTTCTTTTCCGTCTTTTTCTTTTTTTAGTTGGCCTCATAAAAAACTCTTATCTGCATGTTTCTTTTTTTAGTCAAAACCTTTTATAGCTGCAGTATTAACACTCCTTTCTTTGGTCTTCACATAGGCTGGAAATATTGGCCATGTTCTTAAACTTCAAATATTTTCAGAAATCAAACAATTAAAAGTTTGCAGTACATGTTTGGTTGTTGGTTTGGTTTTAATTGAAATAGAAGGAATCGGCCTGGCCAGTGTGGCTCAGTGGTTGAGCGTGGTCTCCCCACACTCGCAAGTGCCCCACACTGGGCTGCCAGTTGGGAGTGTCCCCCTCCTCCACGTCCTGCGTGGGGTTCAGGGTTCAGGCTCTGGGGGAGAGGCCGCACAAAAATGAAAGAGACTAGACAAGAAAATATTAATTTGGAAATACTGGGGGCCAGGCAGGCGGGAGCCCAGCTCAAGAGGAAGGACTCCGTTTTGCTCTGGTCTTGCGATCCCTTTATTCAGGTGTTATATTTTTAATTTTTAAAAAATAAATTTTTATTCAGGTTTGGGATCCACCCATAGCCCTTAGGCAGGCAATTCCAGTAACAGCTGGATGATAGCCCATCAGCAAGGATTTACATAAGACTGAAAGGTGGAAGTTGCTTCAGCTGCCATTGTCTCACCTAGACAGTGGGTGCTTGGCTCTGACCCTTGCCTCCAGGCTGACCAGCCTTCCGGGTCCCTTGTCCACCCCTTTCTGCTCGTGAAGGCAGTGGGCAGCTTCCACCAGAGCACCAGGAGGGCATGGTTCGAGTTCCGGGTCAGGGCACATCCCGGGGTTTGGGGCTTGATCCCCATTAGGGGAACAGGATGCAAAAGGCAGCCGATCAATGATTCTCTCATCATTGATTGATGTTTCTACCTCTCGCTTCTGCTCCCTTCCTCTCTGAAATCAATTTAAAAAAATTTTTTTTAGGAATCAGGAAGAAGGATTTAATTCACTCATTTTCTGATTCTCAGCTATATTATAGGAGGTGTTCCAAGTTTGAATCTCAATGTCAAAATCATTCTTACAATATTCAGCTGGGCCAAAGCCAGTTTGGCTCAATGGATAGAGCATCGGCCTGCGGACTGAAAGGTCCCAGGTTCGATTCCGGTCAAGGGCATGTATCTTGGTTGCGGGCACATCCCCAGAAGGAGGCGTGCAGGAGGCGGCTGATCGATGTCTCTCTCTCATCGATGTTTCTAACTCTCTATCTCTCTACCTTCCTCTCTGTAAAAAAAACAATAAAAATATATTTTAAAAATATATATATTTAAAAATATATTTTAAAAAATATATTCAGCTGGTGAATATGCCGAAGTAAACAAATAGAAGAAAATCCATGTTCTGCAGCAGCTTCTTTTCATGGTTTTCATTTTTGGGGGCCAGGATGCCTCTGTCCGATGCGGGGTCTGTGGAGACTGGGTGCCTCAAAGGCTGCTCCATTCACAGGATGAACTCACGAGGTGCTAAGTCTCCCCCCTTCCCAAGACCCTCCCCCTGGAAAGCAAGGATGAGACTGATGGTCTCTGAGAACAAATCATTTTAATATTTCACTTTATTGACATAGATTCATTGTATGACAGATGCCCACACCGGGGAGAGAGGGAAATTATCCTTGAGCCAAAAAAAAAGATGTTAATCTATCTCCCGTCTCCAGCTTAATTTATTTGGTCTTCCTTCTGTCCAGTTGTCTCCTAGAGGTCTGTAACACCACCCCCCACCTCCTTCCAGAGAAGACCAGACTGGAATGTTCATTAGATTTTAGCGCCACCTTGTGACAATCATATATATGTGTGTGATTCTAGAAAACCTTATCTAACCTAAAAGCATGAATTTTATGACTCTTTTTATTTTGCGATCTTTCATGGAATGTATTATGAACACTACTTTCAAACCTTTTTGTAAAAGGGTGTTTCACAAAATTCTTTAGAAATTCTTCACCTATGTACTATACACACATAACTCTTTTCATATACACTTTTAAAAAATAATTCCTGGTTAAAAAGTAACTTGTAAAAGAGATTAGGAGAGATAAAGGTTGTGGAAACTTGATAGTTTAGATAATAATGGACTTCATTATTCCCTAATTATAATGTACAGAACTGTAAAACAACTTTAACCACAAATACCATTTGCTTTTATGTATCATGAATGTAATACAATCTTATTAACTATAGTCAGCAAATATCATCTTAATTGTTCTCACCACAAAAAAGAAATTGTAATAATGTGATGTGGCAGAGATGTTAGTAGTGGTAATCATTTTGCAATATATAAGTATATCAAATCAACACATTGTACACCATAAACTTATAGAATGTTACATATCAATTAGATCTCAATACAGCCCAGTGGGTAGGGGGGGGAAATTAAATGAATACTGGATCACCAAAAAAATAAGTACAAAATAATGCTTAACTCAATTATTGGGCAACTTTTTTATATGTTTAAAACTACTTGGGTATGTGACTCTGCCTTTTCCTACTGGAAAGTTTATGAAATTTAAATACAGACTTGGTATTTTTTATGCAAATTTAGCACCCACATTGAGATGGGCTATAACTATAAAACAAATGCTAGAATCTGAAGACTTAGGAAAAAACATGTAAAATAGTTCATTAATAATTTTCATATTCATTACATGTTGACCTGATAATATTTTGGGTATAGGAGACATGTATTTAAATATCTGAGATTTACTAGATTGGATATATAATTCACAACAATTTTATGTTTTTATGTGTTAGTGTGACACCTAGAACATTTTATTTATTTATATTTTTTAAATATGTTTTATTGATTTTTTACAGAGGGGAAGGGAGAGGGATAGAGAGTCAGAAACATCGATGAGAGAGAGACATTGATCAGCCGCCTCCTGCACGCCCCTACTGGGGATGTGCCCGCAACCAGGATACATGCCCTTGACCGGCATCAAACCTGGGACCTTTCAGTCTGCAGGCTGACGCTCTCTCCACTGAGCCAAACCAGTTTCGGGACACCTAGAACATTTTAAATTATACATGTAGTTCACATGACATTTGTATTGGACAGTCTTGAAAATGTCTGCAAGTTCATGATGCTCACTGGGCACTCCCTCCCGCAGCACCCTCTCAGGAGTCACCTTTATAGGACCCCTGCCCTCCTGGAGTCCCTCATCTTCCTACGGGTATGATTTCCTTCTATTTCCTACACTCAATGCTGGGTTTCAGAGGAGCACAGACGCTCAGAGGCACACTGTGGTTTAGAACAATCTGCAGCCTCCTCGTCCACTTTCCCTCACTGCTTTCCAGACCTGGCACCTCCAGTGCTTTTCCTCTGTCCCCCAAAACAGCAGCCCCTCCCTCCCTGCCCACCTCTCATCCCCACACTAAGCGGTGCTTTCTTCTTTCATTTTATTTTTCAGTTGCAGCTGACATTCAGTGTTATTTCGTATCCCGTTCAGGTGTACAGCAGAGTGGTTAGATGATTAGGTAAATCGCCAATAGGCTTTCTTGGATCACAGAGGCTGAGAGGGCCTTGATGCATGGTGATTTATTTTCCTTCCCTTAAAAAGGGAGTCAAAATATGCCGAGACCAGTTTGGCTCAGTGGACAGAGCAGACTGAGGGGTCCCGGGTTCCATTCCGGTCAAGGGCATGTACCTGGGTTGTGGGCACATCCCCAGTGGGGGCCGTGCAGGAGGCAGCTGATCGATGTTTCTCTCTCATTGATGTTTCTAACTCTCTATCCCTCTCCCTTCCTCTCTGTAAAAAATCAATAATATATATATATATTTTTTAAAAAGAATCAAAATCTAACCCTTGTCCAATTTTTATAGATAAGTGGGGCAAAGAAAGGAAAAAAGAAAGAAAGAAAGAAAGAAAGAAAGAAAGAAAGAAAGAAAGAAAGAAAGTAGGGCTTGTCGGTTGTTTTCTGGAACTTTCCCATCAACCTCAATCTTCTCACTTCTGTTCAATAAGCGTGGATTTGGGAGAGGGCGTGGAGAAGGGGAGGTGAAGACACAAAAGATAAATCAGGCTTATTATTAGGGGCCATTCATAAGCTATATAAATGTCTAACCACTGTGCTACATGCCTGAAACTAATATAATATTGAGTATCAACTGTTATTGATTTTTTTAATTTAAAAGAAAAATGGTAAGTAAGGCTTAGGACCAACCAACATGTAAGAAAGAAAACACACACACACACACACACACACACACACACACACACCACTGTGGGACAAGCTGTCACTAATATATAAATGAAGGGTGGAGCTGGCTTCTCACAGGGGGTCACACTTGAGCAGGGCCTTGAATAACAAGCAGGATTTTTCCAGAAGCAGGAGCGGCCCATTTGCACCCTCTGAGACGCGTACTGTGCTGATTTCAGGTGGAGCCGTCGGAGGGAAGGGAGAAGCAGCAATCAGCAGTTGCAGACCCGGAGCTTCGCCTGATGACAGCAGTGGGGGGAGGCTTGTCTGGGCTGCTGAAGGGGAGGGCAGAGAGGCAGGGGGAAGGTCACCAGAACTCGCCGTTACATAAGCGCTGTCGTTACAAAACCCACCCCAGCAAGTAGCTCGCCGGTTGTGTGGCAAGTGCTGAAATTGCACACGCCTTTGTGAGTTTGGCCCAAACCGCAGGAAAGGGGTGTGTCCGATGCACCAAAGCTGGGGGGAGAGAGAGCCTCGTGCTGGGAGGTGGAGGCCTGCGTGTTCGGCTCTGCCATTCCCAGACGTACAGCCCCGGGTGAATGAATCATCCTTCCTAGATCTTGGCGTCCCCGTTTGTCAGAGGAGAGGGAGGACTCAGAGGCGGGGAACTGAACTGTGGAGGGGGTCCCGTGGGTGATGTCACTGTGTGTAAGACATCGGGCAGCATGGGACCTGGGGAGCCAGAGCATTTCAGGATTTCAAAGCAAAGCACTGTGCTGTCCAGAAAAGGCCCGTGTAGGGGCCTCTTGACCAGCAGGCCCAGTATGTGGTCCCCGACCAGATGAGTCTCATGTTGAACCTGTCCATGGGGGCTCGCTTGCAGAAAATAGGAGCTACTTTTTTTTCATAAAGTGGGGAAAAACTTTTAGAGAACAGAAACCCTTTTTTATTTAATTTTCTTAGTCCAGGCCTCCTTTTGATGTGAGTTGCTTATACGGTGGCCCAAAGATGAACTGTTTCCAAGGATGGAACCCAGGGAAACGTGAACTTACATTAAAATAAATCATTCTCCCAGCTGAGCGTGGGTCCGCGTTCCGTGGGGTGGAGGGCAGTCCGGAGGGCAATCACACCCAGGTTTTGTCCTCTTCCCTTTTTTAGGCTTGAATGCAAAGCGAATGAGCTAATCAGAGTACGTGCTCCGAGGTGATTCACTCCTCCTGTTCTCCATGAGGTCAGCGTGTTGCAATAGGGGAGGAGTTACAGTCACAATAGGTTTCCACACTCCGGGGTGTTACCACAGAAGATGTGTCTTGGCTATTTATAGCTCGAGAAGGCATCGATAGTCGGACCCGCCGCTGAGAACCAGGGAATCTGGGGAGCAGGATGGCTTTGTGGGGCGGCTCTGACGGATACACTTCGCCCCAGCAGCCCAGGCCTCTGCCTCTGCTCCGGCTGCCGGACAGACAGGTCAGGGGAACAGGGCTCAGCTTAAGGAATTTCTTTCCCGGGGTCCTCATTCAGGAAGGAGAACACGGGAACTCTCTCTCTCTCTGGACAACTCTCTGATGGGGCTGCTTCCTCTGTGGGGTGTGGAGTCATGTGACTTCTGCTCAGCTCGGCCGCGGCGTATGTTTAAGGAGTGGATGCCTTGGAAACGCGATGGCTTCCATTTTTAACAAATCAGGGGGGCCTTACCTGCAGAAAATAAGAGTTAAATTTGTAAGCATCCCTTTCCCTTTAAGACCTGGGCAATCCCATCGCCTTGCCTAGGAAGTTTGCTCACTCGTTCATTCATTCCACTCACATGTTAGCTGCCTCCTGTATGCCTGGGCCTCAGTGGAGGGCCCAGCTGCCATGCTCTAAGGCAGCGGTTCTGAACCTGTGGGTCGTGACCTGTTTTCTGATGGTCTTAGGCTCTACAGCAGTGACCCACAGGTTGAGAATCACTAGCAGGGTCGCCTAAGACCATCAGAAAACACAGATATTTACATTATGATTCACCACAACACGAGGAACTGTATTAAATGGTCGCAGCATTAGAAAGGTTGAGAACCACTGCGAAGGGGACTCGAGGACTTCGAATACTTGGCATCAGACAGCTGTTGACCTGCCTACATCTAATGGAGGTAGGGACAGTCCTGGAACGTGGCAGATATGAAGGAGGTGATGACAGCTGCTGTCTCATCGGACCACAGATGATGCAAACAAGCGCTGTGCCAGCAGTGGGTTGCAGGGAGAAGTTACAAGGTGTTCCTGTCTTCAGAGGCGCTCCGGTTCGTAAATATAAATGGCAATGCAGGACCACAGTGATAACAACCAGAGAAATGACTGTTTCGATCCAGTGTGGTAGAGGGGGGGGGGGGGGGGGCCCAGGGACGGGGCCTGAGGAGGTCCGAGAAAGTTTGAACTGAGTGGTAAATGGCAACTTTGGTGCCCTCATCAAACTACCTCCTGGTCGCCTCCTGCCCCTGAGAACTCCCGGTCTGTGAGAGGGAGCAGGCTGGGCTGAGGGACCTTCCCCACCCCCACCCCGCTTTCATGTATCCATCTCCTGCCTAGTCCCCTCCCATCATGAGTGTGAGCTGAACCAGGTGACTCGCTTCAGCCAAGAGGCATCGGTAAGACCAAGGCAAGCTGCAGCTTGAGGAGCACCTGCACCCTGGGGCTTGCCCTCTTGGAATGCTTCTTCCCGGAAGCTGGCGGCCATGCTGTAAGGAAGCTCAACCAGCCAGGTGAAGGGGACAATGGCGAGGTTTCCCTGAGACCCGCCCGGCAGGCCTGACCCTGCCCAGTGCAGTCAGGAAGTCCTGCCGAACATCATCCACTCCCTCCATAACCATTTCTGGAGGCCACCTTGGGAAAAGCGGCCCTCGCTGCGGGCAACTTTCCTTCCCCTTTAAAACTCTCTGACGTAAAGCTCCAGTGTCAGAAAGCAAAAGCAAGCATCCCAGGGACCTATTTATGTTGTATGACTTTACAGCAGCGGTTCTCAACTTGTGGGTCCCGACCCCTGTGGGGGTCAAACGACCCTTTCACAGGGGTCGCCTAAGACCATCGGAAAACACCTATTTCCCATGGTCTGAGGAACCAACACACGCTCCTCGGTGTAGCAAAGTGTAGCCATGTAGTTTACTGTTGTCAAATGAAGACTGTTACCCATGCGACACCACAATTCAAGACAAAATTTCATTTATTTGTCATTAGAAATAAATATTTCACAATATAAAATTACATATTGTTTTTGTGATTCATCCCTATGCTTTAATGATGTTCAATTGGTAACAACGAAAATACATCCTGCATATCAGATATTTACATTATAGTTCATAACAGTAGCAAAATGACAGCGATGAAGTAGCAACGGAAATAATTTTATGGTTGGGTGTCACCACCACATGAGGAGCTGTCTTAAAGGGTTTCAGCCTTAGGATGGTTGAGAACCACTGCTTTTACAGTGTAGGATAAAATGAGCTGAAGAAAAGATATGCCTGGCCAGTGAGAGGAAGGAAGGGGGACTTTTAGACTTTTTTTAAATCATAGAATGATTGAAGCACAAGAAAAATATAGAGAACTAGAGACCTGGTGCATGAAAATTCATGCACTGGAGTGGGGGGTCCCTCAGCCCAGCCTGCCTCCTCTCACAGACCGGGAGCCCTCAGGGGCAGGAGGCAACCCCGTGATCAGGGAAAGGCGACGTCCCATCACACCTCTGCTGCTGCCACTGCTGGCAGCGCAAGCCTCCGCTGGCCCTGGTTACCCGAGCCTCGGGTGGCCCTGGGTGGCTGGGCAGCCGCCATCTGAGGTTTGCCTGAGCCTCGGGCCAGCCCTGGGCAGCTGGGAGCCTGAGGGACTGGAGACTCTGGAGGCAGGCATGCAGAGCACAGTCTTGCCGTGTGCCTGCCACCCCAGTGGGGCTGGGGGGACTGGGTGCCACCATCTTGTGGCTTGGCTGTGGGCACCGTCATATTCAAAGGCATGGCAGTCAATTAACATATCCCCGCCTTATTGGTTGTGGGCTCTGCCATCTTTGAGGGCAGGGCTAGTTAGCATATTCCCTCCCTATTAGATAGAATCATATCTGTCACCCAGCTTTGCCAATCTTTGAATTTTCCGCATTTGCTTCTAATCATTTCGGTACAGATGAAACTCCTGTGTACCCCTCTCCAATCCCTCTCCTCACCCTCCTCCCCTCCAGTATGTTGTTTCTCATCCCCGTGCACGGATTTATATATTTACTACATATGAGTGTGTCCTAAAGAGTGTTTCAGATTTTTCACACTAATCCTATCAGACTTTACATAACCTCGACAGCCTGCTGTTCTTACTCGATGATGTTTTTTTGAGATGTAGCTACGTTAACACCTGTCGCTCTTATTCACTCCTTTTACCTGTCTTACGTTCCCTTTGTCAAACATGTGTCCGTTCTCCTGTGGTCGAGCCTTTGCATTGTTTCCATGCTTCTCTCAGACAGACAATGCTGCAGTGATGTACGCTGCAATTATAGGCCAGCGTGCCCGTGTGGGAGACTTTCTAGGAGAAACACCTGTGTCAGAGGAGGGGGCATTGGCTCTGACAGACATCCTGGGTGGCATTTTGAGTTCAGAACCTGCAGCCCCAGGCATATGAGATGTGCCTCTGTCTTCCACCCGGAGGGCCCCCTATGCTAGGTGAGCGATGTGGCCACCTCTCCAAGAACGTAGTCCCAAACAACACCCTTCCATCCGGGCCCCGCTGGGATCGTCTCTCTTGTGGCTTTTTTCTTTGGGGTTTGCAGTTGGACACATGGACATGCTGGAGTGTTGTGATGATTCATCCTGAGTGTGACAGTAGCAGAGTCAGGAAGGAGGGCGTGACTGTGGAGAGAAGGGGAAATGGATTGTTTTGGAAAATCAGGAGGATCGATGTTCCGCTCGGCTATTCCTGGCTCACAAACCACCCGGCAAAGATTTGTTATTCTCCGAATTCTGTGGATTCCTTTATTGCTCTCTCCTGGGCGTCCTCACCTGGTTAGGTTCAGCTGAAGGACCTGGTGGGTGGAAAGTCCCTGAGGGTCCTGCTCACATCTCTATATATTTTTTTAAATGTTTCATTTTATTGATTTTTTATAGAGAGGAAGGGAGAGGGATAGAGAGCTAGAAACATCGATGAGAGAGAGACATCGATCAGCCGCCTCCTGCATGCCCCCTACTGGGGATGTGCCCACAACCAAGGTACATGCCCTTGACAGGAATCAAACCTGGGACCTTTCAGTCCCCAGGCCGATGCTCTATCCACTGAGCCACACAGGTGGTTTCGGCACATCTCTGAAACTTGGTGCTGGCTCAGCTGGGTCACTTGGCCTCGCCGCCACCTGGTCTCACCCTCCAATAGGCTAATCCCGCTTCCTGACATGGTGATCTTTTGGGGAGCTTTCTACGAGAGAGGGAGAAGACTCCGTACTAACTCTTGCAGGCAAGGCCTAGAATTCACCTAGCATCATTGTCTCCTGGACTCCATTGGCCAACCCAGGTCGCCAGGCCAACCCAGGTTTCCGGACAGGACAAGTGGACCCTCCCTCTGGTCAGAAGGAGCAGCCAAGTCATGGGACGTGGCAAAGATGCGTGGGACAAATGGCTTCGGCTGCCTCTGAAAGCCATCTGCCCTGATGGAGCGGTGTGGGCAGAGATGAAAATGGAACACTCACCACTGAGGTTCTCACTAGAGTGTTCTGTGCGGTTCCCAAAATAGGCTGAGGTGATATCGAGCCCATCGGCCTGGCTTTTCTGGCAAGGAAGAGGCTGGTGGAGGGAGAGAGCTTTTAAAGGATGGATGCTGGCTGGTTCTCCTCTTCACCTGAAAGGTCAATCAGGAATCTACCTTTGACCTTGGTGAATCAGCTCTTTAAAAGGCTATTTTTTAAAAACACCTTGTGTGGAGAGTGCATTGTGCTCGCTGCTGAAGATGCAGCAGTGAACGAAAGAACTGTGGTCCCTCCTCCCTCAGAGCTTTTGGTCTGTGGAAAGGAAAGAGGCACGAAACAATTACGCAGTTAAAGATTTAGTGACAATGCCTTTACACAGCTGAAGGTGTAATGCCACAGGAGAAGTAAGGCATATGTGGGGTGAGGATATAAGTGGGGTCCCTGATCTGATGTCAGGATCAAGGAGAACTTCCTTGAGGAAAACATGGAGCTAATTTTTTAAAATATGTTTTTATTGATTTCAGAGAAAGGAAGGAAAAGGGAGAGATAGAAACCAACGATGAGAGACAATCATTGACTGGCTGCCTCCTGCCTGCCCCGCTACTGGGGATGGAGCCCACAACCCGGGCATGTGCCCTGACTGGGCATCACACCGTCACTTCCTGGTTCATGAGTTGACACCCAACCACTGAGCCACACCAGCCAGGCAGGAGCTAATTTTTGAGGAAGAAATAGGCATGGCACAGGCTAACGCAGTAGAGGAGGGTGGTAATGAATAATTCAAGCAGAAGAGACAACAAGGACTGAGTTCCTAGGAAGGGAAGAAGCCCACGTGTTGGAGGAGCTAAGAAAACAGAAAAGGAGAGGTGACCAGATGAGACTGGGCAAACAGGCAGGAGGCAGGTCCTGCAGACCTGGTAGACCACTTATAGGATCTGCGTCTGTCCTGAACTGGTGTTCTCATAAGATGAGGAAGAGGCCCCACGTGTGCCGAGGAAAAGCCACCTGAGAACAGCGAGTGGCCCCCGGCTACCAGCCAAGGGGAGAGTTCTCACCAGAAACCAGACCTACCAACACCTTGATCTTGGACCTCCAGCCTCCAGGACTGTGAGAAAATAAGCTTCTGTTGCTTAGACACCCCCGCCCCCAGGCTGTGGCATTTTGTTCTGGAAGTCCTAGCCAACTAATACAGCATGTGAAATACTGAGATTTATGCTCTAAAAGACCATCCTGGCTGCTACATGGTAGACCAGTGGTTCTCAACCTTTCTAATGCCCCAACCCTTTAATACAGTTGCTCACGTTGTGGCGACCCCCAATCATAAAATTATTTCCGTTGCTACTTCATGACTGTAATCTTGCTACTGTTATGAACTGTAATGTAAATATCTGATAGGCAGGATGTCTTTTCGTTGTTACAAATTGAACATAATTAAAGCATAGGGATTCATCACAAAAACAATATGTAACTATATATTGTGAAATATTTCTAATTATAAATAAATGACATTTTTGTCTTGAATCATGGTGTAGCATGGGTAACAGTCTTCATATGACAACAGTAAACTACATGGCTACACGTTGCGGCATCGAGGAGCGGTGTGTTGGTTCCTAAAACCATGGGAAATAGGTGTTTTCTGATGGTCTTAGGTGACCCCTGTGAAAGGGTCGTTCGACCCCCAAAGGGGTCGAGACCCACAGGTTGAGAACCGCTGTGGTAGACGGACCCAAGGCACAAAAATCGTTAGGAGCCTGGACAGACATCTGGGTGCACACACAGACACCCTGTTGTTGTGTAGAGATTCCCATGTAACCAAGGGAACCTACCCCCAAAGCCAGCTCAGGTTTTTCCTCTTTCTGTTTCAGATCCTCCCTACAGCCAGGCGCGTGGGGGAGGGACATGGATGTGACTGGGGTGGTAGGGGGTGCCATAGGGTTTCTGGGCTTCCTGCTGGCTGTACATCCATGCTCCGAGATGCACGCCTCCCATCTCACTGCGGATGGTGGCTGGGCCCAGTCAACCTCGGGTCCCTGAGGGGTAATTCCAGCTGCATGTCTGCTCAGTGTCCTGTACTCGAAGGTACTGTGTGTCCCAGGACCCGGAAGTCTGCAGAAGTTGTTTCTCCAAAGACATTTAGTTCCCTACCCAGTGGGCATGGCCTCGCTCCAGAACCCAAGGTCTGCGCTGTGTTTCTCCCACAGGACTGGCCACAGACTCCACGTGGCTTCTTTACCTCCAACACCAGAGGGTCAAGCAAAGCATATGGCCCGAGGGGCAGAGGCGCTGTGGCTGCAGCCAATCTCCCCGACCCCCCAACCCTCCCCCACCCCGAGTCCTCTCATGTGGTCCATTGTATGGCCTTTCCCATCCGCTGACGGCCCCCAGAAGGGAGTGTTCATTCCCCTACCAGGTGCTCAAGTCCTTAGACGTTTGCTAAACACTTTTCTTTTTTTCTGTCTGTCTTTTATAGAGTTTAAAATTACAGTGGTACCTCGAGACACGAGTGCCCTAACATACGAGATTTTTGAGATACGAGCCGTCGAGCGAGCGATTTTTGCTTTGAAATACGAGCAACGTTTGAGATAGGAGTCATCGTGAGGATCGGCCGGCTGCGCATGACCCACCAGTTTACCGCAACTCGAGCGTCTCATAGTTTCCCACGCCTCAAGGTGACGGAACAAATTAAACGCGTATCTCGAGGTACCACTGCAGAACTAGAACGGAGGCAGGTGTGGGGCTGAGATCCCCGCCCCCTGCTCCACTGGACCCCCCCTGGGAGCACAGGACAGAAAAATCAACAACTTTGGCCCCCAGGAAGCCACTGGCCGTTTCACCAGCTCTGCCACTCACTTGCCGCTTAGCAACTCACTGCTGCTCCCAACTCAGTTCAGGTCTGAGAAATAGCAATAGGAGTTGGCCCCTGCCTGCCCGCCTGCCCCCTCCAGCTAGCATAAGAATCAATATCCTGTGCAAGGGTGTTGTAAACTCCTCAGTTGCTATTTCAGTCACGAGGGTGAGAAACCAGACATGAACCAGATGAGGCCGAAGAGGAATGTCCTGGCTGAGTCTCAAGACCCAGGACAGGGTACTCTGCTCTCTCACCCGGCAGCTCCCTCGAACCAGTTTCTTTCTTTGTCAGGATGGCTCCTCCCACCGCCTGCAGCATCTTCCAGCTTCACCTGCCAACGGAAGCTCCCCCATCTATTAGTACCAACTTGAAAAATCCCAGCGAAGGTTCTCATTGGTCCCACCTGGGTCACGTGCCCATCTGTGGATGTGGGGTACTCTGTTTAGCAGCCTTTTAGAACTACATATTTGGAGAGCTGGGAGGCTCCGTTCCTCCAAAGAAAAGAGGTGGTATTCTAGATAGGAGTCACGTGATGGGGAGGTATCTACCGTGGAGGGAGGGTTTGATACCAGTATTATATTACCACTGGCATCCGTATAAAAGTTGGCCACATTTTCCTAATTTCCCATTGTCCTTGGGCAAAATAGTGGCGAAGGCCTCGGCTCTGGATTGCGGACTTCCTGCCTTCAAATCTGGCTCCACCACTTCCTGCCTGTGTGAGAGTAGGCAGGTTGCTTCACCTCTCTGTGCCTCACGCCATCTATTGGTAACGATTGAAAGAGCGGATACACGTGGGACGTGCAGAGTCCCACCTGGTACCAGCCCGGTGCTCAATAAATGCTACCGGTGTCATTGGCAGATGTTATGCCCAGAGTTTGGGGTCCCCAATAATCAACCACCAGGGAGCCTTTTTCTGATGCAAAAGCAAAGAGTCTTTATTCAAACCCGGGTTTGGCTCCCAGCCTCTTTCTGGCGCAGCAACAAGATGAGAGAGCGAGCCCCGGAAGAACAGTGGGTTACATGGGGTTGGTCATTTGGGTGGGCTTAGGGAAGTGACATGGGTTACAGAGATTGGTCAGTTTTCTATGGCCTAGTCTTATTAGGACCCTCACTGTGTTCCTGGAGCTTCATTGGTCCATTCAGGTGGTGGTCGGGGAAGTTAGGACATGGCTGGCACCCCTGTGGCCACTCCCAGAAAAGGGAGGGGGTTGAGGCAGGGGGCCCAGCCCTAGAGGACAAGATGGAGGAGAGTTCGTTTCTGCTTTGTCCTTTCACAGAGAAAAACTGGCAGTGCCTGGGCACCCCTGCGGGAGAGAGAGCACCCCCCTCACCTACTCCCCAGCTTTCTTCCAGAGACCGCGTTCCAGCAAAGACTTCGGGAGCTGTGTTGTGCGGTGAGCCCCGAGAATGTCACAAGGTCCTGTCAAAGTGTCTCTCCTCCAGGAACTCCCCGCACCTGAGGGAGGCAGACCTACAAGAGAGGCTTCTCTGCAAGGTGGCTTTCGCTGGTTCGAAGCGGACACGGGACTCTGGGGGAAAGGCAGGCAGACAGGCGATGAGCCCAGAGGCAGCTGCCTGGGGAAACCACACCTGAGCTAAGACCAGAGGATGGCTAAGCGCTGGCCACGCCAGGGAAGGGCATGGTGCGAGCTGGTCCTCAGGCTACTGTATCTCCGCTCCAGACCCCCAGTTCCCTTCGCACGGCTGGAGCTCAGCAAGTTCCACGTCTCCCTCGTCAGCGGGGTCCTGGTGGGTCCTGTCAGCTTCTCCCCAGCAGGAGCCCATCAGCCTGAAAGCATCAGGGGACGATGCCAGCTCTCTCCCGGCTCCGAGGAGGGCAGCCACTAGAAAGCAACTGGCAAAGAGCAGGGGCTGGACCGCTGGAGGTGGGGGAGCAGGGAGAGGAGGGAGAGGGCGGCAGGGAACCCAGTAAACCAGTGGGCAGGCAGCCTCAGAAAGGTTCCCAGGGGTCAACAGGCAAGGTCAAGTGTTTAGATGGCCTTCATGTCCATCACTTAGTACCAGAAGCAGGCAGCTGGGGACAGGAGCCAGCCCCAGGGCCGTTCAAAAATAAGACCCGAGGCCCTAGGATGTGGGTGCCAGCAGGAAGGGCCTGGGCCCAGAGAAACTACGGGGCAAGACAGGGAAACAAAGCCCCATAACAGCCCCTCAGCCTTCCAAGTGTTACAGAAAACCGGAATAATCAAACCACGCTCGGAGAGTTTGGAGTTACATTTATTACGCGCGGGTCCAGAGGAAAATGTTTCTCAAATTCTGGGCCCCAC
>JAAGEH010000041.1:64057629-64080836 GCA_011751065.1 Lasiurus cinereus
GCCCTTCTCTGCCAAGTGGCTGCCATTGTTCTTTGCCCTCATCTTTGTCTC
The DNA here is from genome assembly GCA_011751065.1 of Lasiurus cinereus. NCBI lineage: Eukaryota > Metazoa > Chordata > Mammalia > Chiroptera > Vespertilionidae > Lasiurus > Lasiurus cinereus. The sequence goes on from JAAGEH010000041.1 coordinate 64,057,681, forward strand.
GCATCGCTGGACTCTGCGGAGTCTGATCCAGCGCCACCGACGAGGTGACGCCTCGATCTGATTCCCCCTTTCATGTAATCCAGCCCATAAATGCCACTTACTCTTAGATTCAGAACTTTTTCTTTCTTTTTAGACTTTTTATTTTTGTGGGTTTTTGTGGGGTTTTTTTGTGTGTGTTTTTTAGTGTTGGGATTTTTGTTGTCATTATTATTTTGTGTTTGCTTGTTTTTCAGTCTGTAGCATTTAGAGGTGTTTTTTAAAAATTGGTTTTTATTTTTCCCTTTCGGCCGTGTTTTTACAAAGACGAGGCCTTTGCTCTTGGTAAATTTTGAGACAGAATTCAGACAAAACTATAAAATTCTGCCCTTTTAAAAATCAATGGGTAGCGAGGAAGAAAAATGAATCAGTAGACATTTGCACCTTCACAACGTCTAAAGACTTTGGCTTTTAAGAGGAAAAGAGGTGTATATGCAAACCTCAAGTTTCCTATCAAAAGAACACTTCATTTTAAAGTGATTTTTCCAAGAGTTATGTGCCTCTTGTTGAATTCTTAATGTTGTTCCTACGTATTTTAGATTCATTCCCAAGGACTCGGATTCCATGTTAAAATTAGGGATCAACGTGATATGTTTAAGAAAGCCAGTCATAAATAAGAAAGGGGAGAAAGAAAGAAAGAAAGAAAGAAAGAAAGAAAGAAAGAAAGAAGGAAAGAAGGAAGGAAGGAAGGAAGGAAAGAAGGAAGAAAGGAAGAAAGGAAGAAAGAGAAGGAGGGAAGGAAGGAAGGAAGGAAGGAAGGAAGGAAGAAAGGAAGGAAGGAAGGAAGGAAGGAAGGAAGGAAGGAAGGAAGGAAGGAAGAAACCTAGTCATAACCTTTCATTCCCATTGAGAAAAGGCATCCCCCATCCCCCTCCAAACAACAGAAAGAAAGCAAAGTCATCTAAACAGAGGTCCTCGAAATCCATTAGCAACCAGACCCCCATTCAGCGTGCTTCTGTTTGTTTTACACAAACACGTATGCCTACACACAGAAGCATGTACGTTCGTGTGTGCGGGGCATTTTCTGGAAGGATACCCATGAAGATGTTAACGCCTGTTGCCTGCAAGGAGGGAGCTTGGGAAGTGAGACTCGCTTCGGCCGGTGAGCGCGGTCAAGGTCAACGGGGTGTTTGGTGGTTGTTGTCTCCGCGGTTGCAGAAGCAGGAATCTCAGCGGTGGGCGCTGCTGTGTGGTTACAAAGAGACAGGGCACAAGGGGATAATGATTTCCTGGAAGCTCGGCCTCCCGCCTCCCTACAGCGGGGTGATCACCTCGGTCCCTGCAGTCCGCCCCTTTCTGCTTCAGCGGCCTGCAGTCATTTCTATTATCCGCAGCCATACCTTGACCTGACGCGGGGCGGGAGGAAGGGGGAGAATTACAAATCCCCGAGGACCGCTTCGAAGGAGATTGCCATGGCCTTTGTTGGATGTCCCCCCTGAGGGATGAACTCGATGCCCTGACCCAGATCCTGGCTTTGCCCAGCAGCGCTGATCTGGCCTTGTCCTACTTTCCCCACCCCTGCAACAAGATATGTGTGTTTGTGCATTTGCCCAAACGCTGTGGGTGTAAGTGGCAGACATTCGTGCATTGTACTTCAGACGGTGTGCGTGGCATTAGTCACGACCAAAGAGCAAGAAAGGATGGAGCGGATTTGTCTTTTCTGCTCTGTCTCCTTCAACTCTCTCTGTTCTTGCCTCTCTTTCTTTCTTTTCTTTTTTAATTTTTTTATTAATGTATTACCTGTGTACATATCTTCCCATTGCCCCCCCATACACTCTCATGCATACCCTAACCCCCCCAGTGTCTTGCGTCCATTCGTTATGCTTATAGGCATGCAGACAAGTCCTTCGGTTGATCTCGTATCTACCCCACCTCTCCCTAACCTTCCCGCTGTAATTTGACAGTCTGTTTGATTCTTGCCTCTCTTTCATGCAAAACTGTTAGCTGTTCTCTGTCCCCCACAAAAGTGTAATTACTACCACTGGCGGCTCTTGGGTCATCTTATCACAATTTATAAGAGGGACTTTCTTCCCCCAACTTCAGTTGGAAAAAAACCCCGGGGAATAATTCTGACTGAATTCGATTGGTGTGTGGGTTTGTCCCTCGGATAAATCACTGTGTCACTGAGAGTGGAGTAGCTGGGTTGAAGCGGGGTCTTACCGCAAAAGACTGAAGGATGCTTAACAAGACATAAAGGACCGCTGCAGTGTGAACCCTTGACTGCTCCACACATACACAGCTATCTCTGTATACACACCACACCACTCCCGTGATGGTTATGCTTGAAAACTGTGACACACACACACACACCCCCAATATACAAGAAGACCACATTCCCTAGGATAGTTTCACAAACAGCAGCAATGAGTCCGCTCTGTGTACCCATGTCCTCAGAGAGTCCTAGGGACATAGTAGTCGTAAACTGGTTCTCTGGGAAAAAATAAGAGGGTGGGGGGGGAGCCTTTGTTTGTATTGTTTGCCAATTTCTTTTTTTTTAAATATATTTTTTATTGATTTTTTACAGAGAGGAAGGGAGAGGGATAGAGAGTTAGAAACATCCATCAGCTGCCTCCTGCACCCTCTCCACTGGAGATGTGCCCGCAACCAAGGTACCTGCCCTGGACCAGAATCGAACCTGGGACCTTTCAGTCCACAGACTGACATTCTATCCACTGAGCCAAACTGGTTTCAGCTGTTTGCCAGTTTCTATGTGTAAATGTTTCTCTGTGACCGATATCAAGCAAAATTCCTGGAAACGTATCCTCTCTCAAGCTCTCATGCCATTGACCTCTTCCGTACTGACCCAGAGTTAGACTTCACGTCCCTTTATGTGATAACAGCAAGCTTGAAGCAAGCACAGAGACTTAAAAAGTAATTGCACATGGAAGCTTGCCCTCGCTTGCTCCACTTGGTACCCTGACATCTCCATGGGAATGAGCCGGATGGTGGAGACTATAACCAATGGCCCTGTTTGCCCCCGCCAACAGCCAGAAATGTGAGGGTGCGTTGCGGTGGGGGGGAGGGGGGGAAGTGAGGGGAAGAAGCCCCCCAACCTAGAGGAGGCCACAGAAACTTGACTAAGCCCAGCCAAGACTAGAGGAACTGACCCAGCCCCAAATGTTGACCCACAGAATCAGTAACTAATAAATGCTTACCATGTTAAGCCATGCATGTTAAGGTAATCTGTTACACCGTAAAAGCTATTTGATACCTTAGCATAGTCACCAAAGGGAAGCAACCAAGGATTATATTTATTTTTTAATATGTTTTATTGATTTTTACAGAAAGGAAGGGGGAGGGATGAGAGAGGAACGTCACCTTAATACCAAAACCAGAAAAAGACAGAGAATTACAGGCCAATATACCCCATGAACATAGATGCCAAAATCCTCAACAAAATTCTAGCAAATCGCATCTAGCAGTACATCAGAAAGATCATATACACCATGACCAAGTAGGATTTATCCCAGGGATGCAAGGATGGTACAATATCCACAAATCAATAAACATGATACATCACATAAACAAATTGAGAGATAAAAATCACATACTCATATCAATTGATGCAGAAAAAGCATTTGACAAAATCCAACACCCTTTCTTGATAAAAACTCTCAACAGGGTGGGAATAGAAGGATCATACCATAACATAATAAAAGCCTTATATGATAAACCCACAGCTAACATCATACTCAATGGGTAAAAACTAAAACCATTTCCCCTAGGAACAGGAACAAGACAGGGATGCCCATTCTCACCACTCCTGTTCAACATAGTACTGGAAGTATTAGTCATTGCAATTAGACAAGAAGAAGAAATAAAAGGCATCTAAATTGGAAAATAAGAAGTAAAGCTGTCCTTATTTGCACATGACATGATATTGTACATAAAAAACCCAAAAGACTCCATTTAAAAACTAATAGACTTAATAAATGAATTCGGTAATGTAGCAGGATACAAAATTTACACCAAGAAATCTATGGCATTTCTATACACCAATAGTGAATTTATAGAAAGAGAGACTAATAAAGCAATCCCATTTACCATCACACCAAAAATATTTAGATACCTAGGAATAAACTTAACTAAGGAGGTAAAAGACCTATATGCAGAAAACTATAGGACACTGAAAAAAGAGATAGAGGAAGACATAAACAGATGGAAGAGCATACCATGTTCATGGATTGGGAGAATCAACATCATTAAAATGTCCATACTACCCAAAGCAATCTACAGATTCAATGTACTCCCCATTAAAACACCAACGGCATATTTCACAGACCTAGAAAGAACTCTCCAAAAATTCATCTGGAACAAAAAAAGACCCCAAATAGCCACAGCAATCCTGAGAAAGAAGAATAAAGTAGGTAGAATCTCAATACCAGATTTCAACCCGTATTACAAAGCCACTGTTCTCTGAACAGCCTGGTACTGGCACAAAAACAGACATATAGACCAATGGCATAGAATAGAGAATCCAGATATCAACCCAAACCACTATGCTCAATTAACATTTGACAAAGGAGCCATGAACATACCATGGAGTCAAGACAGTCTCTTCAATAAATGGTGTCGGGAAAATTGGACACATACATGCAAGAAAATGAAACTAGACCAACTTCCACCATACACAAAAATAAACTCAAAATGGATACAGGACTTATACATAAGATAGGAAACGATAAAAATACTAGAGGAATCCACAGGCAGCAAAATCTCAGACATATGCCCAAGGAACTTCTTCACTGATACTGCTCCTAGGGCAATGGAAGCTAAAGAGGAAATAAACAGATGGGACTACATCAAAATAAAAAGCTTTTTCACAGCAAAAGAAACCATCAACAAGATAACAAGAAAGCCCACTGTATGGGAGAACATATTTGCAAATGTTATCACTGATAAAGGTTTAATCTCCAACATCTACAGGCAATTTATGCAACTGAATAAAAGGAAGATAAATGACCCAATAAAAAAATGGGCAATGGCTGAAACCGGTTTGGCTCAGTGGATAGAGCATCAGCCTGTGGACTGAAAGGTCCCAGGTTCAATTCTGGTCAAGGGCATGTGCCTTGGTTGCGGGCACATCCCCAGTGGGGGGCATGCAGGAGGCAGCTAGTCAATGTCTCTCTCTCATCGATGTTCCTAACTCTCTATCCTTCTCCCTTCCTCTCTGTAAAAAAAAATCAATAAAATATATATTTTTTAAATGGGCAACAAACCTAAATAGAATCTTTTCCAAAAAAAGACAGAAAGAAGACCAAGAGACACATGAAAACATGCTCAAAGTCACTAATTATCCGAGAGATATAAATCAAAACGACAATGTGGTACCATCTCACACCTGTCAGAATGGCCATCATCAACAAATCAACAAAGGACAAGTGTTGGCGAGGATGCGGAGAAAAAGGAACCCTCATGCACTGCTGGTGGGAATGAGACTGGAGCAGCCACTGTGGAGAACAGGATGGAGTTTCCTCAAAAAACTAAAAACTGGAACTCTCATTTGACCCAGTGATCCCACTCCTAGGAATATATCCCAAGAAACTAGAAACACCAATCAGAAAGGATATATGCACCCCTATGTTCATAGCAGCACAATTTACAATAGCTAAGATTTGGAAACAGCCTGGGTGCCCGTCAGCAGATAGTAGATCAGAAAACTATGGTACATCTACACAGTGGAATTCTATGCCGCCATAAAAAAGAAAGAATTCTTACCATTTGCAGCAACCTGGATGGAACTGGAGAGCATTATGCTAAGTGAAATAAGCCAGTCAATGAAAGAAAAATACCACATGATCTCACTCATTTATGGATAATAAAGAACATTATAAACTGATGAACAAAAAGATAGATACAGAGGCAGTAAAGCATCAAACAGACTGTCAAATTACAGTGGGAAGGTTAAGGAGAGATGGAGTAGATAAGAGATCAACTGAAGGACTTGTATGCATTCATATAACCATAACCAATGGACTCAAGACACTGGGGGGTGAGGGCATATATGGGGGTGACGTAGGGGGCAATGGGAAGATATGTACACATATAATACATTAATAAAAAATAAGCCAAAACCGGTCCAGGTTTGATTCCGGTCAAGGGCATGAACCTTGGCTGCGGCACATCCCCTATGGGGGGCATGCAAGAGGCAGCTGATCTATGTCTCTCTCTCATCGATGTTTCTAACTCTCTATCCCTTCATCTCTGTAAAAAAATCAATAAAATATATTTTTAAAAAATAAAATAAAAATTAAATCAATCAATCAAATGATGCCAATGAAGAACAAGCCACAGACTGGAAGAAGATATTTCCAATTCAGGTAACTGACAACAGTATCCAGATTATATACCATGTATAAGTCAACATTTACAAATGAATAAAAAAAAATAGCCCAAGTAAAACATCGGCAATAAATCATAAACAGGCTATTAACAAAATAAGTGGGGATGGAGGGGAATGGATGGCCAATTAAAACATAAAAAGATGCTCTACCTTAATAACAATTATAGGAATGCAAATTAAAGTGTAATGCACAAGATTCCTTTTAAACGTTTTTAGACTTCCTGATGGAGACAGGAAAAGAACCCTAGAACAAATGGAAACTCAAACCGTGATCTAGGTTAGGATTAAACTTTAATTAATTTTTCATGAATTAGTTAGACACACTGATTCTAAAGTTCTTATGGAAACAGCCAAACCAATAAGAATGGCCAGCTCGCACGCCCTCCTTCTCATGCCTGCGCATTTCCCTGCCTGCTCTCCCTCCTTCCCTCCTCCCCACGGCCCACAGGTACATTACCTTTGCCTTTCTCTCTCCTAAGCTCCAAAGGCCCTACTAATAGCCAAGAAAATTCTAAAATAAAAGAATGTGAGGGAAGATTGGCCTTATGGAATATGAAAACATATTATAAAGCTAAAATAATTAAAAGTGCCCTGGCCAGGTTGGGTAGCTCAGTTGGTAAGAGCATCCTGATGCACCAAGATTGTACCCAGGTTGTGGGTTCGATCCTCGGCACCTACAAGGAGCAACCAATGAATACATGATGTTTCTCCCTCTCTCCCTTCCTCTCTCTAAAATAAATAAATTAATATTTTTAATAATTAAAAGTATAGAACTGGCAAATTATCAAATATGGGAACCTCCAATTGAATAGCCAATGGAACAAAATTAAAAATCCAGAACCAGACACACACGTAGATGGAAATATAGTTAAAAATAAAGGTGCCCTGCTGAGACCGGTTTGGCTCAGTGGATAGAGCGTCGGCCTGCGGACTGAAAGGTCCCAGGTTTGATTCCGGTCAAGGGTGTGTACCCTGGTTGCGGGCACATCCCCCATAGGAGGTGTGCAAGAGGCAGCTGATCGATGTTTCTCTCTCTCATCGATGTTTCTAACTATCCCTCTCCTTTCCTTTCTGTAAAAAAATCAATACAATATATTTTAAAAAAATAAAGGTGCCCTTTCAAATCAATGGATGAAAGATGGAGTCTTCAATAAATGGTATTGAGACATCTAGGTAACTCTCTTGGGAAAAAATAGTAAGATATATCCAGATTTCTTGCCTTTTACCAAGATGATTAACAAGTGAATCAAGGATTTAAATGTAAAAACAACACCCTACAAGAAAATATGGGGGGAAATGTGTTATACCACAAAACCCAGAAGCCATAGGTAGCTGTCAGAGTCCAATCGGGTAACATAAATCACACAGCATTTTATTAACAGGAAAACATGAAAGAATTCTCAGCTACGTAAGACTGCTGAAAGGCTAAAAGAAGAATGGTAAATGTAAAAGAATAAGAAGCAGGTATATTCATCGCTGCCCGCAGTTGCTGCTGCTATTTGACCTTTGACCCCAGTTCCTGACACAGAGCTCCTAAACCCTTATAATCCCCTGAGTGACAGAGGTGCTAGCAGCACCTTTCATCCTGCTCTTCGGTCTTGGACCCATTCCTGACACAGAGCCCCTAAAATGCTCCGAATTTCTTGAGGGATGGGGGTAGGAGAGCCTCTTATGCAGAACTAAACCCCTTGGAACTTCCTGGGGGATGAGAGTATCACTGGCTTTAAGGCTTGGAGGGCTCCTGGACTGGATGCGGGGGAAGGGGGCGGGGTGTTGGAAGGAGCCCATCACCAGAAAGACTAACCAGCCTTGGTTCTCACACAGGTTCCATGTACAGACATGCTCCGATGGCCACGTGCTGTGCTCAGAGCTCCGAGTTTTCTTAGCGAGAAAAAGCCTGCCCATGTGGCTCAGTGGGTGAGTGAAGACGCATGAACCAGGAGGTCACAGTTCCTTCCCGGTCAGGGCACACACCTGGGTTGCAGGCTCCATCCCCAGTAGGGGGCATGCGGGAGGCAGCTGATCCATGATTCTCTGTCATCACTGATGTCTCTCCCTTCTTCTCTGAAATCAATAAAAACACATTTTTTTAGAAAAGAGGAAGAGCCCTAACTAGTTTGGCTAGGTGGATAGAGCCTCAGCCTGAGGACTCAAGGGTCCCGGGTTCGATTCCGGTCAAGCGCATGTACCCTTGGTTGCAGGCACATCCCCAATAAGAGGTGTGCAGGAGGCAGCTGATGGATGTTTCTCTCTCATCGATGTTTCTAACTCTCTTTCCCTCTCCCTTCTTCTCTGTTAAAAAAATCAATAAAATACATTTTTTTAAAAAAGAAAAGAGGAAAAGCAACAGCAAAGTCTACAAACCCCTAAGACACATCTCTCCTCCCCTGAGTTCTACCTGTGAGGCCAGCCCCAGCCCCCCTGGCTGGTCAGAACCAACACTCAGGCTGCATGGCATGGACCAGGCAGGGAGCGCCAGACTCTGGACACCCGATCACCTCAGCCTTTGGGTGTTCCTAGCCTCACCCGCCATTTCGGATCTGCACCCAAGAGTTTACAGGCGATTTCACCCCCTCCAGCTGCCAGCGAGAAGACAGCCGTCACCAAAGTCCCGCTACTGCCACCGTCCTAGGGGAGGTCTGAGCTGAGCCTGCGGCCCTGTGTCTCCGGGCGAATGAGTGAGGCCGAGCTGTAAGATCTCCCGGTTGTGCCGAGACCGGTTTGGCTCAGTGGATAGAGCGTCGGCTTGCAGACTGAAAGGTCCCGGGTTCGATTCTGGTCAGGGGGCATGTACCTTGTTTGCGGGCACATCTCCACTGTGGGGCGTGCAGGAGGCGGCTGATCGATGCCTCTCTCTCATCGATGTTTCTGACTTTCTATCTCTCTCCCTTCCTCTCTGTAAAAAATCAATAAAATATATTTAAAAAAAAAAGATCTTCCGGTTGTCATGCCCACTAAGATGCGAAGATCTCCCCCTGCCAGTGTCTGCCTGGCCCCGGGCTCAGTGCCCGAGCTCCATTCTAATCTCCCAACCCAACTGGCCCAGCATTTGTCCCCTCCCAACTCTACGAGAGGTCGCCTGGCCCAAATGCCCTGCCCTGAAGATACATCTTCCTCCATCTTCTGCTTCCCCGCTAGACACAGGGGTCATCCTTGCCCCCAGCCAGCCAGAGCCAGTGCCTGCGGCCGCTCCGGGCAGCGAAGGGAGCGAGTCCATCAGCAGGTGGAGCTCTGGCTGCAGGGCCCTGGGCAGCGGCGGTGGAGACACCCCCTCCTCCCCTGGGGAGTTGGCAGCAGTTAGGAGGAGGGGCTGAGGGGTCCCCTGGGAACCGCCAGAGGCTGCCCAGTGCCTCCTTGTGTAACCTCGAGGGGCACAGGGACACAGGTCGCGCTGATCTCTGCTGCAGGCCAGGGGCAGGCTGGCCATCCTCAGCTGCCTCCCCGGTGGAGAAAGAAGGAGGCGCTGAGCTGGAGGGAGTCTGGGTTCTCTCCTGAGCCAACCTGGGCCCCGCCCTGTGGCCCCATGGCCCATATCGCAGGAACCTCCAGCTTCTGGAACAGTCTTCAGAGGCCTCACACCATGCTCGGCACACGTCCGGAGCAAAAAATGCTTTCTGCGTCAAGGGGAGACTCTGAAAGCCAGGCCTGCTTCGCCGGAGCTGCTGGTTTCCTGGCAAAGCAGGGTGCGGTACAGCTCCCGTGTCCTTCGTGTGCTGGGACCGTGGCCCATTGCCCTCACTGTCTCCGGCCTGTCCTTCAGCCACACACCTGGCAGGTGTGGCTCAGTTGGTTAGAGCTGCATCCCGTGCACCAAGAGATTGAGGGTTCTATTCTCAGTTAGGGCACATACCCGGGTTGTAGGTTTGATCCTCAGTCAGGGTGTATACAGGAGGCAACTGATCAATGCTTCTCTCTCTTTTCCTCTCCCTAAAATCAATAAAGACAAGATTTTAAAATAAATAAATCAGCATTGTGATTTTAAACAACAACACTACCTCTCTATGGGCGGCCTTTGTGTCCATTTTGCTAGTCTCCCTTGGAAGGGACAGCGAGGCTGGGGAGGCCCCTGGATTCTCTCCCTTTTGCAGGTCTGGGCAGAATCCTGCCTCACTCTGGCTGGACTGGTTTGGATGACTCCTCTTCACGAGGCCTGCACTTCTAGAAACGTAAACATCTCCCCAGAGCTCATCTTACTTCCCCGGGGCAGCTGCCCACTCTGGTGAGGACAGAGCAGAGCCAGGTGGCGCCCTCCCTGCCTCCCTCCATCCCTGTGTCTCCTCAGAGGGTCAGGAGGAAACCCTCGTAAAGCTTTTCCCAGAAATACTTCACCAATCTAGAACCTCTCAGAACTCCGCTGTTTAGAGTTTTTATCGAGGCCTCATGATGCAGGCATGTTGATTGAATCATTGGCAATTAGTGATTAATTCAACCTCTGACTCCTCTCCTGAGGTGGGAGGTGGGACTGAAAGTTCCAGTTCTCTCAATACCTGGTTGGCTCCTCAGGCAACCGGCCCCTATCCTTGGGGCTTTCCCAAAGGGACCCTATTAACATAAACTCAGTGTGATTAAACACAGGGTTTGTTAAGAACAAAAGATACCTTCATTTCTCTTCCACTAAGGAAATTCCAAGGGTCGGGGGATCTCTCTTCCAGAAATGGCAATTGTCACCAAACATATATTTCTTATCATGGTCAACGGAAGAAACCTCCAGACCTGTAGAGAATTTTTATAAAAATTTATTTGAGCCAAATTGATGACAATACTGGGAAGCAAAATCTTAAATGCTGGAAAATGACACTTCTGCAGTTTGTTACACCTTTGGAATTAAGCAGTGAGCAACTGTAGGAAAGATTACATGGAGCCGAAACCGGTTTGGCTCAGTGGATAGAGCATCAGCCTACAGACTGAAGGGTCCCAGGTTTGATTCCGGTTGAGGACACTACCTTGGTTGCGGGCATATCCCCAGTAGGGGGTGTGCTGGAGGCAGCTGATCGATGTTTCTAGCTCTCTATCTGTCTCCCTTCCTCTCTGTAAAATATCAATAAAATATATATTTTTTAAAAGATTACATGGAGGTGGGCATTTCAAAGGTGTATTAACCTAGATGCATAAGAGCAATGGACACAGCTTGCTTAAACCTTTTTTATTTTCTTAAATATATTTTATTGATTTTTCACAGAGAGGAGGGGAGAAGGATAGAGAGCCAGAAACATTGATGAGAGAGAAACATCGATCACCTGCCTCCTGCACACCTCCCACCGGGGATGTGCCTGCAACCAAGACATTTGCCCTTGACCAGAATTGAACCTGGGACCCCTCAGTCCACAGGCCGACACTCTATCCACTGAGCCAAACCAGCCTTGGCTTGCCTAAACCTTTTAATAAAGGGCCATGACTACCTACCATGACCTGCCCAAGTAGGCATTTATTGAGAAGGCTAAACCCTATTTTGTAAAACTGCTGTTTAGAATTCTCTGGTGTTTGTTTAGACGGCCTTTTATTCTAAAAATAAATAAATAAATAAATAACTTTGCTTTCTAGCCTGCTTTAGCCTGCTTGAATAATGAGGAGGATAACCTTAGCTGTCTGACCTTGTAGGCCAGAGACTAGATACGCCCATACTCTCAATGCCAGGCCAGGTGCATTTTTTAATTGGATAGAACTGTGTTGTTTTCAAGGCCAGCAGCGAGATAACCACTAAGTGCACATTGGGCTGGCTCCTTAATAAAAAGGGAAGTTCTGCTTGTAGCTTTGCTTAGGATTTGAATTCATTTTCTCTAAGCCCACCGGTGAACAAAGTGTGACTCCAAACTCTCTGAGCATTGCTTGATTTATTCCAGTTCTCTGTAACCTTACTGGTTCCCTGACTGAGAAAACCAACCCATGCTTGGCTTTTTAGCCTCTGGTGAGTGGACTGGGTTTGGGGCCCGGGGGTGCTAGACAGGCCTCCAGGAGGTGCCGCTCTGCTGAATTAGCAGAATTAAACTGGGGGACTCAGGGTGCTCCCAGACCTCAGCCCAGGACCCGGCCGGCATCTGGAGAGAGTGGATGGACACTTCTGGACCTGTCGACAGAATCAGTAAGGTAGGAGCCCCATTAGTTAAGCTCCCTCCAAGTGAGTGGAAGAGGGAGCTTGATTACCTCCCTGGAAGCCACAGGCTTCTTTAGGAATTGGGTGGCTTGTGGTTTAAAGTCTGAGTGAATGATGGGTGAAAGGGTGTGAGTGTGGAGGTATGTGAGGGTCTGCCCTCTCCTCTCCTTTGTGTGGCTCCACGACTTCGGTTACAGAGTCTGAATGGGCCCCAACCTGCAGTTCCACAATTCATCATATAGCAGAATGGTGACTCACCCCACGTGGAGGTGACCAGGCCCGGGGTTTATACGGGTGCACCTTAGCTAAGACAAATCTAAGCTCCCCAGGGACGCGGCCAGGCAGGCATCTGAGTGAGGATCTGGGAAGACAGGTCACCCCCTCCCTTGTCTGTCTCGCGCCACCAATCATTATGGGATCGGGACAGAGTAAACCCACTGTTCTCAACTGCATGTTGAAACATTTTGAATAGGGATTTGATGGGGGTTGTGGAATTAAAATGAACCCCAAAACATCGAGGAAATTCTGTGAAGTAGAATGGCCAGCCTTTGGGGTCGGCTGGCTCTCGGAAGACTCTTTAGATGAAGGACTGGTCAGGGTGGTCTGGAATGTAGTCACAGGAGTCCCTGGACACCCAGATCAGTTTCCCTACAGAGACAGCTGGTTAGAAATTGCTTGAACCTTGCTGCCTTGGGTCCGGTTCTGTGTGTGTAACAAGGGACAGAGTAAGGGTTAAGGAGCAGGAGTGAAGAGGCAGGCAGGGCAGGAGCAACCTAAGGAAAAGCAGGCAGGAGAGGAGAAGCAGGTTCCTCAGAAGGAAGTTCAAGCCCCTATTCTACAGGATCCCCCACCCCCACCCCTGAGGAAGTCCCACCAGTGTTACCACCTCCATATGAGCCACAGGCAGCTCCAAGTGCTCCCCCTGCTAGCATGGAAGGTCCAGAAAGTGTGGAAACACCGCCCCCTACCTCTCTCCTCAACCAGGCTTTACAGAGCCAGTTGGGTGCCTAGAGCCTGTGTTTAGCTGATCAAAGGCCCAAACAATAGCCGGCACGTCAGATGCCTCTCAGGGAGATTCGGGGTGCCCAAGTGCTTGGTGAAGATGGGACCTTACAGGGAAGGCCGGTCTATTGTTATCAGCCCTTTACTACAAGTGACATCCTGAACTGAAGCAACACCCCAGCTTATTCTGAAAACCTCAGGCCATGGTAGATCTCCTAGAAACGATCTTCCAGACCCAGAAGCCCACCTGGGTGGACTGCAAGCAGCTCCTCTTTGCATTCTTTAACACCGAGGAGCGCATGAGAGCAACGACAGAGGAAGTGGCTCCAGCCCCAGGCCCCGGCAGGGACATTAGACGCAGACAGATGGGCAAGGGAGGCCCTCCCCGATGAGGAACCTGATTGGTCCCCGATCTCAGCAGACAGAAAGACCAGGCTAGAAAGATATGGGCTGGCTTTTCTCCAGGGGGTCAGGGTTGGACCCCAGAAGCCCACCAACATGGCTAAAATCTCTGAGGTTTTCCAGAAGCCGGACGAAAGTCCAGCAGCTTTCTAGGAGAGACTGTGTGAGGCATAACCAGATCTCCACTCCCTTTATCCCTGAGGCCCGGACACTAAACCACGGTAAATGCCGCTTTTGTAGGCCACGCCCTGCCTGATATCAGGAGAAAATGACAGAAGCTGGAAGGGTTTGCTGGAAAGAATGCTAGTGAGCTGCTAGAGATAGCCATCAAGGTTTGCATCAACCGAGACAGGGCAGCAAAAAAAGAGGAAGAAAAAATGAGAATACAGAGAAGGGCCAATAGCAGCCACTTTCAGAGGCTCGGGCTCCCAGACAGCCCAAAAAGGGAAGCAAGGAGACTGATCAGGAGGGGAAGAGAAGGCATGCATTGAATGGGGCACCCCCTCCCCCCACCCCACCCCCTCTCCCAGCAGGAGAAAGCCTTTGTCAGCATAAAAGCAAAGTTCACTGAGGCCCGAGCACTAGGGCTACCAGATGTGACACGAGGACTTTAATCTCTTGGTCCCTGAGAACAGCGGGGGTAGCTCTAGGAGTTCTCACCCAGGATTTGGACCCTGGCAAAGACCAGCCGTCTCTCTCTCCCAGCAGATTGGCCCCGTTGTCTCTGGGTGGCCCCCAAGTCTCAGGGCCCGTGCAGCCACAGCGTTCTTAGTCAAAGAAGCAGATAAGCCCCTGAAGAATCCGACTGAGTACTGTTCACAGAGGGCGGCAGCTTCTTAGGTGAAGGAGAAAGCCAGCCGGGGATGCAGTGGCATCGGACTTTGAGACAATCGAGGCACAGGCCCGGCCTGTAGGATGGTCAGTGCAGAGGGCAGATCTGTGGGCCCTCGCCAGAGCCCTCGAACTCAGTAAGGAGAAGCGTGCCAACATCTGCACTGATTCACACTATGCCTTCGCTACCCCGCATATTGATGGGGCTACTTAAGGAAAGGGGGCTTCAGAAGGTGAGAGGGCCGAAGCCGGTTTGGCTCAGTGGATAGAGCGTCAGCCTGCAGATGGGAAGGTACCAGGTTCGATTCCGGTCAAGAGCATGTATCCTGGTTGCGGGCACATCCCCAGTAGGGGGCGTGCAGGAGGCGGCTGATCGATGTCTCTCTCTCATCGATGTTTCTAACTCCCTATCCCTCTCCCTTCCTCTCTGTAAAAAATCAATAAAATATATTAAAAAAAAAAAAGAAGGTGGGAGGAAAAAGAATCAAAAATCAGAATGAGACTTTAAAGTGACCAGAAGCAGTCTGGGAGCCCAAGGAAATAGCCGTCATCCATTGCAAAGGTCACCGGAAAGGGAAAGACTCCGTGTCAGAAGGAAACCAGCGTGCTGATGCCACAGCCAAGCTGGCTGCTAAAGAACAAGTGGCATCATCATGGATCATGTTGGCCCCCAAATTATCTGCACCTCCAAAGTACCCTCCGCAGGAGGAGGAATAGGCCCAGCAAGAAGGGAGCAAGAGAACGAAGGAAGGCTGGTGGCTACTCCCAGCTCATAGGGTCCATGTCCCAGAACAGTTAGCCCATAAGGCAGTCCTCCAGCAGCATGAACTCGCTCATTGAGGGGAGACTGCCCTAGAAGCTTTGTTAGGCAAATACTACCTCATTGCCCATCTTCCCTCCTTGTGTGCCTCAGTTCTCAGCCTTGCCTCCTCTGTGCTCAGAACAATGCCAAACAGGGTCCTGTGGGACCGATAGGCGTTCAGCACTGGGAGCAAGCTCCTTTTGAGGATTTAGAAGTGGGTTTTACAGAAATAAGGCCTGGCAGAGGAAAGAAATACCTGCTAGTCTTTGTTTGCACTTTTTCAGGCTGGGCCGAGGCATATCCCACTCACACGGAAAAGGCAAGAGAAGTCACTAAGGCATTGCTGAAGGATATAATTCCGAGGTCAGCAATGCCTCTGACCATAGGGTCTGAGAATGGCCCAGCCTTTGTAGCAGAAACTGTGTTGTTTTCAAGGCCAGCAGCGAGATAACCACTAAGTGCACATTGGACTGGCTCTTTAATAAAAAGGGAAGTTCTGCTTGTAGCTTGGCTTAGGATTTGAATTCGTTTTCTCTAAGCCCACCGGTGAACAAAGTGTGACTCCAAACTCTCTGAGCATTGCTTGATTTATTCCAGTTCTCTGTAACATTATGACCAGATCACCCTGTGAGGTTACTTTTGGTTAGATGTATTAAAGCACCCTTTTTTTTTGTCCACATTTTAAATCACAATAACACAGTGAGCCTGCTGCACTACTGGAAAATTCCCTCCTTGAGGTACACAAGGAGGGAAGACGAACAATTAGGTAGTATCCGCCTAACAAAGCTTCTAGAGCCGTCTTTCAGGGCACTCAGTTGACAGGACACTGTATTCCTGTGGGAATGTCTCTCTAGTTTAATGACCGAATTAGAAAGCATGATATACTTTCCTGGCAGTCTTATAAAGTACAGGATTCCAGTTGATTTTCCTTGACATCATGGACTAATGGTGATTTATTTTTGAATTTATGAGCATAATTTGACTCTGTGACTCACCTTCTCGCAGCCTCAGAGTCACCCCAATGGTATGCAAGTCATCCTCTGGGAATTACAGTGGTACCTTGAGATATGAGTTTAATTCGTTCAGTAACCTTGAGGCGTGGGAAACTATGAGACGCTCGAGTCGCGGTAAACTGGTGGATCGTGTGCAGCCAGCCGATCGGCTCGTATCTCAAAAATCTCGTATGTTAGGGCACTCGTATCTCGAGGTACTACTGTACTGAAGTGTGGCATGTCTGAGACCTGTCAGCCCCCTGGTCCAGAGTTGTCCTGGCCTTAAGAGACATTGGACAGTCATAGAGCTCCCTGGGTCTAGGACCTAAACTTCCTTATTGTAAGCCAAGAAAAGCCCTTTTCTCCCACAGAGAGAGGGAGGAATACCCAGGATTTCCCCTCTGAGAAACCATAACAAGCTGGGAGAACCCCACCTCATTAGATATGTTCATATTCAGGGACATGCCTCTGGCTTGCCCTCTGATATCCATTTAGCCTCTCCTTCAGGGGGTCCATGAAATGTTTAAGATGACAAGAGTCTTACACACAAGCCTTCAGAGAATGCAAGCAGACAAACCCACAGCCACCATAGCCTCGCCAAGCGAGAACAACTCTTCCCAGAACCCAAGACATAGCACCGTCCAGCTCATCGCTGCTTTATTGACCGTCACAGGAGAGCAAGAGACAGTCAAGGTCTGTCTTTTGCAAAAGGCTGGAGGGAGTGGAATGCAAGCCTGCGCAAGCCACGCTGCTCTTTAGAATGCTCCCATCAGGACGACGGAAGGACATCGTGGAAAGGAGTTTGAGATTGGTCAGAAGGGCTGTGGAGAAACGCTCTACGTGAAACTGGACGTTTCACTTGGAGATGTCATCAGAGTAAGAACATTTAAGAAAAATGTCCTCATAACTTCGACAATGGGAAACGGATATAAACCAAGCCTCCACCAACATACACTTCCTTAAGAAACTGGGCTCAGTCCTGGAGGGGGCAGTGGGACGTCTGCACAAGTAGGTCAGGATCTTGCTTTGCTTTCGCACGAGACAGGGCTCTGACAGACCAGGCTGCCACGTCAGGACAAGCCAGGAAGCGGAAGAAATGTCACCAAGACTTGCCATCTTGCAGGACACTCCGTTGACAGAGTAAGATAAAGTCCATGGGAACAGAAGAGCCAGAAGAGCTCCTTGACTGGATGGCTTGGGTGTTGGCAAAGAATGTTCGAGAGAATGTCTACTGAGTGAAGAGAACCTAGGCCCTCCAGTAAGAATTGAACTTAGAGCTAAAGTCTTTGCCTCCCCTACCACGTTTTTCTCAGGCTACAGAAAAGTGGCTTAAAACTCTATGCAAGCCCTGGCTGGTTTGGCTCCCTGGGTAGAGCGTTGGACTGCAGACTGGAAGATCCTGGGTTCGATTCCAGTCAAGAGCATATGCTGGGTTTGCAGCTCAAGCCCCATTAGGAGACGTGCAGGAGGCAGCCAATCAATGATTCTCTCTCATCACTGATGTTTCTATCTCTCTCTCTCCCTCTCTGAAATCAATAAAAATATATTTTAAAAAAACAACTATATGCAATACTCAAACTATAGCTCTGAAGGAAAGACACACTGGTCCCAGATGAGTGAGAAAGCTGTCAAAAAGATTTTAAAAATATATATTTTTTTATTTCAGAGAAGGGAGAGAAATTGAAATATCAATGATGAGAATCATTGGTTGGCTCCCTCCTGCATGCCCTCTACTGGAGATCAAGCCCACAACTCAGCATGTATCCTGACAGGGAATCAAACCATGACCTCTTGATTCATAGGTTGATGCTCAAACTTTGAGTCACACTGACTGGGCAAAAAGATTTGACTCATATTAGCTCAAAGCAAAAAGAAATGTGGCAGGTTTGTTTGTGTTAACCTTGAATAGCAAGAAGAAAAAGTGGCTTTTCTATTAAACAGAGCAGGGGGAGCGGGAAGGAGAAAAGGGAAAACAACACATCACACAAAAGACAGAATACCGAAATTATGAAAAAAACCAATAGGTAACTGATGGCTAAAAATGGAATGTAAATGTTATAAAACCTGACAAAGTATAAAGTAATACAAGCAAGAGTAGGAAGTACGAGAAAGAGGCAGAAGGAAGTAAAAGTGTGCTCATCTCTCATACTTTTTAGGCTTTTCCATAAGAAAAAAGAAACTCAATATCTACCAATATTGAAGCATATCATTTGATAAAATTACTCTGTCCTATTGATTTCTATAATTTTGTTTAACCTTCAGGAACCTTTTATTAATCAATCTCTCTTGCAACAAAGAAACACGCATCTGAGCATTTGCTTCAGTTACTTTATTAAAGGCCAAGCTCAACATTGTATTTTTAAAACAGCAGGGACAGATTGAGCCTATTCCTGTCCCCATCACTCTTGTCTATGTAGCTCTCTGTCTTCTACCTGTATCTATGCAGGAAATAATGGTGTTCACCAAATGTGGACATTAGTATTCCAGTGGTATCAAAGTTGGAATGATTTGAACTTAGTTATAAAAGTTTGCCCAGCCAGTGTGACTCAGTGGTTGAGCATCAACCCTAAACCAGGAGGTTATGGTTCAATTCCCGGTTATGCCCGGGTTTTGGGCTCAATCCCCAGTACAGGGTGTGCAGGAGAGAGCCCATCAATGATTCTTTCTCATCATTGATGTCTCTCTCTCTCCCTCCCCCCTCCTCCTCCCCTTTCCCTCCTCTCTCCTCTTCCTTTCTGAAATCAATAAAAACAGATTTTTTTAAAAAATAGAAATTAAGTTTGTAAGAAGTCTCATAAGCAGTCCCAGTGGAAAAGGGGCAGTTGCACAGGGAATATTAAAATGGCATTCTGCTCTAAGATACAATCTGCCTAAACCGGTGTTCTCAAGGGCTACATATGACAAACAACTGAGGAGCTTTCTGAAAATATCAATATCCAGGCCTCAGCTTACACCCATCTCTTGGGTGGGCCCTGGGAGCTGATCTAGTTTAAGTGTTCCTCATGTGATTCTGATGTGCAACTCTGGTTGAAAATCACTTGTCTCAATAGGCCATGTAGACACATTCCTAACACGTTGTGGACGGATCACTCGTGTTTTCTGTTCTGAGACTTGTGGCCAATCATGAGAAGTCTTTAAAAAGATATCAGCTTGTGAGAACATGTAATAAATAACTTCAAAATGCAATGGGTATTTCACTTTAAAGCATGCCTTTAACATTTATGTAAAACGTTTCTTGTGCTTGTTCAATAAAAACTTATCTGGCCACAGGGTAAAGCCAGCGATAAAACTCCTGATCTGCAATATGCTAAGATACAACGCATGATGCGGGAAAGTCAAGACATTCATTCCAACCTGTGCCTCTTCCAGTCCACTGTTACTGAAGAAGGAGAGAATGGTCACAAGAGGCGTATCAGCAGGAATTGGGGCAACATGCTTTCTTGTTTACACCCAGAAGAGACTGGTTTTTCATCCCAGACTTGAGGCCCAGTGCATGAAATTCGTGCACGGGTAGGGTCGGTCCCCAGGCCTGGCTGGCAATAAGGGCTGATTGGGGCCTTCTGGCTGCTAGCCTCGGCCTTCCTTCATTCCACGCCGCCCCCTGGTGGTCAGCTCATGCCATAGTGATTGAACTCCTGGTCGAACTTCTGAGGGGACACTTTGCATATTAGCCTTTTATATGTATAGATGCTCTGAGTTGGCACCTCTTTGTGTCTCAGGACAGATGATACACCCATTACAAAGCCACTTCCTATCAAGCCAAATAAAACGTCTGTGGTTGGTTTACCCATGCTCCTTAAACGTTTTACCACGTAGAGGAATGACCCAGGAATCTTGTTAAAATGCAAATTCTGAATCAGTAAGTCTGTACTTGGGCCAAGATTCTCCATGTCTCACAGGCTCCCAAGTGATTAGGATGGCTGTGAGGCATCCAATTACAATGGCCACCTTAACGATCTAATATTTATGGTGGCAGAGGAGTGCAGGTAGGTAAATCTACAAGGGAAGCCAATTACAATACGAAGGTGCTTCATAAGCAAGGCCAGATTGTAAAGCGTATGTGAAGGCTCAGAGGCAAGAAAGTGCTCGCTGTGCTTTGGGAATCAGGAGGTAGAGATCGGTGGAGTGAGCTCACTCACGGATTGGGCTTTCATCTGTGTTCTGCAGAGCACACACCCTCTAAGCGATTTTCCACGAAGAAATGTTTCCAGAGTCAAATTTGTTTGGGAAATGTTGCACCCCACGTCCCTCATTGGGATATTTACAATGCATGCTTTGATTTTAAAGGTGCTAGGAATTACGGTAAGCAAAAAGTCTTTTCTCAGATGGAAAATAATACTTCGTCAACAAAAAAGAGCAGCAGGACTTGTAAAATAAAAACGAGGGCCCTGCCCAAACCGGTGTGGCTCAGTGGACAGAGCCTCGGCCTGCGGCCTGAAAAGGTCCCAGGTTCGATTCCGGTCAAGGGCATGTACCCTGGTTGCAAGCACATCTCCAGTGTGGGGCGTGGTGCAGGAGGCGGCTGATCGATGCCTCTCTCTCATGGATGTTTCTATCCCTCTCCCTTCCTCTCTGCAAAAAAAATCAATAAAATATATTTTAAAAAAAAAACATTTAAAAATAAAAAAATAAAATAAAAACGAGGGCCCCCATCCCCCAAAAAGCATCAAGACCTCCTAGCTGCCTAAGCCAGTATGGCTTGCTGGCTGAGCGTGGACTTAGGAGCCCAGGGCAGGGCCCATACATGCCCGGGCTGCAAGCTCAATCCCCAACGGGGGGCCTGGGCTTGCAACCCAGGAGGCAGCCCAGCCACGACTCTCTCTCTTGGAAATTTAAAAAAATAAAAAAATTTCCTTTCTCTTGGAAATTTAAAAAAATAAAATAAAAATAAAAACGCGCCTCCGTAGAGGCTTGGATGCACCGCCCGGCCCCCGTGGGCGCCAGCACCCCGGCAGCGGCGTGCGAGCAGCCAGCCCCTCGCAGCTGGAGGGAGGGAGGAGGACGAGCGACCGACCGGGCAGGAAGCGGGGCGCCAGCGAGCTCGGAAGTCGAGGCCCCCACGCGGGAAGACAAGCCGAACGCCGCGTTCGGAAACGCCCGCGCCGCCCACCGTACCGCCCCGCACCGCCGCCGCCGCCGCCGGGGAGCGCACGCCGGGGGGTGGGGCTGGGGTAGGGGACGACCGGAAACGTGCGAGCCCCGAGAGCGTGCGCACGCGCAGAGCCCGCCCCCCCCCACGTCGGCGCGTGCGCGGGAGAGAAGCGTCGGACGCCGCCGCCGCCGCCGCCGCCGCCGCCGCCGCCGCGAGGCGAGCGCCCGCCTCCTCCGCCTCCGCTTCCTCCGCCTCTTTCTCCCGGAGTGCCTTGCGCGCGCCCGGCGGGCGGGGGGAGGGGAGGGGAGGCGGCGGCGGCAGCCATGTTGTTGTGAGTCTCTGTGTCTCGCCCTCGGTACCTCGGCGGCTCGGAGGAGGAGGAGGAGGAGGGGGAGGAGAAGGAGGAGGTGGGGTGGGGGGGAGGGAGGTAGGTGGAGAGAGAAGATCTCGCCGCCACCGAAGGCGGAGGCGGAGGAGGCGGAGGCCGAGGAGGACGTCTGAGAGCGACGCCGCCGGGTGCCCAACGGTCGGTGTCCCCGGCTGAGGCAGCGCGGCCGCAGCAGCCCCGTAAGTCAGTCGCGCTTTGCTCTCTCTTTCTCTCTCTCATCTCTCGCTCGCTCGCTCGCTCCGTTGCTCCGGCGCCGCGGGCTTTGTGCGGCGGCCTCGACCGGAGCAGCCGCCGCCGCCGCCGGCGCGGAGGGCGGCGGGCGAGGGGGGACGGCGGGGCCTGGGCCCGCTCGCACAATGCGGCGGCGGGGCGGCGGCGGAAGGGGGGTGCCGGAAGGGGGTGTGCGCCGGACGCTCGGGGCTCGCGGCTTTCCGCTCGCTTCCCTCCCCCCCGGGCCCGGCTCTCGGGTGAAGAGACGGGGCGGTGGGTCGCCCCGCCAGGGGGGTTGGGGAAGCGGGGAGAGGCGGGGAGGACCCGGAGGTGCGTGTGCGCGCGAAGAGGAAGGAGTGGGTCCTGCGGGCCAGGGTGGGCGCGTTCGCGAGCGGCGGCCCCGAGCGGCGTGTGTCCCCGCGAAAAGCCCTCGGCGGGCAGCTGCGGGCGGGAAGGCAGCGGCGGTCCGGGGCCGGCGGGGAGGCGCCCTGGAGGAAGGATGTTGGGTTTGGGGTGTGTGTGTTGTGTGTGTGTGTGTGTGTGTGTGTGTGTGTGTGTGATTGGAACAGATTTTGATCACTCCAAGGAGGTGCCCGTTTAAAAGAAAATAAAAATAAAAAGCCAGAGAGAAAGAGGAGAGGCTCCTTCACCCCGGGGAGCCGTGGTTTGCCCCCCCCCCCTGCAGCGGAGGAGGAGGAGGGCCCCGGCGTGCGGGGGGGAAACAGATGGTGGGAGGTTGCCCGCCCCCCCAAAACAGCGCTTGTCGGGCGTTGGCGCTCCTTGTGAGCACCTAGCTGGGGGGTGGGGGGCGGGGGGGGACAGCAGGCGCTTTGCTTAAGTTGCATGTCACCCATTGAGACTCGTTTTGAAATGGGAGTGTAGGGGGGGGACATAAGGGGTGTGTGTATACTAAGAACATCGTGTCAATGGAAATGCGGGTTTAGTCTTTGGTGAGATTAAAAAAAAA
>JAAGEH010000041.1:64080936-64166631 GCA_011751065.1 Lasiurus cinereus
AATGGGGGTGTAGGGGGTGGGGGGCGGGCAGTCTGGCGGACATAAGGGGTGTATGTATACTAAGAGCATCGTGTCAATGGAAATGCGGGTTTAGTGAGATTTAAAAAAAAAACTTAAAACTGGGTAATTTTTTTTTTTTTTTTTTTTTTTTTTTAGGGAAAGCTTGGTGAGAAAAAGGCTTTTAAACGCTCAAAAGAGAAAGGTAATAATACCTGCAAAGGTATTATGGTCCAGCAAAAAGAGCTTCCCGGAAGGGAGCGACCTGAGGGTTGTAAAAGCTTGTTTGCTGTGTTAAAAAAGCCTGTGCACGGCTGGGGTTCTTGTTTAATAGTTGACCACCCCACCACCACGTGACCCCGGGGTATTTGAAGAGGATTGAGGGAATTCTGCGTAGGGATCCTGTTAAGATAAAATAATAATAATAATAATAATAAAAAGATAGATATTTTTAATCGGCTAGGCTTCTGATTTTTGGTCGTTTAATATCCTGCTTTTAAAAAATATATATTTGTTTCATCCGCACTAGTTGTTGGCATTTTCCTTATGGCAAGACTGTCTTTAAAAAGTTCCAATTTGGGGGTAAAGTTGTTTAGAACCGTTTGGTGTCCTGGAGGGCAGTTTTTGTACCAGAAGAGGTTTTCTCTCATTTTAAAAAGTTAGAAGTTATATGCCAGAATCCTGGTTCTCAAGCTGTTTAGTTTTTTGCTTTTAAAAAAGGTCCATTTCCTTTCACGAGTCTAGCGATTTTCGAGTTGGATTTGCTGTTAGCACACACTGCAACATCTTCAAAGTAAACTTTCGTTTGAAGACATCCTTTTTTAAACTTACTTTGTCTGAATCCAAAGTTCTCTTAGATGCCCCAATATTAAGACTCAACTTTTTAAAAAGTCTAAATTACGGCCATATGTAAGTTGGACTTACAAGGGTGCCATTTTAATGGGTTAATTATTCTTAGACATTAAAAGTACATAAACCAAATAATGCAGTCTTAAACATTAATGTTTAAACCTTTTGTACTTGTTTATACATCTTTCAGATGGTGAGGGATAATTTGCCTTCCTGTATAGGTACTAATCGTAGCCGGCAAATGTAATTATAAATATGAACAGAGACTTGGGCCAAGTATGAATCCCAAGCCCATCTTCTCAGTGACCAGACTGTCTCCTTTTTATAGACACCGACAGGATCTTCATAATTTTAAGTGGAGGTTGCTTCCTGCCTCCTGAACTCAAGTTCTACATGCTTCCCTATTCGGTGACCTTTAAACCTGCTGGGTTTCTAAGATAGGAAAGTGGTCAGTGTTTTTTTTTTTTTTCATTTTCTTAAGACTTACGGATATTTTAAGTGTCTGAATGTTTGTATCTCATGGCTTGATCATTCGTTCACAGTTTGAGGCCATTTTAATGACATGTGATTGAAATAAAAATTGTATTTATAACTGGGTAAGTTTGTTTCTGACATTAGATTTTTATGTTTAGCAATAGAGATAGACATTTTTTCATTTAAAAAGATACTGCTTTTGTAATGGAAAAGGTGAACTTATGGAAATGTATTTAAGCTTTTCCAATGAAACACTGTATAGCATTATTACATAGGTTGGTGCAAGATAAGTGTTTTTTCTTCTCAGAGTTTCAGGTAGCAGTATGTTTAGAGAATAAGCTTAATATTGTACTTTTTTCTTGGTGATTTTTTTTCTGTACCTAAAAATGAAAAATTGGAAGACTTGCCTAAAACATGTATCACCTTTCTTAATATCATCTAACACCCGTTCTGTGTTCAGATTTCCCTAGTTTTCTCCCAAAAAAGTATTTTATAGTTGATTTATTAGAATCAGAATGCAAAGTAGGTTTACACTGTATATTTGATACTTAAGCCTCTTTGTATTTATAATAGTCCTCTCTTTTAAAATTTCTTTCATATCATAGATATGTTAGTGAAACCAGGCTATCCTCCCCCCTCCCCCCACACCTCTCTTTTTTATTCTGGACTGGGAAATTTCTTGTATCGTATATGGATTTTGTTCTATCTCTGTCCTATTTCTGATAAACCACTATTATTTAGATCTGGCAGCTTCGTTATATGACTGAAATTTAGTGGGGTTTTTAAAAATATGTTTTTATTGATTTTTAGAGAGAGTGGAAGGGAGAGAGCTAGAAAGAAACAGCAGCTGCCTCCTGCATATCCCCTACTGGGGATCAGTCCCACAACTGGGCATGTGCCCTGACCAGGAATCAAACCAGTGACCTCTTGGTTCTTAGGTCGATGCTCAACTGCTGAGCCACACTGACTGGGCTTGTGGGGTGTTTGTTTTGGAGACAGTAATTCTTTTAGGTGGTGGTTCTGTTTCACATTAAATTACATCATTAAACATATAATGTCTGCTTCCACTTTTAGGATAATGGATTAGTAAATAACATAAAATAATGCTAACTTAGAAATACTGTTTTGGGGAGGCTCATTTTAAAATATATCTTTGTCATTCCACGTGTATCTTTGACTCATTAGAGCCAGTTGGTGTTATCTAACAATTTTATAAAGCGTGTCATCTTTATTACCATCTAACTATTTGACCTGCTTCTTTCAGATATCTAAAAAAGCATCAAAAACAGGCATTGATTGAGGTTGTTTAGTGTGTAGATCTTCTCAAAGCAGTGTTTTGTTTTATAAAATAAAGGAACTCCCCTAATCAATATTTTCTTAAATTGAAACACTGACTTGTAATCCAAGATCCGTTGTATGGACTCACATATATGATGATTCTCCTTTGAAAGAGTTTTAAGGAAAAAAAATCTCTTGGCCTTATATTTTGCATATATGTAAGTATATGTATACATATTTTGTTTCCTTGAGACTCTAAGATTATCCTCAAATAGCTAAAGCATTCTTGCACAGAAGTGTTTGGTAAGTTTTTATTTAGTGTCTCAATGCTGGTGCTGGAATAATATAATTTCTAATCTTAGAAGATTTGAACTAGAATCTGAAGATTTCTGGTTTCTGGGAGTTGGAATATTGATAATTCTTTTTGTTGTTGAGGGCACTCAAGGCCTGGGCAAGGTAGAGAGTGCCCAGGAATTGGGGAGGAAGCAAGGTGGCTGGGTTGCAGGCCCACTCCTGACCCCAGAGGGAAGCTGGATGGCGGTGGGGTTGGCCCAGACACACAGAGGGGACTACCTGAAGCGTGGATCAGGTAGGCAGAGCCACCAGGGGACCTGTGGGCCAACCCTTGAAAGGGTACCTTAAGTCAGGTGGTGAGTGCCCAGGCTAGAGTCTGGCCCCAGGAATCAGGGTTGGGGCCTGGTTGGGGCTCCTGGAGCAGAGGAGCTGGCATCGCTGATGGCCTCCCCTAGCCAGGCCTGGAGCTCCAGGTGAGTCTGCTCTTTGGACTCCGGCAGCTCCTGGAGGCGGGTGTGGAGCTGGTCCTTGTCTACCGAGTGATCCAGGCAGGAATGGGTCTGGTCCGGGCTGAGTTGATGGCAGCATAGTCTGCTTCCCCGAAGCCATCATCCTTGCCTTCACCCGCCTTCACCGGCGGGCCCAGGTCCCCATTGAGGCCCAGAATTGCAGGCCTGGGCGCCATAGAGGCCACGAGATGATCACACATCTTGCCAAACTTGGCATAAAACTTCGCTTGTCTTCAATATAGTTGAGTCAGTAATATTGTTCTTAATGCAAGTAAAACAAGCATACATAATTCCTCCATGAAGTACATGGACCAACAAGTAGCAACTATCAAAACGTGTTGGTATGGATCTTGACTCACCACTAGCTGAGTGTGACTTATCCAATATCACTAGAAAAGCGTTTGATCCAACTCAATTACTCGGTAATGGTGATTAGTAGAAATTGCTAATGTTAAATCTTTGAAGGCTAATGAACTATAAAGACTTAAGTCTGGATTGAAGTTTACATTTCTCATATGGATAAGAAAAAGGGACTGCTAAACATTAATTTTCTTGGCAAATTTGTAAAAGTGACATAATACACTGAAGAGACAAGGTACTTCTTAAGGATATCAGCACTGTTTGCTCGATAATGATGTTCATTAAAACACTCCTTGTAGTGTTGTGTTGTTGCTTTTTTAATATATTTTTATTGATTTCAGAGAGGAAGGGGGGAGAGACGGAAACATCAGTGATGAGAGAGAATAATTAATTGGCTGCCTCCTGCACGCCCCCCACTGGGGGATCGAGCCTGCAACCCAAGCGTGTGCCCTTGACTGGAATCGAATCCGGGACCCTTCAGTCCATAGGCCAACACTCTATCCACTGAGCAAAACCAGCGAGGGCCTCCTTATAGTGTTTTTAATAAATATCCAAGAATAGTAGTAGTATAAGTTACTCAGTGTGTACTGCCTTACATTTATTTGAATTAATTATTGTGTGTGTGTTATTTAGTAATTTATGGACAAGGTAGCAACAGCCTTTAGGTATTAGAGGACTAATTTGGAGAAATAATGCCAATAGGAAGTTGCTTTCAGTCATTTTATATTGGTGGCTTCAGCATTACAAAAAGTCTGAGGAATAATCTTATTCATTGTCCCTTTATTAAAATGAGCATCGTTTATTTAATATATATGAAGACATTTATGGTCATTCCAGATATTAATTGATTTCATGATCTGAATTTTCATTTTATAAAATATCTTAAAATTTTTCATTCAGCATTGAGTATTTAGGTGGCTGTGACACAGTTCCTACCCTACTACCTCCTCTGACCAGAGTTTAATTTCTAAGACTTTAAAATAAAACTATAATTTGAAAATGTGATTAGTGTTATATGATGGTAGAAAGTGCTTTAATACCATTTATTGTAGCTCTAAATGGGCTTTTCTCCTAACTTATTTTTTTTATAGATATATGATGAAGAATTGGATCAGATGCTGACCGAGAAAAATTAGTTCTCTTAATGATATAAATGTACAGTACTTATGCATATTCTTGGTTCTTCACACTATTTTTAAGCCTTTGGGAACATACATTAGTACATCTAAAAACTGGCAGAACTTAACCAAGTTATTTGATGTGCTTTATCTATTTTTCTCACATAATTAGTAATAATGCTGCCTATAAAAAAATTAGCCTCAGGCATACATTGAGATATTTTGGGTTTGGTTCCAGACCACCACAATAAAGCATGGATCACAATTAAGCAAGTGGTAATCTTTTTGTTGATAAAGGGTCTTGCCTTTAAATTGTAAAAACACATCTGAGAAGTGCAATAAAGGGAATTGTAATAAGTTGATATATGCTTATAATGTTGAATTTTAGAATTTAGTAGAAAACTGTTCTTTTGCTAGGAAGCAGAATCATAACCTCAAAAACCTTGATTCAAATTTATCTCAAGATTACACAGGTTCTAAACCCTAGAAAAGTTTCTATTACATGTCTTCTATATTAGCCATGCTAATTGTTTAATTATTAAAGAAAGTAATAATGAGAAGTTTCTTTTACACCCTAAGCAGTACTGTATACTATACATAAATACTCCTGGATACATTTTCTGTAAGTAAACATGGTTCAATATTATGTAACTAATTGTTAGATATTCTGTTGCTCATTAGAGAAAAGGTTGTTCTTTTTCCTCCCTAAGATCTAAAGTTGTCAAATTTATGTCCAAGTTCTTATTCTCCACCCCCATCCCCATCAGGATGATACCAACATTTGTAGCCACATGGGACATAGCTGATTGGCATTTTGAGTACCATTTAATGATGTATGTGTTACCATGGCTCTTCAACTTTATTATGGGAATCTGGAGGTTATTGCAGGAGAGTTGAAAGTGTTTGTTTTCTTTTTGACCCATTGTTTTACCCACTTTGTTCTCCATTCCCTTTCTTTTGCTTGAAATAAATGGTAGCACTCTAAACCTATTATTTTCAACCCTTTTTATCTCAGGGCACACATAAGCTAATTACTAAACTTCTGTGGCACATCAGAAAATATATTTGTTGCCAATCTGACAAAAAATCAGTGTAATTTTGATTCAGTCACACTAGATGGCTATTGATTGTTGTGTTGGCTATTGTCTTGTCTTTTTTTTTCTTTTTTATTGACAGTCTAAGAAAAAAGACAAGGGGTCAGTGCCAGTAACTAACAGGGGGCATGTTTTTAGTTTTTTTGCAGCACTCTGATAGAAAGTCACAGCCCTAAAGTGTTTTAAAGGTTTTCCCCTGTAATCTACTTGATCGCTTAAAGAAAATAATAAAATCGCCTTTGGTTAAATGTGAATCTGGAATCTTCATTATTTTTTAAAATGCACATAGATAGAATAATTGAAAAAGTTGAAAACAAAGTCCTGATGGTTAATTTTTGGTTTCTTCGTATTTGAGAGTGGATTGTCTACTTTTTTGTGTGAAGCAGTCACACAAAATGCATTGAAGGAGAGGTCAGCAAACTATGACCTACAGGCCAGATCCGGCCCACTACCCATTTTTGTTTGGTCCACTATCTATGAATGGTTTTTGAATGTTGGGGAGGGGGGAGGGGTGGTCAAAAGAATAATAATTTTGTGACATATTAAATATATATGAAATTCAGATTTCACTGTTGCTAAATAATATTTCATTAGGACACATCCATGCTCTTCTATATAGTTTATGGCTGTTTTTTTGTGTGTTTTTTTTAAATATATTCTATTGATTTTTCACAGAGAGGAAGGGAAAGGGATAGAAAGCCAGAAACATCGATGAGAGAGAGAGAGAGACATTGATCAGCTGCCTCCTTCATGCCCCCGGAATCGAACCTGGGACCCTTCAGTCCCCAGGCCGACACTCTATCCACTGAGCCAAACCGGTTCTGGCGTTTATGGCTGTTTTTATGCTAAAAATGCAAAGTTCAGAAGCTGCTGCAAAGACCCACAAAGCCTAAAATGTTTGCTATCTAGCTCTTTAGAGAAAATGTTCGTTGATCCCTGCACTGGGCAAACGAAAGAATTGATCCAAAGTGGTAAGACCTATCACATTTATCCAGAGGTTCTTTACCTTCTGACCTCATGTATTTGAACCACAGATGAAAACCTGAAAGAAAGTAAGCAAAAAGGAGCTTCAGTAAAGTTTCAGTGCTTTACTCTTGGGAAAACATTTTTTGTTATGTTTATTTATTGATTACTTTGAGAGACACAGAGAGAGAGACATTGATTTTTGTTGTTCCATATTTATGTATTTGTTGGTTAGTTTTTGTATGTGTCCTGACCAGGGATTGAACCTGCTATCTTGGCATATTGGGATGACACTCTAACCAACTGAGCTACCTAGCCAGGGCGATAAGTCTACTAAGTTCCTTCCTTCCTTCCTTTCCTCCTTCCCTCCTTCCCTCCTTCCTTCCTTTTTAATAAAAATCTTCCTTCTCTCATCAGTTAACACAAATTTATTGTAGAAAGGCAATAAAATTCAGATAAATAGATAAAAGAATTGGTGTACTCTGATCACATAAGAACTATGGATTTTACTTCCTTTCAGTATTTGTTAACATTACGAGCATTTTCTAAATTATAAACTCAAATATTTTTATAAGCTGCATGATACTCCATTTTATAGTAGTGCTGTATTACCTGTTGTGGGCAGTTAATGCCATTAATAACTTCAGGATTTCAAGCAACAAATATCTTTGTACATAAAGGTTTCTTATATTTAGGTTTTATTCTTAGAATTGACCCCCAAAGTTGGGGAGATTGGTTCAAGAGATAGATGCACTGATATGGATATGATGCCAAGTTGCTTTCCTAAAGAATTGTAATTTTAGAATGTGTTTTTGTGTTTGTTAGAGGCATTTTCCTTCTTAGAGCCTGTTTACTCTTAAAAAGCTACTATACTTGGATATCTGAAGTTACGGGTTACTGCAAATTAAAAGTAACCTAATTAGAAATGTTAGAAGTGGTTCTATTACTTTCAAGTCAAGTGATACTTAGACAGCAAGGAAGGAGGCTGGAATGCTAACAAGACAAACACTGAGCACCTGAAGAGCCTCAAAAAGTTATCAATTCTTCCTTTTATTTTTAAGATTTAAAAAATTGATTTTGAGAGAGAGAGAGAGAGAGAGAAACTTCCATGTGAAAGCGAAACATCAATTGGTTCCCTCCTGCATAGTCCTAGTGGGATCCAGCCCATCACCAAGACTTGTGCCCTGACCCAGAATTGATCCAGCAACCTTCCAGTACATATGTTTACTACTAACCAACCAAGCCACACTGGCCAAGGCAGTGTCAGTTCTTTCTAGAGTAGTCTATAATGATACTCTTGATGATTATTCGTATTTTTTTCAAATACAATATTAGAGGAAGAGAGAGATAGAAATATTGATGAGAGAAATTGGCTCCTGCACGGCCCTTAGTGGGGATTGGGCCCCCAACTCAGGCATGTGCCCTGACTGGGGAATCGAGCCAAGTGACCTCTTGTTTCATGGGTCTCGATGCTCAATCACTGAGCCACACCAGTGGAGCAACACAAAGAACTTTTGAATACATTGCCTCTTTGATCTTCACAACAGATAAGTAAGTTAAGATTTAGGGATTAGACACTTGCACAAGTCAAACTGAACTCCTATATTCTGAATCTAAGTCAAATACTATTTCTGCTCTACCACATTGGGGGATAATACACACACACACACACACACACACACACACACACACACACGGCTAAAATGCTAAGTGTCTGTCTGACGGGTCATTATGACCTGCACTGACCACCAGGGGTCAGATGCTCAACATAGGAGCTATCATGATGCGCACTAGCCATCTATATATATAAAAGCCTAAGCACCTGCTCAACCAGTCACTATGACACGCACTGACCACCAGAAAGCAAACACTCTGACCAGTAGATTAGCTTGCTGCTGGGGTCCGGCTGATTAGGACTGGGCGAGATGGGCTGGACACTCCCTGGAGCCCTCTCACAGTCCCTTCCCAGCCCCAATTGTGTACCGATGGGGTCCCTTGGCCTGGTCTACACCCTCTTACAATCCAGGACTCCTCAGGGGATATCAGAGAGCCGGTTTCGGCCCAGTCCCCACAGGCCAGGCCGAGGGACCCCACCAGTGCACATGAGCCTCTAGTTTACAAATAAATGGCACCACGGACCTGGCGCCAACAGAGCAGCATTCAGCTTCCCCCAAGTGAGACATAGGCCTTGCCACCACCCCGGAGTGACAGCCCACCAAATCGCGGCCAACAGCCCAGCCCAGCCCAAAACAGTCGTTGTGGGCCCATAGCAATGCCCAGCTTCCTCTCCCTAGCAACTAGCCTCCTTAGAGTTTGTTCAGCCCAGGAACACTACTTGCTTTATAGCCAGGTGGAAATATTTTACACTTTAACCAAATGTGTATGAAACATATTCCCGTGCCTTGATCTCATTTGATTCTCACAGAAGTCCCAGAGTAGGTAGATAGGAAACTTGGTAGAATCCTATTTTCTTTTCATTAGCCAGAAAACAGAGATACAGAACGTTCAAAAATTTGACCCGACGAAAAGTAAGAAATGGTGAATCTTGAAAATGACTTCAGTTCAGTGGATAGAGCGTCAGCCTGCAGACTGAAAGGTCCAAGGTTCAATTCCAGTCAAGGGCTTGTATGTTGGTTGTGGACACATCCCCAGTAGGGGGCGTGCAGGAAGCAATTGATCGATGTTTCTCTCCCATTGATGTTTCTAACTCTATCCCTCTCCCTTTCTCCCGTAAAAAATCAATAAAATATATTTTAAAAAAGGGGGAACCCTTCAATCACCAAAAAAGAAAGAGGAAGGAAGGAAAGGACTTCAGGTTTTCTCACTGCACAGAATATAGACACACTACTGCAGTTAAATATTTTACCCTTTGTTCTCCCTGCGTGATCTACAATAATAATGTGTTTCATATTGATATTTATTGCTGTATTGCTGACAATTACCTGAAAGAGAAGTTGGGATGCTTCACTGGGCTTGTAAAAGTTTAGCTAAATCGGAAAGCAGGTCTAATTAAGCAAGTTAATTCTATATATATATAAAAGGCTAAGTTGACTCACACATGTGCTGGCACCAATCGCATGTGTGTGTTTTGATCCGTCGTGAATTTGGATGACACTTCTATTACAGAGAAAAGGCGGATAGCAATATTAAAACATGCCTTCTAATTAATTTCCTTTCATTGCATGGATCCGTGCACCAGGCCTCTAGTTTAATATATTTTATAACTTGAATGATAAAGTCTGAATTATGTGGATGCATTGTCAAGCTGATAAGATTTAAATTTGCAGCATTTTAAAAAAATATGTTTTTATTGATTTTAAAGAGGAAGGGAGGAGAGTCAGAGAAGTATTGATCAGCTGTAATCCTGATGTTTTGGTGCATGGGATGACATTCAACCAACTGAGCCACACTAGTTTGGCCAGGACTAAATTTGTAGCATTCTTAAGAAATTAAAAGTTGTCCTAACCAGTTTGGCTCAGTGGATAGAGTGTTGACCTCGGGCTTAAGGGTCGAAGGTTCTATTCTGATCAAGGGCATGTACCTTGGTTGCGAGCACATCCCCAGGAGGGAGTGTGCAGGAGGCAGCTGATTGATGTTTCTCTCCCTCCCATCAATGTTTCTAACTGTCTCGCCCTCTCCCTTCCTCTTTGTAAAAAATCAATTAGAAAGTTGTGTAATATTAGGTGATTCTTGATAACATGTTAGTATTATGAAGCTTTCATATGGTTCGCCATTATGCGATCTAGAAAATATAAGGGCTATAGATAGAAGAGAAAATGAGATCATAATTGTAAATCTTAGAAAAAAATATAAAGGACATAGAATCAAGAGCAATATGAAATCCTATGAAGAACTTATAGAATGAGTATACTTTTTCCAAATTAGGGAAATTTAAAGAAACTTAGAAATCAAAGATGTTTAGAGTAGACTATACTAAGTCAGAGTATCATTAAGATAAATAATTTAGGTTGTTACAAAATGATAGGACATACTCAGACTAAGATTTCTTATCTTGATAATTGGGGTTTATATAAACATCTCAAGTATATATGTATATAAAATTTTATATGTGTGAAAAAATATTTTTATCTCAAACTGAGTTTTGCTTTAAAACTGTCATGACGGTATGGCTAGAAATATTTATTATAATTGATATTGAATGTACATGTAAAGTAGTTCTATTATAAAATGCATAATACAGTATTGAAGTTTTTGCTTTAAATGGGCTTATGTATTTTAAAGAAATTAAGAGAAAAAAATAGTATTCCGTACTTAGGCATATTCTTCCATTTTTGGTGCTCTTTATTCCTTCCTGATCATCTGAAATTTCCATCTGGTATGTTTCCCTTTAGCCTGAAGAATTTCTTTTAAAGCATTTCTTGAAGTAGAAGTCTGTTGTAATGAATTTTCTTTTTATTTAGAAATGTCTTTGTTTTGAAAGTTATTTCCAATAGATAAAATTGTAGTTTGGCTTTTTTTTTTTCCTTTCAGCACTTCAAAGTCTGGTCCTTTATATTCTGGTCCCAATTGATCCTAGTGCATAGTCAGTGGTCATTTATATCATTTTCCCCTTTCTGTAATGTTTTTTTCCTCTAGCTGTTTTCAGGATTTTATTTTTATCTTTGGGTTTTCAGCATTTTTATTAGGATGTATTATGGGTATGGGTTTTTTCTATTTATCTTGCGTAGGGTTCACTGTTGTCTTGAATCTATAAATTTTGCTTTCATGAAATTGGAGGGAATTTGTGGCTGTTGTTTCTTCAAATAATTTTTCCACCTCATTCTCTCCTCTTTTTCTCTTTCTTCAGATTGGAAATCTCTATTGATCTGACTTCAAATTCAGCAGCTCTCTATTTCCAAGCTGCGGTTAAGTGCATCCAGTGACATTTAAAATGTATTTATTTATTTTCAGTTTTAGGGTTTCCCTTTGGTTCTTCCTATAGCTTTTCTTTGCTGAAATTTTGTATTTTTTCTTTCATTAGTAGCATGTGTTTTTCTTTTATCCCCAAACAAAGTTATAGCAGTTGCTTTAAGATCTTTGCTAATTCTAACCCCTGGATCATTTTGGGGTTGGTATTTATTAATGGAGTTTTCCGGTATCTACATATGTCTAATAATTTTAGGGTGGTTTATTTTTCATGTCTAATTTTGTTTGTGTTCTAGACATCTTTATACTGAAAATGCTCTAAATGCTGTGGAGAATATTGGTTTCTGGTTGTTTTTTTCATGGGATTCAAACTCTGTGGCTTTTGTGATGGTTAGCAGCAGATATTTTGTTGAGTTATTTTCACATTAGTCAGGCTGCGTGGAATGTATTCCACACATGGAGTACAGAGATGGTCTAAAAACCTGAGCAGAATTTGGTTGCCACCTTTTTAAGACTTCCCTTCTTAGTTGCCAGGTGCTCTCTTTGTCCCAAACTCTGTTCCTGGATCTTCAAGCCTTTAAGACTGGGTTGTTTATAGGAATTTCCGTTGTTTTATTTATTTATTTTAAAATTTAGCTTAATTTTTGTTTATTTTGTCCAGAGTTTATTGTTATCTCTAGGAGGGTTTGGTTTGATAGGAGCTACTTCTACAATTAACCAGAAAACATATCGGGCTAATTTAAACTCTTTGAAAACAGTAGTCATAGTTTAACTCAGTGTTTTCTTTACAAAATATTACACATTGCTGAAACGGGTTTGGCTCAGTGGATAGAGCGTTGTTGAAAGGTCCCAGGTTCGATTCCGGTCAAGGCCATGTACCTTGGTTGTGGGCACATCCCCAGTAGAGGGTGTGCAGGAGGCAGCTGATCGATGTTTCTAACTCTCTATCCCTCTCCCTTTCTCTCTGTAAAAAATCAATAAAATATATTTAAAAAAAATATTACACATTGACCTGGCTGGTTGTGTCTAGTCCTGTGCACTGAAGAGTTGCTGGTTCAATTTTCCCAGTAGGGGGCATACAGGGAGTAGCCAATGGATGTTTCCCTCTCACATCTATGTTTCTCCCTTCTCCCTTCCTCTCTCTCTAAAAAAGAAAAATCTTACACATTGAAAATGCCCAGTAAAAGCTTACTGAACTAATGGATGAATGAAATGTTGATTGTATGAGAACTGTTAGTGAACCAACCTTCCTAACAAGTTAAGAGAAAAGAATAGTTATTTGCTGCCACATATCCTTTTCTTTTTTTCCACAAGACACCAAAAACATTTTTTTAATTTAATCTTTATTGTTCAGATTATTACAGTTGTTCCTCTTTTTTCCTCCATAGCTCCCCTCCACCTGGTTCCCACTCCATCCTCTGCCTTTCCCCTCACCCCCACTGTTCTCATCCATAGGTGTATGATTTTTGTCCAGTATCTTTCTACACCTCTTTCCCCCCCAAAACTGTCAGTCCACTCCCTTTCTATTCCCCTGATTCTTTTATATTCACCAGTTTATTCTGTTCATCAGATTTTTTTAATCACTTGATTTTTTTTAAAAATATATTTTATTGATTTTTCACAGAGAGGAAGGGAGAGAGACAGAAAGTCAGAAACATCGATGAGAGAGAGACATCGATCAGCCACCTCCTGCACACCCCCCACTGGGGATGCGCCCACAACCAATGTACATGCTCTTGACCGGAATCGAACCCGGGACCTCTCAGTCCGCAGGCCGACGCTCTATCCACTGAGCCAAACCGGTTTCGGCTGATTTTTAGATTCACTTGTTGGTAGATATATATGATCATAATTTTTATATTTACCCTTTTTATTCTTCTTCCTCTTCAAGAATACACTTTTTAGCATTTCATATAGTATTGGTTTGGTGGTGGTGAACTCTTTTAGCATTTTATCTATGAAGCTCTTTATCTGCCCTTCAATTCTGAATGATAGCTTTGCTGGATAATCTTGGTTATAGGTTCTTGCTATTCATCACTTTGAATATTTCTTGCCACCTCCCGTCTGGCCTGCATAGTTTCTGTTGAGAAATCAGCTGACAGTTGAATGAGTGCTCCCTTGTAGGTAATTAACTGTTTTTCTCTTGCTGCTTTTAATATTCTCTCTTTGTCTTTTGCTCTTGGCATTTTAATTACGACATGTCCTCTTTGGATTTCTTTTGTTTAAGGTTCTGTGCGCATCCTGGACTTGTAAGTCTATTCTTTCACCAGGTGGGGAAAGTTTTCAGTCATTATTTCTTCAAATAGGTTTTCAGTATCTTGCTCTCTCTCTTCTTCTGGCACCCCATAATACTGATGTTGGTACGTTTGAAGTTGTCCCAGAAGCTCCTTACTATCTTCATAAATTTGGATTCCTTTTGCTTTTCCAGTTGAGTGTTTTTTGCTTCTTTGTATTTCAAATATTTGACTTGATTCTTGCAATCCTCTAGTCTGCTGTTAGATCTCTGTATAATATTTTTTATTTCAGTCAGTGTATGCTTAATTTCTAGTTGGTCCTTTTTCATATCCTAGAGGGTCTCGCAAAATATATCGGTCTTTTCTAGGAAATACTTAAACGTTATAACCGTGGTTTTGAATTCTATATCCAATCATTTGCTTTCCTCCATTTCTTTAATTTGCGATCTGTTTCTTTGTGTCCACATTTTGGCTGCTTCCTTGCGTTGATAGAGTGGCTTTGTGTGTTAGGTGCTCCATAGGGCCCGTGGCTCAGCCTCCCCAGTTACCTGAGGTGGACTCTCTTGGTGCACCCCTTTGTGGGATGTGTGCACAGTCTTGTTGTAGTTAATCTGGTGGTTGTTGGTCTCACTGGGAGGAATTGACCTCCAGGCCAATTGCCTGTGAGGACTAGCTGTGTCTACGCTGGGAGAACTTCTGTGCTGGAGACACTCTTAGGAGACAGGACTTGCAAAAGCCTCTGTGCTCAGCTTGGGTGGGGTGGAGTCTCAGGGCTGAGCGGACAGCATTGGTTTCCCACAGCCCTGCCCTAATAGGCCCCTGGGCCTCAGAGTCCCGTGGTAATCGCTGCTAGCACCTCTGAGAGAAAGCTGCCCTCAAGTTCTGCCTGCTGCCAGACAGGCCAGTTTCTCCCCAAATGAGTCTGGGTCCCCAGAGTCTTGCCCAGAACCGGAGTGCAGTGCAGTTGGGAGCTTTTGTCTCCCTCCTGCTTGAGAAAGCCAACCGTGTACTCAGCTGCGTGCCCTTTCTGTGCGCTCGCCTCAGTACCTCTGCCTTCAGCAGTTGCTCTGAGAATCTGTGCTTTTCTTTTTCCTGACAATCCAGTTTCACCCCGTATGGGTCTGGGTCCCCAGAGTCTCGCCCGGAACTGGAGTTCAGTGCAGTCAGGAGCTTTTGTCTCCCTCCCGCTTGAGAAAGCCAGCCGCACACTCAGTTGCCAGTGCTCTGCACGCACACATCTCAGTACCTCTGCCTTCTGCAGCTCCTCTGAGTCTCAGTGTGCTTTTCTCTTTCCTTCTAGTTGTAGAATTTCCACTCAGCCAGCCTTCCTGTGCTTCTGGATGATATTTGTTTTGTCTTTTAGTTGTACTTTTGAAATTGTTGTGAAAGGCAACAGTTTAGGTGTTTACCTCTGCTGCCATCTTGGTTTCTCCCACAAAAATATTTTTTTATATAAATATTTTTTTAATAAAAATCCTGAGGATCTTTATTTCAGTGATACCAAATAGTACAGTATAGAGATTAACAAACATTACAGTCAGTGAATTTCATGGTCCTTTATGTATCATCATTTTAACCCTGAACTTTTTTTAATCTTCATTTTATTTTTCATTTAATAATGCTTTATTGTTGAAAGTATTACATATGTCCCCTTTTCCCCCATTGACCTCTTCTAGCATTCCCCCCCACCCAAGACTTTCACTGCCCTATTGTCTGTGTCCATGGGTTATGCATATAAGTTCTTTGTTTGATCTCTTGCCACCCACCCAACCTCCCCTACCTTCTCTTTGAGATTCAACAGTCTGTTCCATGCTTTTATGTTTCTGGGTCTATTTTGTTCATCAGTTTATTTTGCTCATTAGATTCCACATATGAGTGAAATCACCCAATACTACATATCTTTGACATAGTATCTGTTTAGATCTTTTGCCCAATTTTAAATTGGGTTATTCTTTTTTTTTTTTTTAAGTTTTTCATATATTCTGGATACAGATCCTGTATTGGATATGTGGTTTTGGGATATCTTTCTCTAGTCTGTTTTCTTCTTTTTTGTGTAGAGTGTGTTTTTATTGAAGTCAAAGGTAGTTGAAAATTTTGAAGAGGAGAGAGATTTGATTTAGAAATATGAAAGTGAAGGTCCTGAGACTACATTTATTTCTCAAAGCAATTAGAGTGAAAGAGATTGCTCAGAACATTCTCAGAACAAAGGGTAGAAAAGAGTACTTTGGATAGAATACTAAGGGAACACTAGCATTTATGAGTTGGGTGACAGTATGTGAAGAAGCAACTGGATACTTATAAGAAAGTAAAAAAAGAAGAATTATAAGGGACAAAGTAGCAACAGAGAGCAGGATTACAGGAAGAAAGGAGTGCTTTGTAACGTAAAAAATGCTATGGAATTTTAGAGAGATATAACTGACTGGAAAAAAATAACAGGATTATATTGTAAGGTCCAAAATTTTGAGGGTTATGAATTTGTTTTTGGCTTACGTGCTTTTCTCCAGCAATATTTAACACTATGAGGCAAGGGCCTTTGACTCAAGAATATATACATTGTCATATGAAAAATAAAAAGCAATTTCAACTATTTGTTGGAAGTGGAAAAGATAGAAATACATGTTTTAGTTTGCATTTGAGGGGAATGGAAAGGAATTATTCTTAAGAAAACGTGGCATTATAATTACAGCTGATTATGTGTTGCTTTGAATTATATCATCACTAAGGTAATTTTAGTGCAATTTTTATTGCAATGAGATCTACAAATAATGAAATGCTGAGGAATTTTGAAAAACCTAAACTGAAATATGTAATGAAAAATAATTTTGTTATAGTAACTGCAATATATAAAAAAAGATAACTACATTTTACTGCTTGAGCTTGCTTCCTCTCTACTTATTTTTCTTCTTTTGTTTAAGAAACTAGTAGGTTTTCTTTTCTCACATAATTTTTTAAAATATGTTTTTATTGATTTTAGGGGGAGAGAAAAACATTGATGAAAGAGAAATATCAATATTGATTGGCTGCCTCCTGCACCCCCCCCCACTGGGATCAAGCCTACAACCCGGTCATGTGCCCTCACCGGGAATTGAGACAGCCACCTCTGGGTGCATGGGTTGACACTCAGCCACTGAACCACACTGGCCTGGCTGGAACACAGTTTTTCATGTAGATTGCTGTTCTGTGCTCTGTTTAGGAAAACCTGTCTCTTCATAGAGAAATCTGATCTTGCCCATTTCAACTCATACTAACATCAGTAGTAACTTGAATATTATATAGAAATAGTTGATGCACAGTCCATTATTTAAATTTTTCTTTCTACTAATTCTGTTTTTGTTATTCAACAGGTTTGATTTGTGGATGAAATGAATCATGATTTTCAAGCTCTTGCGTTAGACTCTCGGGGAATGGGAGAGGTAAATATTTATGAATGCTAAGAATGTATATTTCACTTTGATTATTTGAGCCACTGAGCCTTTTTTAACGGAAGTCTTGAAATTAGTGGTTAATGGTGCAGGTTTTTAAAATATACAGTTACGTAGTTGTGATTTTTCAGCTTTTTTTTTTTTTAGCGAGATTTGTGTCCAGTTGATTGGTTAAATAATGTATTATATTTTGTAATGAATCATAAGTACTTTGCTCAGAAAAGAGCCTTCTTGATTCTTGTCCTTCTGTTTTATATATGTATGCAGCTTGCTTTAGCCATACTAAATTGTTCATTATTCTCTCTTCCAAAAATCTCTCCTTGTTCACTGTTTGCTTAAAAAAAAAAAAAACAGAAAACTTCTAATCCTTTACAAGACTCTGTTGGAAAAGAGATGCTTAGCTGTTATTGTCCTATTGCTGTCTGCAGTGAAAATTATACTTCCTCATCTGACTTCTTATAGATCTTTATATATACTTTGTTATATTACGGGTTAGTTTATTGTTTTATATTAGTGTCCTTAGTAGATTGATAGCTTCGAATGATTAGCATACAGTGGGTATTCTAAAATTTTTAATGCTTTTTATCAGTCCTGTTAATCTATGACTTGGAGGATTCCATTTAATCTCATCATTATATTATTTAAGGCATCAAAAATACTTAGTTTTCCATATACTTAATGAGTATTTAGAAAAATCTTAATTGTTGATGAAAACCCTGAGGTCACATCTTTATTTTGT
The DNA here is from genome assembly GCA_011751065.1 of Lasiurus cinereus. Taxonomy (NCBI): domain Eukaryota; kingdom Metazoa; phylum Chordata; class Mammalia; order Chiroptera; family Vespertilionidae; genus Lasiurus; species Lasiurus cinereus. Next base: position 64,099,134 of record JAAGEH010000041.1, read on the forward strand.
CATATTCTATAGTACTAACATAGCGTGAACTTTGATAAGACAAAATAATCGTGAACAGACCTAAGATATGTAATTAATTGCTTGCTCCTGGAGATTATTTTACTTTGGTAGATTAGAGACCTTCCTGAGACTCACTCCATCCAACGCTGTGCTCTTCAGATGCAGAAAAAGAGTCCAGTCACTCCTCTGGACCACAAGAGGGCACTCTGCAGCTAGCTAACCCTCCCCTTCTCCAGAACAGCGTTTTCCAAAGAGTTTGTCATTTTCAGAGGACTGATTTAAGGGTGAGTTAAGGTGCTTAAGCATGAGTATTGCCAAAGTAAACCTGTTAGTTCAGTGCATAACGTAAAATTCTGGGCCCTAAAAAATTTTTTTTGAAAAAGAGAATAATTTTTTAGTTAGAACTAGTTTCACTACAGTGGAATGGAGTCAGCTTAGACATTACCCTGTGGGTGAATAAAAAGAGCAGTTGAAAGGGGCTTTTGTTTTTTTCTCTGCTGCTTATTTACTTTGGTCTTTAGAAAGAAATATGTCTTAAAAGCAGGGTTGAATAATATTTCAGTCTAGTCTGTGAAAAACTTAAAATTATTTTTAAGAGCAATAAAGTCACACCTTACCTTATTCTATTTAGACATACCACCCTCCCAGCACTTTACTCCCCATCTACATTGTGTATATATTTACAGATTGGCTCTTTTTTCCCCTTCATTTCTAAATAATATTTGGAAATCCAAAGATATTGCAGTTTGGAAAAAAAAAAGTCATAATCAGAACCAGTAGTTGAAAGAGTTTAGTTATTTGGGGATGGAGGAGATATATTTGAGGTTTTTGGAAAGAGAGAAGCTGGAATGAATAGTATGTTAAATGATCTAAGATTAAATCTAGGTTTTCTTAATGGAAATGTCAGAAATGCAGAGTAAAAGTGGCTAGGTTTAGACTTCCTGCTTTTTTGGTGGATAGCAGCTGGTCAGTGCTTCTTCATCTAGTAAAAATGTATTTTTAAATAAGCTGTTACTCACTAAAGTGTTTTTCTTAACAGTTTACCAACTAATTCTGTTACCTCCGAGAGATAGCTAAGAAACCTACCCCGGTTTCTGTCTCTGGGTTCTCTCTCCCACAAGTCTTTCTATCTTTCCTCATCTCACAGGCAGCAGGGAACCTTCTGGGATTTCCTTCTTTGCCTGTCTCTCTCTCACCAGTCTTCTCCTCCTTTCCTGACAGGTGAGGTTTTTTGTTTTTGTTTTATCCCAGAATTCATTCATTTTAATAAATAAAAACAGCCTTAAATTTCTGGTTCTTGAGTTTTCTAAAATTGCTTGTTATTTTTTTAACTTAACATCCTTTTTTAATGGATTGGCCTATTCTTGACTTTTTCTTTAAAAAATAAAGTTATCCTTATGTCTTAAGTTGTAAACTTCTAATGTACAAAACACTGTTTTACATATAGACCTATTTGCATATGTATTGGTTTTTGTAGATCATGCCCATCATCAGAAGGGCAGTCTCTTCTAGTTGTTCATTCACAAATAGAAACAGGTTTGTATTCATTCACTCATAAACTCATTCCATTTTTTTTCATGGCGCATTTTCATCAAAAGGCTATTTGTGTTATGTCATATGACTTAAAAAGAGCAAAGCTAATCCATGTAGTGTTTTCACACTATACTGCAGAGGTATATACTTATTTTATATATGTATATATAATGGAAACCAGCTATTTCAAATAGTTTTTAAATACCTGAGCATAATTTTGTCTTTATAAATTCCTATCTTAATTCTATCTTAAACTTTATCCACTATAATAAATACCCACAAAAGGCCAAATATCATGATAATATCTTAAATGGCTTTATTCATTATATCTAGTGGTGGCTTATTGGAAGTTTTCAGAAACATTGATTGATTACACTGTGCTTAAAAAGAACCATCTTCTGTGGTAATTGAATGTAAAAACAGTACCTTAGAAATTAAACAGATGGGTTTAAATTTTAATGCTACTATCTTCTATGTATATACAAGGTGGGGCAAAAGCAGGTTTACAGTTACTAATATGGAAAATCCTATCTAATAAAAGTAATATGCAAGTTGACCATACCTCCACTACACCCATTAGCCATGCCCACCAGCCAATCAATGAATATGCAAATTAACTCAAACCAAGATGGCTACGGCCACAGAGAGAGCAGGAGGAAGGCTTGGGTTGCCCCTGCAATGGAGGAAGCCAAGCTTTCCGAAAACCCTGGCCAGCCCAGACCTCCACTTAAGGTAACAAAGTTCAATGGCTGTGCAAACAGAAGGCGTGGCTCTGCTCCAGGCTGCAAAGTTTCAATTGTAGAAGATAAATAAGTCCCAGATACCAAGGCCTCTCTTGGGTCGCTGGGGGGCGTGGCCAGCCTGCAAACCACCATAGGCCCCTCGCCCAGGCCACCCCACACCCCAAGGGAACCCCTACCCTGATCCAGGACACCTTTCAGGGCAAACCAGCTGGCCCCCACCCATGCAGCAAGCTTCTATCCTATCTAATAAAAGAGTAATATGCAGATGGACTGTCACTCCCAACACACAAGATGACTATCCCAATGTGGTCAAAAGATCCTGTCCCCATGTGAACACAAAATGGCCAGCAGGGGAGGGCAGTTGGCAGAACCAGGCCTGCAAGGAAGGGCAGTTGGGGGTGATCAAGCCTGCAGCAGAGGGCAGTTAGGGGTAAACAGGCTGGCAGGGGAACAGTTAGGCATCAATCAGGCTGATAGGAGAGTGGTTAGGGGGTAATCAGGAAGACAGGCAGGTGAGCAGTTGGCACCCAGCAGTCCTGGATTGTGAGATCCCTACCTGGATCGGGCCTCAACAGGCAGTCAGACATCCCTCAAGGGGTCCCAGATTGGAAAGGGAGCAGGCTGGGCTGAAGGACACTCCCACCACCCCCCTTCTTTCTCCCCCCCCCCCCCCGTGGCCCCCGCACGAATTTCGTGCACCAGGCTTCTAGTAATATAATAATAATACATGAATATACTGTTTATCTTACTAGTAACTGTAAACCTCCTTTTGCCTCATATTTTCAGTGTCTACTATGTGCTAGATACTATTCTAAGCAGCTATAAAAACTCTTTAACAGTAGCTTTCTTACTATTCTTACTTTATCATTGAGGAAACTAAAGCTCAAAATGGTTAATTCTATGGCCCAAGACTATTAATAGTGCTTACATGGAAATTTTAACTTATGAGTACCCTGACTATTTACAGTACTACTTCATATTGGAAGTAACAACATATAATAATGTTTACTGGTGACATTAAGGGATGTTAGAAATGGAGAAAAATTGGGAAAATAGTATGATTTGAAAAAATTAAGAAGCATTGATATCGTTTACTAACAGAAAAGTCCTAGAAGGGAATTACTTTGTGTCTTTCTTGTTCTCTGCACACTTAGTTATTAACACCTTAGTTATGCCTACTTTGTATGAACTTCTCTTATAGTCACTTTACATTCTAATTTGCCAAGACAGTCCAGATACATATCTGTTTTCATGGCATAATTATTAATAACACAATCACCTCCTTTCTCAAAACTGTCCCAAATTGGATGTTATGTGAACACCTTAATTTAAAACATCATAATGTAGACACGTGGCCTTTAAATCCTTAGGATAATGTTAATTTTGTTAGTTTGGTGACCTTTAAGTGCCCCTTATAGTATAGACTAGCAGGAGTGTATTTATTTTGAGACAGTACACTAGGGTGTTGACTGGTTTCTTTGGGGATGGAGAGGGAAAGCTATAAATGCTTCTTGAAGAAAATAACATAAAATGGAGGACCAGGGTGGGATGAATTTGTATGTCGACTCAGTCATTTCTGAGTTAGAAAGACAGATGAGCAGGTTGACAAGAAATACTGAGTTGTCTGACCTTGGTTTAGAGCTTTTGTGAATTATGGAAAGACAAAGTGGAATGGGATCATGTATCTTACAGATCTTCAAGATCTCTTAGCCCTTGTTTTCTGTAATGTATTACTACAGTAAAAGAGTCTCCAGGGGCAAATCCCTAATATTGCAATTTCAACCATTGTACCAATGTAATCTTTTCTTTTTTTAACTGTGCTATCCTGAATTGTTGCCTTTCTGTATATTTAGTCCTTTTAACTTATCTTCGGTCACAAGCCAGTAGTTTCTCTAAAAGTATGACAATGTCTAAGCTGTTTCTGGAATATTTGTAACAGTCTTTGCTAGAAATATTAATATTATTAACTACTAAAGTCTTTTTTTGTGCATGGTAACTTAGAAATGTTTGCAAAATGAAAAGATATATAGCACAGTGCTTGGCAAAAAGTAGGCACACTAGATTAGTGCTTGACATAGATGTCGCCCCCCCCCCCTTTGTGCAGTTTGCGTTTTAAAGCAGTGATATGACTAAAACACTATACTGAACCTTACCCAGAAACAGCCTTCCAAAGAGATTCTGTTATTTTTTAATATCTCAGAAAATTAGTTTGTTTTAACCACTTCTGTATCTGGGATAAATATTTCTATTAAGGTGTTATAACTTTATTTTCAAATTTTCATTTGGTTTCTTTTGATATGAAACATTTTTCTTCATGAAGTATGGGATAACAACATTTCTTTATTCTCTGACCATTTGTCATTTTCCTTCATAAAGTGGCCTATTTATACAGTATTTTTAAGGGATTAACTTGGGTTTTTACTATCAGTAAATGTTCAATTTAAATGGTACACTGTTTTAGTATTATATTACTAGCTTTGTTTTTTGTTTCCATGTTCCCATAAAACTTATATAATGAGATTTTTAAAAATTGAAGGAACAGAGATTGTATTTTATTGGGATCCTTTTTAGAGCAGATTATTGTCTGAATTTTAAATACACATATTATTTGCAATCCAGGAAAATGCAAACATCCAAAAACTTAATTTTTTAATAGCAGAAGTTAGTTTCCTTTAAACTTAAAAATTAAAATATATTTATCTGTAGATTAGGAACATGCCCAAGTTGAATTTTTCCCATTCTCTTCAAAGCATCTTCTGTGGGTTTTCTTGTATTTTTGTTTGTTTGTTTCTGTTTTGGTTAATAATACAACCATTTACCTTGTTAACCAAATTTTAAAGTTTTATCTTTTTTATCAACCCATCCTCATTTGCATTTATATTTTATTGATTCTCCTAAATGCTTCTCATATCCATTCTATTTTCTCACTTTCTGACATAATATTCCAGTTCTTGTCATCTTCACCCTATTGTAATTCTCCTAAACTGATTTCCTTGCCTATAATCTAGAATATCCCTATTCTTACAATGTGCAACTTGAGTTGTTTTCAAACGGTGTCACTCTTGCCAACCTCTCTTGATTCTCTTTGGCTTTAATGTAATACTCTGCAGTTTCTTTAGTATGTCTTTAAGGTTTCTCATAATCTGACCTAGATATCTTTATCAGCATCAACTTTGACCTTCCTGCATCTGTTCCTCTATCTCACACCCTGTTCCATACTCTATGCATCTTTTCAAGTTGTTCCTTTGTTTATGATTTACTTTGTCTTCCTCACCTTCCATGTACACTTTGAACCTCCAACACGCATAATTTTATCTGTCAGACCCAATTCAAGTTTTACTATTGATTTTATTATAGGTAATTTTATGTTTCTGAACTCTCTGAAGATAAGGTCTCCATGCCTTTAAGGAGGCAAACACGAATAAGTATATACATGTTTAATTCTGAGCATTGAAAAATTGGGCTGCGACAGATGATAGTCTTTCAAATGCTTTCAAATGCTAAATGCATGTCTCAGGAAACCAGTCTGTTCTTTTCAAATAAACATATTTCCAGTCCACCTCCTGACTGTCAGGGAGGGTGAAGAGGAAAGACCTGAGATGAATATTGAAGTATGGTTAGGAATTGGCCAAATGTACATTTTGAGTAATCAGTGAATGATAGTCTCAGTATAACTTTTATGTGCGGTGTATGTTGCAATATAGGATAGATGGAGCACAGGACTCTAAAATTGTTATCTCTGAAGTATTTGATGATCCTTTCTGTGTATCTCTTCCATTATCTATAGCGTCCTCATTTGCAATTGATAGGTTACTAGTATTCAGGAACTAGGAAGAGTTGTGAAGTTCTTCCATTGACTAAGTGAAGTAGGAATGAAAATAATGTTCTCCATCAAGGAAGCTATAGGATAGGAGGTGAACCAAGGGCAGTATTTGGAAGTAAAGGCAAATTTTTAATCATTGTATAGATATTTTCATTGTATTACCTATATCTTAGAAATTTAGTAAGTTTTTTGATAAATTTATAAAGAAAATCACATGACATTCAACCAATATGTATTTGGGAAAACGTTGAAAAATCAGGAGAAATCAGAGGTTGACTTTGATTTAATGTTTAAGTCTAGAATTATTAGAGCCAGTACTCAAATATAAGTAGGAAGTTATTTTTTTATTGAGACAAATTAGATAATAGGTCACTGAATTTTCATTGAAACTAACTTGTACATATTAGTGGTAAGTTTGCTTTCCTCTACATGTTAGTTATTTGTAATTAGAATAAAATTTAAATGTAATATTTTTCTCCCCCCCAAATAGCTTTTGCCTACCAAAAAGTTTTGGGAACCTGATGATTCAACAAAAGATGGACAAAAAGGAATTTTTCTTGGGGATGATGAATGGAGAGAGACTGCATGGGGAACTTCTCGTAAGTTTTTGGTATATGTGTAAGAATTATTAATTTATTTGAATTTTTTTTAAAACCCTGCCTACTCCTAGGCAATAGTTGGAAAAAATTTGTGATGTCTTGGTTGAAGATTTCATTAATCATTATAATGCACATTATCAGGTGTAAATTCATCCTTATCTAATGATTCACTTAATTGACTAGAAGTGCTTGTCATAATAAGATTTTACTAAGTTTTTCTTTGAAGTGAAAACTGATTATTAAAATTCTGAATTTTCATTAAAATAGAGGATGCATTAACCATAGAAATTTTAAATTGTATTAGAGGACAGTGACAGATTTATCTAATTGCAGCTTAATCTAGCTTTATAAGACAGTAGCCACACCCAAAAAGAAAGTAAACTTCTTAGTAAAATAGAATTCCCAGAAAGAGAGCAGAATGAATTTTTAAAAAAATATATTTTTACTGATTTCAGAGAGGAAGGGAGAGGGAGAGTGATAGAAACCTCAATGATGAGAATCATTGATCGGCTGCTTCCTGCATGCCCCTATTTGGGATTGAGCCTGCAACCTGGCCATGTGCCCTGATCAGAAATTAAATTGTGACCTCCTGGTTCATAGGTTGACACAACCACAGCCACGCTGGCTGTGCCATTTTTTAAAATTTATTTATTTATTTATTTAGTTTTATGTGTACACCATTGTGGCTAGACAATCATATATTTACAAGGTACCCAACTGACACCGTACATAATTATTACATTAATGACTATATTTTCTCTGCTGTACTATACATTCTCAGGACCATTTTGTGACTACCAACCAGTCTGTGGTTCCCCATCCCATAACCATTTTTACCCAGCTCCCCAATTCCTCCCTCTATTCTCTGGCAGTTAATACTCTGCATTAAAAATGGAAAGAGGAATGAAAGCTTTGGCCAGTTTGGCCCAATTGGTTGAGCGCCTTTCCATTCACTAAAAGATTGCCAGTTCTGTTTCTGGTCACATGCATGCCCTGGTTCAGCAGGCTTGATCTCCAGTAAGGGGTGTGCGGGAGGCAGTCAATGAATATTTCTCTCCCTTCATCTCTCGGAAGTCAATTAAAAAGCATATTTAAGAAAAAGATTGAAAGCTTTGGTAACTACTAATTTAGACTAAATTTTCCTTAAAATGATGAGAATTTTCTTTGAGTTTAACCAGTAAACATTACCAGTTCATGGTAGTTCTTGATCTGTACCTTTTCTATCCATTTCCCCAGCCAGTGATAATGTATTCTCAAACCAAAATATGAGATATGTTCTTTTGCCTCAAGGAATTCCCCCTCTCCCCTCCCAGTGGATTTTAGCATACATTAGATTGGACTCTTAATTTAAATTATTCATTGATTTGGACCGGGATATATTTTTCCCCCCAAAGGCACTTACTTTGCTAGAAATCACATGTGCTTGAAAAATTGGTAGATAGATAGACATGCTTTGATTTTTATTTTGGGAGTTAAATGATTAATAACTTATTTACCAGAACCAGATATTTTTTTTTTTAAGCATTCCAAAGCCAAGCATCTTGAGCACAACATTTTGTTCCTGATATTTCTAATTTCTAATTTCAGGTAATTCCTTATACCACTCTCCCAATTATTTTAGTTGTATGGATAAAATTTTGAAGAGGAATATTAGTTTTTAGTAGGAGACATGAGAAATGAATGGAGTTATTGTATTTACTGAACAAACTATTGAATTCCAAGCATGTACAAATATAAATAACACATTCCTATTCCAAAGGAATTGTTGTTCTAAGAAAAATTATTTCCATGACTGCAGGAGACTGTCATATTTCCTTCTCAGCTGAACTGAACTACTTGTGATAATTAATTTCATTTTGTTCTGGCACATCCAGATCTTTGAACGTGCTGGTTTCTCTTAACTGAAATGCTCTTTCCACCCCCCAATTTCACTTTCTTTTCCCCCACTTTAATGCTTGTCCTTCCTATTGGGGTTTACTCTAAGACTACAAAAGATTGATACTCTTTTGTTCCCTTCCAATTGAAGCACTTTTACTCTGTTTTAATTGCCTTCTATTAAGCCTATATAATATCTTTGAGGGTAAGGACTATCTTGTTTTTCTTTCATACAACAGACAGTAAATCAGTATTGGAACTGGGTAAATGAATGGGTGAATGATCAATTAAAAAATATGGCTAAATCTCTCATGGATAAATATATTAAAATAGAAATATTTTCATATGGTTTAACAAAGGTAGCAATCATTTAAACATTATTACAGCTAATGAAATAAAGACCAAGTACCTCTGTGATAGTTCAGCTCTTTAAGAACTAGATCTCATATTGAGTATTGAACATGTCCACAAAAAAGCCAGAGGTAGCTAACAGCCTATTGGTTCCTTTAAAAATTCTTTTTTTTCCCCCAAATCTGTATGAATATTGCCTCAAATATTTTATTATACTGTATTTGTATTCATTTGCTCTCAGAGCTTAAAATGCTGCCTTTTCTTTTGTCACAGAAATATTTAGAAAGGATATTTGTATCCAATGGATAATTTTTTTGTAAACAAAAACAAATGAAAAACTTTTAAACTGAAAGGGACTTTTAAAAATACCCTTTAAGGGATACTTAGGTTTCCTGTGGAGTTTTTGTTACTTTGTTTTGTTTGTTTGTCTTTTCTTAGATACATAGTTTTTACACCTAGAATAGAAAATTCTGTGTTACTACTAGTTTGTGTTTATAGCGGTGCTGCCATGAGTTCTGCATCAGCCAGTACATAACAGTGAGCTTGAAAAGTACCTCTGCCAGCTTAGGCTTTATCCTTAAAGGTTTTTGTTTTTGAATTGTTATGAATCGCCAAAGTAACTTTTTTTTTCACTTACAGTTGGCATACAGTATTAGTTTTAGGGGTACAACATAGTTAGACATTTATATAACTTACAAAATGATCTTCCCAATAAACCTAGTACCCATCCAATACCATTTGTACTTACTATATTATAATTCATTATATTCCCTATGACTTTTAATAACTCATAATTTGTACATCTTAATCTCTTTCCCTTTTCCACCCCATTTCCCCAGCTCTCCTCCCATCTGGCAACCATCAGTTTGAAGAAGCTTCATTTTTAAGTTTAGAGGCAACTGAGCCTATAGCTTGTTTCTCCATTGACCCTTTTTGGTTGATATATTTGAAATAAAACAAAACATAAAACGTCACATAGGCTTTTACCTGTTTTTTAACAAATGGCTCTTTTTATCTGGATTAAGACATGTGCCCAGTAAGTCTCAACAGAATGAAGAGCTTTTCATAAAGATTGTAATAACATTAAAAATAAAACAGGATGCCGATTTTTCTTATTTTAGTATATTAATTTGTGTAAGTTTATTTAAACGTACAAACATGAAATTGTGTTCTTTCTTCCAAACAGACCATTCACTGTCCCAGCCTATTATGGTACAGAGAAGATCTGGACAGGGTTTTCATGGAAACAGTGAAGTAAATGCAGTGCTGTCTCCGCGATCAGAAAGTGGAGGCCTTGGTGTGAGCATGGTAGAATATGTGCTAAGTTCTTCTCCTGCTGATAAATTGGATTCTCGATTTAGGAAGGGAACTTTTGTAAGTATTGTGAATAAAGAAATATTTAATAATTGCTCGATGGTTGTTTGGTTATCTTTAAATCAGTTTATTTTTCTGGCCCTTCCTAGAGCTAAAGGAAATTGTGTAGCTAGCTGTTAGTGCTCATCTTCTTCTCTTGGCCACTTCTTGAAATACATGAAACAGTAGAACCCCTGGGAATATTTATATTCTTAACTATGTAATAAAAATCAAACCATATTAATTACAATGCATAATTTGCAAGATTGAAAGTGCTTCTTTGTGGTAGTACTTGATCTGACAGTAAGTAAACAAAGTCACCTCGGCATTAAGTAGAATTTTAATCTCATTTGTGGTGTTACCACCTATCCAGCACCGCTATAGTTAAGGTTGCCTTAGCCCTTCTGTTATAAATCCCCGGTTTGTACTCGATTTTCTGGCCTTCGGTAAATTGACTACAAAATTAAAATAAGACTCAATGTTTGTACTGTTTACATTCACCATAGTGCAGTTTTAGGTTACCTTATGGTGCCCTTTTTTGTGTGTTCTATTAAATATTCAGAATCAAACAGATTCTTTTTCCTCAGGGCACTAGAGATGCTGAAACAGATGGACCTGAGAAAGGAGATCAAAAAGGCAAGGCTTCTCCATTTGAGGAGGACCAAAACAGAGATCTTAAACAAGGAGATGATGATGATTCTAAAATAAATGGCAGAGGTTTGCCAAATGGAATGGATGCCGATTGCAAAGATTTTCAGTAAGATTTTAACTTTCTCAAGAAGAAAAGCATATCTCTTTAGGGATTATTACTACTAGTTGATATAACTGACATAGACATTTTTCCAGTTTGGGTTTATTTTATTTCCCTGTGTACCTATGTTACTCGGGAGGAAGATTTAATTTTTTAAATAAATATTAGTTAATGATTATGAGCCATTTTTAAAAAACAGTTCTTAAAAATATTCTCTCAGCTAGTACTGATACCTTTCTAAATTGTAACTTTTTCCTCCCTGCTAAAGTTGAGTGGATTTCAAATTTAATCTGTGATTTTTCCTGGCAGACTTCTTGGGGTTGCTCTTTTTTTTTTTTTAATATATTTCATTGACTTTTTTTACAGAGAGAAAGGGAGAGGGATAGGGAGTTAAAAACATAGATGAGAGAGAAACATTGATCAGCTACCTCCTGCATACCCCCTACTGGGGATGTGCCCGCAACCAAGATACATGCCCTTGACCAGAATTTAACCTGGGACCCTTCAGTCCGCAGGCCGACACTGAGCCAAACCAGTTAGGGCTTGAGGTGGCTCTTAAGCACTTTTCTGTGGAGTTTCCTATTTTTATCCCTGTTTTGTGTTCCCTATCTCCAATTTAATTATTAATCTTGACAATAAGGAAACATAATTAGCTCTTAGGATCTGTGACCTTGATATATGTTTGTGCTAATACTTAATATTCCTGAAATTGGGAAGTGGGGAGCATATTAGAGGCTTCAAAAAGTTAGCTTTCAGCTCAGAATTCTAAAAGTTGTAGCTTTTTAGTTATCTCTTTATGGCAATTACATATTTCTTCTAACCTTTGCTCTTAAATTAGGCAGTGCAACTTTGTCTAAATATTAGGAAGTTGTTTCTTCGTAATGATTTCCTATACTTTATACTTCAATAATCAGATGCTTTGGGGCTTGTCCCTGAAAATGAGCCATTTCTTTGAGATTTTCTGAACCGTAGAATCTCAGTTAACTGAGTGTAGGTCCATGTAGGTAGTATACTTTTACTTTCATTGCCTTAGTTATCAAAAGCAGAGAAATAGGGGCTCTTTAAAAGTGTCCTTTTATTTGTCCTAAGTGCAAAAAAGCATCCAAAACCAGGAAACCTCTTTTGATAAGAAATAAATTTAATGCTAGTCAATTTGTTTTAGAACCTTATCCTGATTTTGCTCTTCTGTTGTTACCTAATCTAAATTTTGGTCAAGGGCATGCATTTAAAACTGAATTGATTATAAACCCCTCAAAGTGTACATTTATAATTGAAGTGTTAATACACCATTAACTATAGCAAGAAAAGAGCACCACTGATAGCACATGACTTTTTTTTCTATGGTATCCTGCACTTTTTGCTAAATTAGAGTTTTGTAAAAGAGGTTATACTTTTCCATATTAATATGAATTTTACATTTATTAGCATTTTAATTTTATTCTGTTGAGTTTGGAGTATGTATTTAAATTGTTTAGGAATTATTTTTGACACAGTATTGTACTTGACAGTGTAAAAGCATTTTAAGCTAATGGCTGTGGCCATATGGTCACTGTGGTGCATATCATATGCACATTAACTGATAAATCATCAATATATACATTATCAGAATAGAACTGAAACGAGTGAAAAAACGATAGCTGACAGTCTTTATTTTTTTAATTGGCTGATTTTAAAGAACATCCTTTCAGTCTCACTCCCTTCCTCCATATATTCTGAATGATAAGTAAACCTTTGGAATAGTCACATGAAAAGTTAGATATGCTTAAAGAGAAAAGGAGTTTGAAATTTCTTCTAATATTGTATGGACAATGGTTGATCTTTAAATAAAATGTAAATTCACCCAAATATCTGGGAAATCGTTCTTATAATTCAGTAATTGCTTTGTAAAATGTTCTGTATGTGTTAGCAAATTTATCCCAATGTAAAGTACCTGATAATTGGAAGCAGTTACATAGGTGTAACAACTGGCATTGAAAGCCAGGTAAAATAATTACTGCCATTTAATTTAAGCACTTATATATGAACATACTATGAACTCATTGTTCCTCAAAACAAACATTTCTTGTACGGGGAAAGTTTCTTATTTAAAGTATTTCCGAGGGAAGGTAGGGGTTAGGGATTAACCAAAGAATTTATATGCATAATCTATTAATCAGAGAACTTATATGCATACTTATATGCACCCTCTCCTATCTGGGACCCCTTGAGGGATGTCCTACTGAGATCAGGCCTAAACGGGCAATTGGACATCTCTCACAATCCAGGACTGCTGGCTCCCAACTGCTCACCTGCCTACCTTCCTGATTGCCCCTAACTGCTTCTGCCTGCCAGCCTGATCACCCCCTAACCACTCCCCTGACAGCCTGATTGATGTCTAACTGCCCTCCCCTGCAGGGCTGGTCACCCCTAACTGCCCTCCCCTGCAGGCCTGGCCACCCCTAACTACCCTCCCCTGCAAGCCTGGGTCCCCCCAACTTCCCTCCTCTGTCCTACTGGTTCACCCCTGACTGCCCTCCCTTACAGGCCTGGTCCCTCCCAACTGCCCTCCCCTGCTGACCATCTTGTGGTGGCCATCTTGTGTCCACATGGGAGCAGCCATCTTGTGTGTTGGAATAATGGTCAATTTGCATATTACTCTTTTATTAGCTAGGATATGCATAACCCATGGACACATACAATAGTGTGGTGAAGGGCCCAGAGGTAACTGCTGGGGAGTAGAGGGAGTCAGTGGGTAAAGAAAGGGGAAATCTAATACTTTCAACAATAAAGATAAATTTTTAAAAAAATTTCTGTAGAAAAAAAACAGACTATAAATGAAGATTCCTTATGTCTAGAAGTAAAGAGAAAGTTTAGACGATGAGAGATGTTATTGTGCCCTAACCTGTTTGGCTCAGTGGATAGAGCATCGGCCTGGGGACTGAAGGGTCCCAGGTTCGATTCCGGTCAAGGGCATGTACCTTGGTTGTGGGCACATCCCCAGTAGGAGGTGTGCAGGAGGCGGCTGATTGATGTTTCTCTCTCATCGGTGTTTTTAACTCTCTTATCCTTCTCCCTTCCTCCCTGTAAAAAAAAATCAATAAGATATGTGCTTAAAATTTAGTCCAATGTTAATTTCTTGGGAAAAGTTAAGGAGGCTCATTAGTAGAAAAACAGTTTTGATTAGTATTATACATTTTCATTTCTTTCTGATGACTTAATTAAACTGGAGCAACTTGGTGTTATAAAGATTATGCCAAATTGGGGAGCTGTCATGGGGTGGAGGGGGAGAGGTTTACAAATAGTTTTTGATTTGTTTCTCTTACTTGGAACCACAGGTCATCTTTAGTTTCTTCAGTAAAGAAACTGAGGCCTGGAAAATGAAATAATTTGCTTAAAATCATATTCAGAGTCAAGAGTCTGCCGTTGATCTTAGTTCAACTGCCTTTTTCTACTGTATCCTACATTTATACCCTTCAGTCTTGAAGGCGGTAGTGATCCCTTTAGCCAGTTTTTTTCTGAAATATTTAGCAGAATATTACAACAAAATTCTGTACTGCTGGTAGACAGGAGTATAGTAGGTGTCTTGGTTTTGAGCTTTCCCGTATTTGCCATTTACAGTCAGCTCTTTATACCTATTCATTTTGTCTATGATTTGAGAAAAATATTTTAGGTAATATAAGCCTACTTTGTGGTATTGGCCACTTTTCTTATGTAAAATTGAGTTATATCTTTATGCTATTTAAATTGAAAAGAACATTCATTAATAATTTTTAAAGATTAAACCATGTCAGTTCTAAAGAAGAATTTAGTTTAGTCAGACAAATAATATTTTAAGATGAAATGGTTAGTGACCTGGGGTGCCTAATTTGCCCTCTCTACTTTACAACCATGTGTTTTATGATTTTCCTGCTTTCCCATTTCAGTTTGTGAGTTGCTTGTTACTTTTACTCATGATGTCTTTTCGTTTCTTGAATAGTCGTACTCCTGGAAGTCGTCAAGCCTCTCCAACTGAAGTAGTTGAGCGCCTGGGCCCCAATACTAATTCCCCGGAAGGATTGGGCCCTCTTCCTAATTCTACAACTAATAAACCACTTGGTGAAGAATTTTCAAATCCTGAAACTCAGAATCTGGATGCCATGGAACAAGTTGGTCTGGATTCTTTACAGTTTGACTATCCTGGCAATCAGGTACCAATGGACTCTTCAGGAGCTACTGTAGGCCTTTTTGACTACAATTCCCAGCAGCAGGTAAGCATGCCCCTCCTTTAAAGAGGCTCCTTATGTACTGGTGTGTAGCCTGAAGTGCTATGAGGCATTAATATGAATAATAGGGGTGCTATTGAACACTTCATGTTTTATTGAAGAAATGTTTTTGTAGTTGAGAAACTTTTTTAACTAAATGTGTAAAATATTCTATTCACAGTTTTCTAAATAGAAATGTAATTCTTTGAGACTAATTATTGTATTAAATATTTCCCCTAATAGCTCTTTCAAAGGACTAATGCATTAACAGTTCAACAGTTAACTGCAGCTCAACAGCAGCAATATGCATTAGCCGCAGCTCAGCAGCCACATATAGGTGAGTTTTTATAAGTTACCATTTTGATTAGACTCAATCCTGTGTTAAAGCATTTGGATGTTTTTCCTTTTAGTGAGTGTTATTTCATTACTCTTTTAAACATCTCATTGAGATCATCAAAGATTAATAGATTACATGGCAGGAGTAAAGATTTACTAGGGAAGAACTGTTTCTAATTATTGTGTGTATTTTTGGTTATATAAAAATCTAATTCAGTGAAAGATGTCAGCAAATAATTTTATTTCACAATGTGCAATTGAGAGAGCCAAACACTTGGAAATTCCAGTGAAATTATTTGTATCCAAATATTTTTATTGATTTCAGAGAGGAAAGAAGAGAGACAGAGAGGGAGAGAAAGAAACATCAATGATGAGAGAGAATCATTGATTGGCTGCTTCCTGCACACCCCACACTGGGGATTGAGTCTACAACCTGGGGATATACCCTTGACTGGAGTCGAACCTGGGACCCTTCAGTTTGCAGGCCAACACTCAGTCCACTGAACAAAAGGCACTAGGACAGAATTTTTTTTTTTTAAGTGGTCTAAAAATAGAAATCCTAAGAAAAAATTTAAAAATATTTTATTCCTTCATTAAGGTTTTGGACCTTTAGTCTTTTTTTTTCCCCCACAGAAGAAGGGAGAGAGAGAGAGAAACAGAGAAACATTAGTAATGAGAGAGAATTATTGACTGGCTACCTCCTGCACATCCCACACTGGGGACTGAGCTCACAATCTGGACATATGCCCTGACCTTCATGTTAGGAACTGTGACCTCTTGGTTCATAGGTCAACACTCAATTATTGAGCCATGCCAACCTTTAGTCTTTAATGTGAATTATTAAAATGACACATTTATTACTACCAGAGTTCAAGTATGTGGTATCTGTGTTGAGTTTTTTAAAGGTTCCCCAGTTACACTTTACATAATTATAGCATAGTACCAAAACCAGGACTATCCTATTTAATGAAAGAGTAATATGCAAGGTGACCATATCTCCACTACACCCAACAGCCATGCCTACCAGCCAATCAGAGCGAGTATGCAAATTCCAACCAAGATGGCTACAGCCACAGAGAGAGCAGGAGGGAGGCTTGGGTTGCCCCTGGCAATGGAGAAAGCCAAGCTTTCCACAAACCCTGGTGGGCCCAGGCCTCCTCTTAAGGCAAGAAAGTTTCAATGGCTGTGGGAGCAGAAGGCTTGGCTCTGTCCCAGGATACAAAGTTTCAATTGTAGAAGATAAATAAATCCCAGATATCAGGGCCTCCACTTGGGTTGCTTGGGGGCATGGCCGGCCTGCAAATCACCACAGGCCCCTCACCCAGGCCACCCCACACCCTAAGGGAACACCCACCCTGATCCAGGATACTCTTCAGAGCAAACCAGCTGGGGCCTTTCCTCCCCCCCCCCCCCATGCACCAGGCCTCTATCCTATCTAATAAAAGAGTAATATGCAGATGGACCACCACTCCAACACACAAGATGACTGCCCCCATGTGGACACAAGATGGCCAGCAGGGGAAGGCAGGTGGCAGGGACCAGGTCTACAAGGGAGGTCAGTTGTGGACGATCAGGACACCAGGGGAGTGCAGTTGGGAGGGACCAGGCCTACAAGGAAGGGCAGTTGGGAGTGATCAAGCCTGCAGGGGAGGGCAGTTGGGAGTGACAATTCTGGCAGAGGAGGGACGTTGGGGATGACCAGGCCTGCAAGGGAGGGCAGTTAGGGGTAACCAGGCCCACAGGGTAGGGCAATTAGGAGCAAACAGTCTGGCAGAGGAGCAGTTAGGCATCAATCAGGCTGGCAGGGAAGTGGTTAGGGGGTGATCAGGCTGGCAGGCAGAAGCGGTAGGGTCAATCAGGATGGCAGGCAGGTGAGCAGTTGGGAGCCAGCAGTCCTGGATTGTGAGAGGGAAATCTTACTGCAGTTGGACATCCCTCAAGGGGTCCCAGATTGGAAAGGGAGCAGGCTGGGCTGAAGGACCACCTCTTCCACTCCCCAAACGACCCCCCACACACCCCCCGCACAAATTTTGTGCACCGGGCCTTTAGTGACATAATAAATGTGCATGTGTAGTTTTATGTCATTTTATCATATGTAACCATTTTTATGCCTATATTATTTTGGCTCACTTTGATTTATTTCCTGGTTGGAAAAGTGAAAACTCTATCAGAATCTCTATTTCAGAAATGAAGAACCTTTTAATATATTGTTAAATGCCCAAGAATTTAAACTGTTAAGTACATTCTCCTCCATCCAAAATGTTTTTACCTAATGACAAAAATCATACTTTACATTTTTTTCATTCATTATTTCTCCCCCTTTTAAATACAGCTGGTGTATTCTCAGCAGGCCTTGCTCCAGCTGCATTTGTGCCAAATCCTTATATTATTAGTGCTGCTCCTGCAGGGACTGATCCATATACCGCAGCAGGATTGGCTGCAGCAGCAACATTAGCAGGTAACTTGCCGTTCATCCTTGTTGCTTATTATGGACTTAGTTTTAATCTTGGTATAAGCTTTATTTTGGTCTATTTGGGCAATTTAAAGTTCCTAGGAACAACTGAAACATTTATACAGAATGAGCTGAAGTTTCCAGAATTTTTATTTTATTTTTTATTAATATGTTTCTATTGATTTCAGAGAGGAAAGAAGGAGGGAGAAAGAAGGAGGCAGTTTGATTGGCTGCCTCCTGCACACACCCCACTGGGGATTGAGTCCACAACCCAGGCATGTGCCTTTGACCGGAATTGAACCCACAACCCTTCAGTCCGCAGGTCAAGACTCTATCCACTGAGCCAAGCCAGTTAGGGCCAGAATTTATTTTTTTAACTGTAACAATGCTACAGAAGAAACATAAGCCTGATAACTGTCCTCCTATACATAATTGGTTTACCTTTTAGTTTTTTAGTTTCAGAAATCTTACATTGCCAAACAAATCTTCATTCTAGTGACCCGTCCCATTCATTACCTACAGAGACAATGTAAAATAAAGTCACTTATCAAAAAATACAGTGGGTTAGTGTTGTAAATACTCAGGTCAGGGAAAGTATATGTTAAAGGGCTTCTGCATTCTTGTAAAAGTAAAGTTTATTTAGCAGTATTGAAATTTGCAAGTAAGCTGAGGGACAAAAGATGGGCTGGAGTTAGAAAGAACTTCTTAAAAACTGTCAAACCTTGAAACCACCACTCAACTGAAATAAGACACCCAAACTATATAGTGTTACATGTCAGTTATATCACAATAAAGCTGGGGAGGATTTTTTTTTAGAAACTGAAGCTGTATTTATTGCTCATTTAAGTAAGGAAGAGTTGTGTGCTTGTCGGGCACACTCTCAGCAAAGTAATTTGCTGATATATAGGAATTTTTGGTGGGGGTGGGGAGGTGTGTTTTAGGTTGACTTGATTACAAAGACAGAAAAGAGTTTGTCTTAGGCATGGTTTATGTTGCTTAATAAGGAAGGCACAGAGTGATGTCAGCCACAGAAGTGTGTTCACTAGAATGAGAACAGTCTTTGCCGAGGAGTTTGGGTCTTTTTTTTATTATTCAGGAGTTTAAGAAATGAAAAAAATGTTAATTTCTTATTGTTTAATATCTTAGTTTGCTGGCTGAATCTAATCTCTCACATTCAGTAGTTTGTGGTCTATAGTTGCATGTGATTCCATAAGCATGTGAGGTTTTCTTTGGTGCCATTTAACTGGATATTAATGTGTAAAGTGCTGGTATAGCATTAATGTATGGAACTGAAAGAAGCAACTTGAAGAGGTCATTAGTTTTGAGATGTGCATGCTAGGCATTCGGGACTTCTGCTTTCTAAGACCAGTGCTATCCAGCAGAAATGTAATGTGAGCCAGATAATGTCATTAAAATTTTTCTTGTAGCCACTTTATAGAAGTAAAAAAAAATGAAATTAATTTCAGTGATATGTTTGATTTAGTCTAATATATCTAAAATAATTTCAATATATAATCAATATTTTTTAATAGATACTTTTCCCTTTTTTTCATGCTAGCTCTTCAGAATCCGTGTATATTTATACCTAACAACACATTTCAGTTTAGGCTATCTAATTTTTAATTATGAAATAGCCACAAGCTATTAATAGCTGTTAATGGCTTCTGAGTATTGTTTTGAACAGAGAAGTTCTTGGTAGTTCTCTGACTCTTAGCAATCTACAAATTAGATATACTAAATTCATTTCAGTGGAATATTAGGACATGTTTCTTAGGAATCATGACACCTTGTTTACTAGTTTAATGATGGGTTTATTGTACATGATGCTATTTACTTTCTAGGGATCAAACATTGTCTTGAATTAGGTAAAAGAGTAAGAATTCTATTTTTCTTAGTTTGCTTTCTTATGTTTGTATTCCTTTGTGCTCAGATTAAATAGTTTTTCTTGCCTTGAGTCACCAGTCCCATTTTTCTAACCACATAAACACTGATGTGTTTGTGCGATTTTTCATTTGTCTTGTGAGAATTATGACTAAGTCTGCTTTAAATATGAAAAATATTTTAAAATTCAAGGTTTGTTATTCAAGTATAGTTGTGGCAAGCTTGGTACCAAAATGTTCCTTAATTTTATATTATAGATTGCAAATCAGAAGATGAGTGTCTAGTTTATTTTCATAATTCTTTTCAATAGTCAAAATATTTTTAGGAGAAGTAATGAATTGAGGATAGAGGATCTTATAATTGTTTGGTGAATGTGTTCTAATTAACTTGTTTTCAGTATCAAACCCATAAACTGGCATTCAGTGAAGGTTGGGTAGTTAACTGTCCTATTAATTCATTGGCCCTCTTAAGTTTAGCTTCACATTTTTCTCCATTAAGGCCACTGCTGTTGCTCTTGAGTATTCACTCTCGTTAATAGAATAAGCAAAAATAAAAAAGGGTATAGTAGGTATAAATGGATACAGGATTATATACCGTCCCCTTTTATGATCTAGTGGTGACTGACCTCATTAATCTATAAAATGTAGTGACTTCCCCCTCCCCTTCTTTTCTTTGTGTGTGTGTGTCGGGAATGTGGGTTTAGGTCCGGCAGTGGTTCCACCTCAGTATTATGGTGTCCCATGGGGGGTGTATCCAGCCAATTTATTTCAGCAACAAGCTGCAGCTGCGGCAAACAACACAGCAAATCAGCAAGCCGCGTCTCAAGCTCAGCCTGGACAGCAACAGGTATAGGCTGCCTTCATTCCGTTACATCTGAAACGGCTCTGAAATTGTATGAGCTCTCTGTGTTCAAGATGTGTGTCTTTTCTCTTTATTTCCTTCAATATGTGAGACGCATATATCTGATCGCCAGAAGTAGATTTACTGCGCCATTTGACATTCTTTTTAGTTAATGAAACTATTTTAATAATCATAACGTGCATGTCTTTTTCCATACAAACAACTGTAAACCTACTTTTGTCCATACCTGTGTAGTTAGTGCACAAGTCTTGATTACATGCTTTTTTTCTAATTCGTAGTCTATGAATTTAAAGATTTGCTTGTATTTCAGTTTTACATTTCTTTTGAAACCTCTAGCAATATTAAATTTTCTTTTCAGTTCCTAAAGTGTGCTATAATGTTCCTATCAAAGTAATTGTCACTTCAATTTTTTTCAGTTTTCTTCTGGATATTTAAATTACTATTTTAAGTATTAACTTAATATAGTTCTGACCAGAAAAAGAAGATTACTGGGTACTTCATATTTTTAAGCACGAAAAGATGAAATATTTTCACTAAAGGTTAGATTTACCTTCTTCAAACAAAATGTTTATCACAAAGGTTTTTTTTTTTTTAATTTCAAGCACTTTCCTAGAACTATTTTGGTAAATGTAAAACTATTGATAAATTCCAGATATCTGGTTGTCAAATTCAACGTATTTACAGTAACGAAATAGTTTAATGACAAGTATAGTGTTATTTACTTGCTAGTTAAATTTTATTCTAAATTTTCTTTAATACAGTTTGATACTATATATTGATGTTCTATCGAAGCTGTTTTTTGGCTTAGTCCTTATAGATACAAAAACATCATATAAAATTATTTTTGAATATAAATTTTTTTTTTCTTTAGGCAAGCTACCTGAATAATGCACCCACTTATAGGATGGTCTTACAATGAATGAATTCCCCTTATCCTGAATTACTTAAATATTTATCTTTATGAAATTAATGTGTATTGTGCTTGTGTTTAATCATTAAAACAACTACATATTGCAAAGTAGTAAAATTTGACAAGCCCTAAGAGTTTCCATTTAGTTTTTATGTGATTCTGTGTTCTTTTGTTCACCCCAAGGTTTTACCCTAAAAAGCAGCTTCTTAATTCTAAAAACTTGGTTCCATTAGAAGTTTTCATTCAACTACAATCTCGTAACAGACTAAATGAATAATGATACTTTATTTCCTTAAGCTTCCTATGTTTCAGTGTTCAGCCTGAAAGACTAATAAAACAAATTAAACTTCTTGTCTTCATCTAAGATTTTGTCAGAGCATAAATACTAGAAATAATTTTTCTGAAAGACCTAGAACCTCTATGTTGCTTAATAAATAGATTGTTCTAGTTGCCAAGAGTTAGTGATTGTGTTTTTGATGTTAAGTATTCTGTATTTCATGCTAAATCGACATTTCATTGCATATACATATGTTCAAAGAATATTCAGATGCTATTTGTGATATATACAAAATAGTCCAAGATAAGTTTATGTATCTGTTACTTTACAGTTTCATTTTTAAGGAAATCATTTGTCCTTTGTAGGTTCTTCGTGCTGGAACAGGTCAGCGCCCTCTTACTCCCAATCAGGGCCAGCAGGGGCAGCAAGCAGAATCACTTGCAGCAACAAATCCAACTTTGGCTTTTGGTCAGGGTCTTGCTACTGGCATGCCAGGTATATAGTTGGTTAATTGTAGAAATTTTAATAGATATTATTTTGTAATTGATTTTTAGAGAGAAAAATACCTATTGGCTGCCTCCTCTATAGCCCCCAGCAGAGATCGAACCTGCAACTGGCTATTTGAATAGATTTAAAATATTAAATGTAGACTGTCACACTGAAGAGTGAAAAATCAAGAAAAACCTTGCCTGCCTTGCAATAACTTACTTACAATTCAGATGCCAAGAGTTGAAATTAATATTATTTATGAGACTTAATGACCAGGGATGGAAAATATGTATTAGAATTCTCAACCTAGTCCCCCCAACCCCCCACACACACGATTATAGAGAAGGAGGGGAGAGGGGGAGAGAGAAACATTGATTTGTTGTCCCACTTATTTATACATCCATTGATTGATTCTTGTATGTGCCCTGACCAGGGATTGAACCCAGAACCTTGGTGTATTAGGACAACTCTTTATCCAGCTGAGCTATGCAGCCAGGGCCATTTTTCTCTATGGCATAAACTGTAGCATCTTTCCAGCTGAAAGTAGCCCAGAATTCTCAGGGTAGTCCTTCGAGAAATAAAACCAGATGGTTAGGAAACACCTGCTCACTCATGGTCTTCATTTTTGCAAAATAAATGTGTTTTGTAAAAGAAATTGGCAATGTGCTTGGTTTATAATTATAACTAAATAATTATAAATAAAATGTTACTGCTTTTTCAACTAATCCATTCTAAAGCTTTAAGTTGTTTAATTTCTTCATTGGAGATTGTAGCCTTTAAAGTAGAGTAAGATGGTCAGCTTCAGGCAACTGACAGCTTTGGCCATATTTTCAGAAATTTCAATTCCAATTTCATCAAGAATTTGATTCATAGTATCTTGGCTTTCTTCTTCATCATCAGAGCCATCAAAGAAAGATGTCCTCAGGTGTGTCATCAATCATTTCTTCAGTCATTTCCAGATTTTCCTACTGGAAATTCTGCATTGTTTGTAATGTCTTTGGTGGATTCATCTTGTCAACTGCCTACGTTGTCTTTGCTAATAGCAGACATTGTGCAGCCATCTTCATCTGGGAATTTTATTACCTTTGTTTGTGTGGATGTAGAAATGAATTCTGTACTTAACGGCAAAAGTTCGTGTTTTGTTTCTATAGTTGTGCAGGCTTTTTTGGCTAAAACTGAAATCTTCTTTATTATCAGTTTTGGCCATTTTCTTAATTTCTGATTTTACCTGTTTTTCTTGTTTCTCTAATGCTGCTTCATCTCTATTTATAGCCTTTTCATAACTCTCAATTCTTTTCCTTTATTACATTATCTACGGTTTCTACTTGAAGAGGGCTGCCATGATCAGAGTATGCCAAGTCTGGCACATGACGGGGAAAGGACAGGCCCTTGGAGAGTTCAGGGTCGTGAAGTCCATGGATAAGAGAAAAGGGCAGGGTCTCTAGGTAGAACACACAGAGGCTGGTATCCGTGAAGCCCTTCGTAGCCGAGTCACCCAGATTGGCCACATTTAAAAAGCCTGACAGCGTGAAGTATTATTAAAATCATGGAATAGTGGGAACTCTCATACCAGGGTCGTAACTGTGTAAAATTGCACAACCACTTTGGAAGTGGCGTGGCATTATTTACCAAAGTTGAAAATAACGTACATATTCTATGACTCAGGGTGTCAACTACTATATGTTAGAGAAATAGGTACACATATGCTTCAGGATACATGTACAGAAATGTTTATGGCAGCACTATTGATGGTAGCCCCAGACTGGGAACAGTGTAAGTGGTGACTGAATAAATGCAGTTTGGTGTCCATCCAGTGAGGGCTACATAACAATGGAAATGGAAACTAGGAAGATCTGTATACAACCACTTGAATGAATTATACATAAACACTTTTAAATAATCTAAGCCAAGAGATGGTTATAATAGTAAAGACAGTGTATAACTCTTTTAAGGGAAAGAGAAGACTGTGGTGGAGCCAAGGACATAGGAGAGGTTGGTTCCTAGCCAGTTTCTATTTCCTGACTTGGATAGTGGTTGTACTTTTTCGTGCTACAATCATTAACACTGTAGTTTTTTTACTTTTTGTGTTTTATTTCACAATAAGTTGTGTTCTGCTAGTCAAGTACATTTTCTGGTTAAGAAAAAAGTTACTCTCAATACCCCCCTTTTTACAACAAAATTCCTCAAAAGCATTGTCTGTACTTGTTTGTGGGTCTTCAGTTTCGTTCTTTACTGAACTGGCCAGTTTGGCTTTTGATCCTTACCAGGTGACTTCCAGGTTGCTAACTCCATTGCTCAGTTCTCAACTCATGGCTTTTAGCAGCATTTGACATTGTTGATCACTCAATCTTCATTGGAATTCTTTTTTATTTGGCCTTCAAGAAACCACATTGTTTAAAGTTTTTTTCTTCTTTACTAGCTATTTCTTCTCAGTCTCTTTCCTGGTTTCTCCTCTCTCTAACCTCTTAAGGTGAAGTACCCTCAATCCATGGACTCCTTTTTTATTTTCTTGGTTTAATTTTTCTTATAGCCTTAAATGTTATCTTTATGTTGACAACATCCAGATTTTTAACTTTCCTAAACTTTAGAGTTGTATATCCTATTGGAACTCTCTAGTTGGATATCTAATAATCTTCTCAAATTTATCATTTCATGAGGAAAGTGCTTGGAAGCTCTGCGTTCCCTCCTAGATTTTACCCTTTGCATCTCTTCCTTGGACTAGTCCTAATTTATATTTATTATAATAGAACTGTAATTGTAAAACAGGCAAAATTATTTAACTAAAAACCACCTTTACACATGAAAGTGGTTGTCTTAGTGTTTAAACTTAAAAGAATTGGAAGTTGGTAGTACCTTTTTTCAAGTGGTTGTCACTATTGAGCTTGAGTCCCTATTACTGTATAAGGCAGCCTTTCTCTTGAATTCTGGGAGTAAACTAAGCCCTATTGACTTAAAGTATCCACTATGTGTAGTTAACTTCTCTCCTGTGCATCTACAGTGATACTTGTTATGTATCATCCTTGGGAGAATTGGCAAAATAGTTATTTTCTGTTCTGTGGTTCAGATGAGGAATCCCCACTGAGAAAGACTGCTAAGAGGTAAACTTCACTCTTCTATAGTTTGGAATAATGCAAATTGTCACCTGCCTGTGATCAGGGCTGTGAAAAAAACTAATGCCTGCATGATTTTTATTCAGATTTTAGCTTGAGAACCTTTACAAATAGATTGTTACCTTACGACTTTAAGGTATCTGTTCATATTGTGATTTAAGTTTTTAAAGAGATGCTTACAAATGAAAATGTAAGGGAATGCTGTTATTGAGGCACTTGGTTTAGAACTTAACTAATGTGTAATAAACATTTCTATATCGTGTTATACCTCATTTTCTTAGTCTTTTTATCCATCCTCTTAGAACTGACTGACTAGGAATATTTTTTTATTATCAGCACTTGGTAATTTTTTATAAAGGAAAATACTTTATCATTTTGTGATCCCCAAGTGAAAGACATCTTTGTTAACCAGTTAACTGCCATGATATTTTGAATTTAATTTTAAAAGGTCCGCCGCTTGCGTCTATAGACGGTTATGGTGTACGTTTAAAACTTAACCTATGCTCTTACTACATTTTCACACATTCAGTAATACCTTCTCAAGTATGTTTTCCATATGGTAACTAAGGGTTTTATATAAATAAGTATACAATAGCTCCGTTTTTTGCTTGATAAAAGCATTTGGGGGGAAATAAATACGCATGTTCTGTACAATAAGTGTTTTCACTAAACATTTATTTTAATATTGTTTAGGCTATCAAGTACTAGCTCCAACTGCCTATTATGATCAGACTGGTGCCTTAGTCGTTGGCCCTGGAGCAAGAACTGGCCTTGGAGCTCCCGTTAGATTAATGGCTCCCACACCCGTGTTAATTAGTTCAGCAGCAGCACAGGCCGGTAAGTGTGACTGGCGTGCTCGGGAATGATGTTTTTTTCTGATGTTGCTGGGGATATTTGGAAAAATACCCTGCGTATTTTAAGAAGTATCTGCGATTTCCTTGGCAGCGGCGGCGGCAGCAGCCGGGGGAACTGCGAACAGTCTGCCAGGCAGCACGAATGGGCTGTTCCGGCCGATGGGCACGCAGCCGCCGCAGCCGCAGCAGCCGCAGCCGCCGAGCACTAACCTGCAGTCCAGCTCGTTCTACGGGAGCTCGTCCCTGACGAACAGCTCCCAGAGCAGCTCTCTGTTTTCTCACGGACCTGGCCAGCCTGCAAGCTCGTCTCTTGGCTTTGGAAGCAGTAGCTCTTTGGGGGCTGCTATAGGCTCCGC
The DNA here is from genome assembly GCA_011751065.1 of Lasiurus cinereus. Classification (NCBI taxonomy): domain Eukaryota; kingdom Metazoa; phylum Chordata; class Mammalia; order Chiroptera; family Vespertilionidae; genus Lasiurus; species Lasiurus cinereus. Next base: position 64,125,908 of record JAAGEH010000041.1, read on the forward strand.
CCTGAGTGGATTCGGTTCGTCGGGTAAGTGTCTTTGAAGACGACATGCAGTATATGTTATGTTTTTACCGTTAAAATAAGCAATGCTAGATAGCTTTAGCGTAGAAAGGACAGAATTAAGATGCCGGTTTATGGGTTTTTATAGAAGACAGACTGCTTCCCGCAAATCTGTAAACATCTGTGAATGTTTACCTCATTTAGGGCAGTCCCTCCTTTTCTCAAAGATAACAACATTTTCCCCTGGCTTTTAAGAATTGTAATTTTTGTTGTAGTAAGGTTTGTTTGGAGCTGTATCTGATGCTAGTTACTAGCTCTTCCTTATTCTGTACATGATGCTTGTGGAAGTAAATACTTTATGCCATCTCAAATTTCTGGTGTCTTTATGTACTTATCAGATTATTTATTCTTATTAAATGCTACTGATTCTTAATGGTTTTCCTGATTTCATATAATATATAAAAATAAAATATAATGAAATGTTCTAAATAGAAGTCCCTAAGAAACTACCAGTGTGCTTACCTTTATTTTAGATTAAATAATTAGCCTTTTTATCATGAAAACTTGGTTTGAAAAGGTATTTTTCCCAGGGCCTAATTTTATATATAATACTTGAGAGATTCAAATGTTAAATAACTTCACAAAATAAATAATTTATTCATACAAACTGATTTTGTCACTGAGTGAAATGAGAAGAGGCCCACTGTTGATAGCACCTTATATTAATCTCTGACGTTTCCAGTGTATTCAGGAAGCAGTAGGGGGAAAGTTGATTTCCCTCATCTCTCTCACATCTTAGAATCATTAAAACTGCTTCTCGTCTATTTTCCCACCCATTAAATTATATCCTTTTCTGGTGTGAAAAATGGCAAAACTAACATATGTCAGCCATTATTAATATGCTTTTCAGGTTTCTAGGGAAGGGTCTTCTAAGTTTTTTTTTAATATTTATAGCGGGAATGGTCTTGAATAGCAGCTATAAACTTTTAGACTTAAAATGCTTTTTTTGTTATAATGAAATACAATAGGGACTTACCCTTGCCTAACAAAATTGCCTAAAGAATGGGCATGAGGGAAAACCTAGTGAACATGGAGACCATTCAATCTTTTAATTTAAATTTTCTGCTTTTTCTTGTTTTTTTCATCCCTTTTGGAGTTTAGTATTCTTATCTCAAGCCCAAGTACTATGTTAGGAATACTTTTTGCTTCAACACAATTGACAAGCATTTTCTCCCAAATAATCCTAAATGTGCCAAAGAAAATCAAAGAGAATATAACTTTTAAAAAACACACAAAATTTGTTGAAATAACTAGTTCCTAAACTATAAATTATAAACACTAAGTAATCCAAGGAAAATAGAGAAGAGCTTTGATAAACCTTGTGTACCCTTTTCTAATAAAATATGTCACTGGTAGTCTGGTATAGATTTGTAGAGCCCCTTAATAATTCTTCCAAATTCCCATTTGTCTCTTAGTTTTGAAGAGCTTTCCCCTGCAGTCAGGAAATGGTTGGCCTGAACATTTTGTTTCCCACAAATGTCCTCTACAGGTGCCTCTTTCCCAAAAATCGTACCTTCTCCGTGCCTCCTTTATAAACATTGCTTACTCAGTTCTGATTTTCAGTCTGGGGTGCCTCTGTCTCATCTTGCTTCAGAGGGTATTAACAATTGCCACCCCAAGTGCTAGTAAATAGTCTTAAACTATTTCCCTCTTCTTAGACATTTTGTGAAAATTCATTCCAGTGCTACGATATTGTATGCTTACAAATCTATCATTGCCATTTCACATTATGGCAGTTCCATGCCTATATGAAATGTAAAATATATTGTGGTATGTGCACATTTATGCACACAATAACATGCACAGTCTTTCTCTTATATGATGAAATTATCAATGTGTAACAGTATTCAGTACCCTAATTTATAAAACAGTTGGCCAAGAAGCTTACCCATTGTAATATAGTGATTAAATCATCCTTTGATACCCATTATTTAGAAAGTGCTGTTACAATTGAAAGTTGGTAATTTAACATTTTATATACACAGTTGATTAATGGTTAGTGACTCCATTGGCTAGCTTCTTAGATATTTTAGATAGACTTTGTTGCATATTACACTGGCAGATAATTTAAGCATATAGTAAAAAGGAGCTAGTTTGTATATGTCTAAAGTTATTTCTGAATTACTTTTAAATGTTTGGTTTGGCTTTTCCTTTTTGGAGGAAAATATTGCACGTATCAAAATTATGGTTCATTCAATTATTTGCCAGGCGAAAGATAGTGCTACTGTGAGAGCTATTGTCTTTGTCAGTTAAATTGTTACTGAAATAAATAGGACTTTAAAATGTAGCCATGTCTTACAAAAATCACTTTGACAGTGTCCTTTTAAATTAGCATAGTTAATGTAGCATACATTGACAATTTTGACAAAACCAACTCAAAGGACCTATTTACTACATTAGCATTTACATTTTGTTTTGTTTTTTGTTATTAAAATGCATATAGTTACCTGATATTTCCCTGTATAATGATATCTTAAGATGTAAAAATTTTTAATAAAACACACCAGTTTTTTAGAAACTGCATTGACAGGTATAAAAGCTTGAATGAATATTGTTACAATATTTTGCCTAATATAATCGTGGGAGCTGGTTTTTTTCTTTATAGAATTTTGAATTTGACAAGAACCAACATAAAGTTTCTTTATGTCTGAATTATAAGCTTAACTTGGTGTACCCATTATGTACTCTGCTTAATTTTTCTCTAATCCATACCCTTATGACCTACTTATAATTGACTTGAGGTTAGAAAACCAACTTCAAATATAAACTTGAACATTCTCTTGAAGCAAATTACCATATTGGTCCGAATATAGAGCATATTTTTTAAAAATGTGAGAAGTTAAGAAAAATAATGTGAAATTTTCTTAGATGAAAAGGGCATTTAGTTTAAAAGGACAGTGCTTAGAAATAAGTGAAAGTATACTTGAAAATATTTACACCAAGTGAGACAAGAATTGGAGTTTTGAACAACCCTTTCAAGTACTTGGTAAAGAATTTGTTAACAATCAAATCTTGCTTTCTCTTCATTGCATGCACAGCTATATGATGATGTGATTCTACTATTTTATGATTTTTAAAAATTATATTTTATTGATTTTTTTTTTTACAGAGAGGAAGGGAGAGGAATAGAGAGTTAGAAACATCAATGAGAGAGAAACATCGATCAGCTGCCTCCTGTACACCTCCTACCGGGGATGTGCCCACAACCAAGGTATATGCCCTTGACCGGAATTGAACCTGGGACCTTTCAGTCCACAGGCCGACGTTCTATCCACTGAGCCAAACCGGTTAGGGCTATTTTATGATTTTTGTGGAGCACGAAAACAATAAATGAAGTAGAGGTTAATAGTTGAATTTGGAATTAAGTAAAAAGAATTCAGTATGTAGGACAATAAGGGATGTAATATAAAATAATTATATATTAAATAAGGAAAAATAGGCTGATCAGTTCTTCACTTGAGTAAGGGCTAACAGGGCCAGTAATAAAATCTTAGGAATGGAAGATCCTGAGGGGTAAGTGAAAGCATGTTTTTGGTGTGATAACAGCAATGAGAGCTATTTTCTAAAAGTTTAGTTTTTTCATATATATTTTGTAGTTTAGATGTTGAAGGATAAGGAGAATGTGTAGTGGGAATAAGCTGCCATCTATATTTCACAGCTGACTAATATTCGGGCCAATATGGACTTAGAGTACTGTGGTTTGAACACAAGGTAGAAGCCAAATTAAATGTGAATGGTGAGGGAAATATGTTCATATTCTGTTTATTAGTATAGTCTTTTCTTGGCATTGAGTTGAAGTCTGAGAACTGGCTCCAGAGACTAGGACACTTAACAAAATTTAACCTTATTGGAATTGACTCTCTAGCATATCATAAAGCAGCCTACTTACAATTCCAGGGTTTATAAATCATACCAGGGTATTAAAGCACAGTAATCATATGTGTCAGTGGTAAATATGTGTGAAATAATGAACATATGACTGCTATGTTAAATTTTTGTTGACTTTATTGGGGTGCATTTATACCCTTTTATGATTAATAAGTTAGTATATGTAGTTATCACAGTAATTATCTCCTCCATGATGTTTCTAAAAATAATTATTGTGATCACTTCTGTTATCTCCCAGCAAGAGTTGGGGATAGGTTTTATTCAGTTAACACTGTATGTAATTAGGGTTTTTTTTATTTCTTCTTCAGTTGGCAGTTCTGCAAGTAGTAGTGCCACAAGGAGAGAGTCTCTATCTACTAGCTCTGACTTGTACAAAAGATCTAGTAGCAGCCTAGCACCCATAGGGCAACCATTTTACAATAGTCTGGGATTTTCCTCCTCTCCAAGTCCAATAGGCATGCCTCTGCCAAGCCAAACGCCAGGACATTCACTTACGCCACCGCCATCACTTTCATCACATGGATCCTCATCCAGTTTGCATTTAGGTAAAAAAAAACAACCAAAACCCTTTTTATTTGTATGTATACATGTGTATTTGTGTGTGTGTGTTTATAATATATGTAAAATATTTAATGTTGGATAAAACATGCCAAATTGCTTTTGCTTTTAGATATTTAGCCTTTTGAAAAAATTCTATTATCATGAAAATTTAAAGTGAGGGTCTAATGTACAGTAAGGTAAAGACCCCTATTGTATCTTGTTTCTTTTATGAAATACAGTGGTGTGTTTTTTCTTGTCTGTGCTTTTGATTTGTATGTGTTTTAGATCATCTGAAAAGTCAACTATTTGTACATGATAGTGAAAGAAATTTCACTATCGTTTTTGTACACCAGAAGAAAAGCAATTAGTCACATCGTTATTTAACTTTAAATAATTGAGTTTAGTACAATGGTTTTTGCTTTGGCCTTTGAATGCCTGGCCATTTGCCCAAAGGGTATATGAATTTGTGAGGTAAAGAAACTTAAGGGTTTGGTCCATATATTTCTCTTTTAAATATGTTGTTTAAGAAAAAAAAATGGTTTAAGCTTATTGTACCCTTGAAGTTGGAGCATTTAGAACTTTGTTTATGTCTGTGTATTAAAATTGCCCCCACCCTAAGATTATTGAATTAGTGGTTACCTTTTTCCCCTTTCTGGGAAGTATTTCTCCAAGTAGTTAACAGTATATTTGGAAGGGTTTTGTCTTTTTATGAATCCCCGTCTCCTAAAAAGTATTTCATTAAAATTAAGAGTTTGGATTTTTGTAATCCTAATGACCTCCACTGAAAGTGGGAGGTTCTATTGCTGATTTTTATGTACTTGAAAAAATTTAAATCTGCTTCCGCTTTAAAAAGTAATGTTATCCTTATAAGCAGATATGTTTGACCTCTCCCCCTCATCATAGGAGTATAAATTTTTTTTTTCCTAAAAGCTCATTAGGACAGACAGTAAATGTCCATGTAACAAAGATACCTTTTGAAGTAATCATCATTTAGAATTATGTCATTGCAAAATCTTTTTAAAATAAAAAAAATGTTTTTATTGATTTTAGAGAAAGGAGAAGGGGGAGGGATAGAGATAGAAATATTCATTAGAGAGAAACATTGATTAACTGCCTCCTGCACGCCCCCTATCGAGATTGAGCCCACAACCGGGGCATTTGCCCTGACTGGCAGTCAGACCAATTACATCTTAATTCATGAGTCAACGCTCAACCACTGAGCCACCTTGGTGGGCCAGATTCCTTTTAAAAAACTGGTCCTCTACCCCAAATTCTGGACCTTTGCTCTGTGGTGGATATTGAATATATGTACATAAATAATTAATTCAGGCGGGGTCCTGTGATCTGCTTTGCAGCACTATTTGTGTAAATGTATCAGTTTTTATTTTAACATCTTCCTTCATTTATCATTTCTTAGTCACAGGAGCTGCTCAGTTCCTGATTTCTCTTATTTCTGTTCAGACCCACTTCCTCCACCTTATATAAAACATGCCTTTGAAACTTTGAAATGGACACATACATTTGGAACATAACTAAGATTAGATCTTTCATAGTAATTTCATGTTTTATTTGTTAAAATTATGTCATGTCCTGTCATTTTTTTATAGGTAAGTTTCAGGTCAGATTCCTGTCAACTGTTATTGCTTAACATTGTGCTTTAGAGCTTGTATAAATAGCATTAATTGTTCACAGGTTGCTTAGAAATTTAGTTATAAATTACTTTTCAGCTGTCTCTGTGATTAAGTAGCAATCTACATGTGTTTATTTTAGAATGTAAAAATCTAGCCATATAGATGCTTAAGGAAGGAATTCTAGTCAAGTATGAGAAATCATAACGTGGGCCAGCAGTTCTACATTATCTTGATACTTTGTACCCTTAGTTAAACTCCTTCATCTTGAAATCTGATACTTCATTATACCTCTGATTGGAATTACCTATAGATTACTTTCTTTTATACTTTCCAGTTTCCTCTGGCTTTAATTGCAATATGACAGACAATATTGTTAACAAGAAATAGACTCTGCTGGATTGGAAATAATTTCATAAATTTGCTCTTGATATAGTGTTCATGGAAATAGTTAATCCTTTGCTTTCCTGTGATTTAATCACGATGCTCTCTGGTCTAAAAACTATTTTAAATTGTATGTCCTTTAAGTGGATTTCTTTATAAATCAAGTTATCAGGGCTGTGGTTATTTTTAAAATTCCTATGGACGTGAATTTGCATATTCATTTTAAAAATACATTATTTAAAAATAATTTTACTGAGCTCACACATTAGGAGTATAATATCATGAGATAAAGTTCTCAGTTTCATTAGAGTTGTTTGGAATTAGTTCCAAGTTATTGAGATTTTAAGACACACAATCATTATACTTAATGAATAGACCTTGATAGCTACATTTTTAAAGTGTTGGATAAAACATGTTAACTTTTTTTTTTTTTTTCTTACCAGCTCTCTCTTTGCTCATGCTAGTTCTAGTTACTTAATTTATAGAAAAAGCCTAATGGCAACGTTTAGTGCTTCTGGCTTCCCAAGAAAGATGTTTCATTTTAATACATATTTTTATTTCCAAGAAGGAGGGAGAGGGCGAGACAGAAACATCAATGATAAGAGATAATCATTGATTGGCTGCCTCCTGTAAAGCCCCCAATGGGGATCGAGCCCACAACCAGGGCATGTGCCCAACTAGGAATCGAACTCCAACCTCCTGGTTCATAGATCATCGCCAACCACTGAGCCACACCAGCCAGGCTCCTCCATTTTCTTGTATGAAATTTCAAAGAGCGACTCCTTTTTTAAAAACAATTATAACCACAATGTCATTATCATACCTTTTAAAATTAGTCATTTCTCATTACTCTTAATTTCTTAATTGTCATTACTTAAATGTCTTTTTCCAATTGTATTGTTTGAATCAGAATACAAATAAGGTCATACATTAAATTTGTTTGGTATGTCTTTTTATAGGAACCATTCCCCTTTGTCTTTTTCTTTCCATGTATTTGTTGAAGAAACTTTGTTCCTGTTGACTTTCCCATATTCTTGACTTTGCTTATAGCAATAAGCAATGACAGTGTTTAACATATTCCTCTATATTAACACTGTTTCTCTGTATTTCCTGTAAAATAGAATTAAGCCTAGGGGTTTGGTCTGATTATTGGTTTGTTGGCTTATCATCTTGGGCAGGATATGGTTCTGTACCCTTATCGGGAGACACATGTCTGGAGTCTTTATTGTGAGGTTGTCCATTTGATCATTACCTAAATATTTCTGTAGCAGTTGTAAAATGGTGATACTCTTAATTCTGTGGTTCCTTCTGCATTTATTAGCTGGAACTTTTCTATAAGAAGAACCTTTCCTCATTAATTGTGAGGTTACCATGAAATATATAGTTCATATATGAGTTAGAACAATGCTTGATCTTTTTCCCTTGATTTTCTAACTTTGAGAATGAGTTGATATCCTAGCAACATCTAAAGGTGACTTTTTTCAGTCATCATCGTACCTGGTAATTGATGGATTTTTATGCTAGTTGATATGTTTCTGTCCATTATAGTCTGAGACATCAATTTTATGTCCTTTTTTTTTTTTTTTTAATCCCAAAATTTTATCATTTGGGGGCCATTTTGAAGCTCCTTCAGATTGGCTCTCCTGTTAACTTCAGCATTTAAATTACTGGTATAGCAGAGAAACATGTGAAGAGAACTTTAATGCTTCTTATTTTGAAATGCAAAGAGCAGTCAGTGTCAGATTCTGGGCATCAGGTTCAGTGTTGAATAATACATGAATTATTTTCTCATATATTGATCTGTAGTGATAGGGAAAAGTCTCCTACCAGCAGTTGTTATTTACATTCATTCTCTCTGATAGAAGTCAGCATCTTATTTCAGGATTAGAGGCCCGGTGCATGAAATTTGTGCATGGGGCGGGAGAGGGTCTACTTTAGCCCAGCCTGCTCCCTCTCCAGTCTGGGACTCCTTTGGGGGATGTCCGACTGCCCATTTAGGCCCAATCCATATTACTCTCATAATCCAGGATTGCTGGCTCCCAACTGCTCACCTGCCTGCCTTCCTGATTGCCTCTAACTGCTTCTGCCTGCCAGCCTGATCACCCCCTAACCACTCCCCTGACAGCCTGATGGATGCCTAACTGCTTCCCTGCCAGCCTGTTTGCCCCTAACTGCCTTCCCCTACAGGCCTGCCCCCCCCCAACTGCTCTCTCCTGCAGGCCTGGGTCCCCCCAACTGCCCTCCCCTGTTAGCCATCTTTTAGTGACCATCTTGTGTCCACCTGGGGGCAGCCATCTTGTCTGTTGGAGTGATGGTCAATTTGCATATTATTCTTTTATTAGATAGGGTAGAGACCTAGTGCACAGGTAGGGGCCAGCTGGTTTGCCCTGAAGAGTGTCCTGGATCAGGGTGAGGGTTCCCTTAGGGTGTGGGGTGGCCTGTGGTGGTTTGCAGGCCAGCAACGCCTCCCGATGACCCAAGTGGAGGTATCTGAGATCTATTTATCTTCTAGAATTGAAACTTTATAGCCTTGAATAGAGCCAAGCCTCCTGCTTGCTCTGCGGCTGCAGCCATTTTTGTTGGGATTTATTTATCTTCTATAATAGAAATTTTGTAGCCTTGACTGGAGGCCTGGGCCTGCCAGGGTATGTGGAAAGCTTGGCTTCCTCCATTAACAGGGAGACCCAAGCCTCCTGCTCACTCCATGGCTGCAACCATCTTGGTTGGGTTAATTTGCATACTTGCTCCTGATTGGCTGTTGGGTGTGGTTTGTGTGTGCAGTGGAGTGGCAGTTAATTTGCATATTATTCTTTTATTAAATAGGATACTTCACTACCTATGATAGAACATTAAAGATTTCCACTATTATTTTATTCTTCTACCTAGAGCTAGTTGACTAGTTTATTCCTTTCTTGTGTATCCTCTTTTCTTCTTTCAGTAAACTTTTAAAATATGTTAGTGGTTTCTTATTTACTCTCATCTTTTTATGCTCATAGTAACTAAATATATTTGTATTGATTTCAGAGAGGAAGGGAGAGGGAGAGCTAGAAACATTTTTAGTGATGAGAGAGAATCATTGATCTGCTGTCTCCTGCACATCCCATACTGGGGATCGAGCCCACAACCCAGGCATGTGTTCTTGACTGGAATCGAACCTGGGACCTTTCAGTCTGCAGCCAAACCGGCTAGGGCTTGTGTGTTTTTTATAAGAAAAGTACACTAAAACATGTAACCAAAGCTTTGTATTTAGTGAAATTTGTTATTGAAAGGTGGCTATTGGTTCTGAAGATTCATTAACATCATGTAATTAGTAATTACATAGTACTTTAGCTTGCTAAGGATTAGAAAATTTTATAACCTACCTTCTCTTTTAATCACAGCTAAATTTTTATTAAGTATATATGCAGGATAACATTAACTTTTAAGATTTTTCCTATTAATAATAGTTACATGTGTTAAAACTGCTGACATTTGGCAGAATAGTCAACTTCTCTAGAATGAAATGTCTAAGAATTAAAACAAATATGTTCAAATTGATTGCAAAGCTGTGTGCAGTTTTTCCGAGTTTCATATATAGTCCTTAAAGCAGAAAACTGATTTTTTAAAGCTTTCATTAGAAATACTATTATCATTAAGTAGTAAGTTCTCTATAACTGAATAGCACTTGATAGTTTTCTAAAGTACCTTCATGCTCATTACTTCATTTCATCCTTATTATTAACATAGACTGGCTGAGTGATATGCCCAGTAAAGATGATAAAATTATAGGTCACATGAGCCCAAGAGACAGTAAATGACAGAATTGAAGCTAGAACACAATTCTGATTCCTGTTACTTTCCTTGCTTTTTCTCTTATCCTATAATGAACTGAACAACCTTGTAAACTGTATAAATAACAATTTTCTAATCAGCCTCTCAGACTGTTTATCTCAAAGTGGTATGGTTATGTTTTTCATTTGTGTATAAGATTACTAGACTTCTAGATACCTTTCTCACTTCAGTTTACTCTTGAGATTTATAGTAAAGTTCTTGTCTAGACATTTTAAGTCTAAGCATATTATCTACTTTATGAAGTAAGAATATTTAATAGGCAGGTGACTCAAGGACAGGCCATAGATTAGCATATCCAGCCTCAACAGAGTATTACTTAGAGGTCCCGTGATGTAAATGTAAGCACTGCTTCAGTCTTTTGCCGTGTCTAAAAGTCATGTACTTGTGGATGAGTATGAAACGTGGTGAGAAGAAATTCTAAAAATATTACTTAATAGAGGAACTACTTTATTTCATTTCTGTACACTGAGTTACTGATCTTAGTTTTAATTTGGGTTCACAGTGACTAATTTTACTCATTATCCTTTACTTAATTAAATGTGATTTTGTGCTTCAGTTCCAGAATGTTTTCACCAGTTAATTCAGTTAAGATCATCACAGGGGTTAGGACTAGAAAATACTTGCTCAGATTCAGTGGTTCAGCATCAGAATCACTTGGGAGTGCCTGTTTAAAACACCTAGTATGGTTACCAAGGTGTGACAACAGTTTGTGCCTGTCACAAAGGTGGTGGGGATTCTGTTGATAATAAAGGTTCTATAACATTCAGCAGCCAGATGTTAAGCTTTTCATAACAGAAAAAGGATTATCCCACTGAAATTCACAGTAGCGCCCACATGGAGACACTTTGGAAAGGAATAATTCATTATTTACATATGACTTTACACTTCCCCATTAACTCATAACCTTTGCATGTTCATATGAGCCTTTGATCGTGTCCCCCATCATTTCCCGAATGCATTTTTTTTCTTCCTACCTACTTGCTTTCTATTGACCTAAACTCTGCTTGTCATTGCAGACATAATAGTAAAAAGGAAAAACTCTAATTATTAGTAGCAACCTACTCTTCGCACCAAAATCTGTATTAGTTCCCTAGGGCTTCTCTGGCAAATTACCTCAGTCAAGTGGCTTAAAACAAAAGACAAACTTTCAGGGGAACACAGTTCAGCACAGTATAGCGTTTTGTGCAGTTTACTATATTAGTATCCAACAACGAATGCTCAATAAATAGTAGCTGCCTTTTTAAAAAAACAGTTATTGTATATAAGAGGAAAACAAGATCATATTAATAGGTATTTAGGTTGAATTAGGCTCACAGATGAGGTAGTTGCTTTTTTGTTTCTTAGCAAAAAATTGCATGCCATGGACTCTCAGGGTCTAATAAATAGTATCAATTTTGAATATTAATTAAGTGGGCTTTGTAAAGAAACTGATTATGTTGAACACATAAAACCTATTTAAAATGAGATGCCAGGACTCAAGACAAAGGTCTAACTAGTTTTGTCCTTTTAGAAATGTGTAATCAATATCACAAAGTGATTTATGTACTTATTGAAAAGCACTGCTGTGAAATCTTTTTTCCTTCATTAAAGTCTAGCAGCATGCAGATAGATGTACTAATAAGTCAGATTATCCATGGCTAAATGTTTCATATACTTATTTTGAAAACTGATCATAGAAAAACTATTAAACTAAAAATACTAAGGGAATCTATTAATGAGCTAGAGGTAACTAAAATTAATGCCATAAAATTATCTTTTTTCTGCTGTTTTCAGCTACCCATTCCACTCTGTACCACTGATGCTTTGCCTACTCCAAGTAACTAGTCATCTTCCATTATCATGTTAACATTTCTTGACCTTTCCAGAAGTTTGCCTTCTGAAACGGACTCTGCCTAGTAGCCTGTATGTAGTTCTAGTCTTCAGAACCCAGAATTGACTTGGGTTATGATTTTTTGTTTAATTTAAGTAGTTGACAACCTGCTATAAATAAATTATCTTGATTTTAGTTCTTTATCTGCCAAGCTCTTCTATCAAAATAACCTATCAGAATAATCTTGAGATACATTATTGTTTCTTTAATAAATATTCACTGAGGGTAATTCAGTAGGTCTTAAATATGATTGAGGAAACTGTATTTTTAAAAGAACACACAGGTCTGATAGGTTGAGGAGCTATCATTCCATATCCTAAGGAGGTGGAAAATAATGAAAAGTAATAAGAATGGTCAAATGATTTTAGTTATATTGTTTTTCTCCCCTGTGATTTTCCCAGTATTGAAATCTTTTTGAATCCTGATATTTACTAGGGAAGCATTCTAAAACAATAGACTTTGCAAGGGAATTAAATGAAAACATATAAAATCATATAATTTGTACCAGAGTAATTAATTGTAAGTGTTTGCCTTCAGTTTCCTGAATGAACTTGAAAGATAATTATGTAAATAGCATATAAGGAGCAGCACACTTGTGTGATAAGCTCTGGTCTAAGAGTCCTGGTTGACTAGCTGTAAGTCACATCATTTGAACCATAGTGACTTCATCTGTGAAATTATAATACAGATCTTCATGTCCTCTATACTCTTATTTAAATAGTGATTAAAAAGTGTAAATGATAGGAGGATGTCAGTGATGAATTGAATGGACCATTACGCCTTTGCACTATCAGTAACAGTGATTTGAAAATAGATGACCTGTTTGTCTGATTGTTTTTAACAAATTTTGGAATAATTTCAGGCTTATGGGAAAGTTGTAACACTTAATACCCAAAAAAATCCCGCATATTTTTTTCCTAGATATTCTAAATGTTATTTTCCCACATTTACTTTATTTATTTATTTTTTTAATATTTTGTATTGATTTCAGAGAGAGAAACATCAATGATGAGAGAGAATCATTGATTAGCTGCCTCTCCTGCATGCCTCCTGCTGGGGATTGAGCCCACAACCCGGGCATGTGCTCTTGACTGAAATTAAACCTGAGACCCTACAGTCTGCAGGCCAACCCTCTCCTCTGAGCCAGACCAGCTAGGGCTACTTTATCATTTGTTTTCTTTCTCCCTCTCTTTGCATCTCCCTTTCCCCTCACACCCAATATTTTGCCTTACATTTGTGAAAGGTAGTTGCAGAGATAATGTCCCTTACAAATATATCAGTGTACATTTCTTGAAAGTAAGTACAATTTTTAAAATATAGCCACAATTATCAAAGGGGGTTGAGGAAATTAAAAATAGTGTAATACTATCAAATGACCATTTTTGAAGATTATAGACCAGTAGTTTTGTAGAATATCCCTCAATCTCCAAATAGATTTTGGATGACATGTTTTGAAACCCAAAATTAAAATGCTTAATATACGTTATAAATTAGGTTTTAAATAATTTTTATTGATTTCCGAGAGAGAGAAACATTGATCAATTGCCACCCGCACACATCCTGACCAGGGATCATATCCACAGCACGGTTATGTGCCTTGACCAGGAATCAATCTGGTGACCTTTCATTTCATGAGAATGCTCAACCAACTTAGCCACAGTGGCCAGGGCTATAAATTAGGTTTTAAATGCTTAATTTGTAAGGAAAAGAAGGTATCCTGCCCTGAGTGAAATTTTTTTAGTTTTATAAGTGAAAAAACTAATTAGTCTTATAGAAGTGAAATTTCAAGATTTTAAAAAAATGTAATATATTTGTATTGATTTCAGAGAGGAAGAGAGAAATCTCAGTGATGAGAATCATCCATCAGCTGCCTCCTGCACCCCCCCCTACTGGGAATTGAGCACACAGCCCGGACATATGCCCTCATCAGGGATCAAATTGTGAGCTCCTAGCTCAGTGGTCGGCAAAGTGTGGCTCAGGAGCCACATGTGGCTCTTTGGTCCCTTGAGTATGGCTCTTCTCCAAAATACTACAGCCGGGACGAGTCTGTTTTGGAGAAGTGACATTAAAAGAAGTTTAAGTTTAAAAATTTTGGCTCTAAAAAGAAATTTCAATCGTTGTACTGTTGATATTTGGTTCTGTGGACTAATGAGTTTGCCGGCCACTGTCGTAGTTTATCAATCGACACTCAACCGCTAAGTAACACCAGCCAGGCGAAATTCTGAGATTTTTTAAACTCAAGGCAGTTTAACAATATTAGACATTTTAAGTTGTCAGCATGAGGAGTGTGGTGTTAGTTGCTGATAGAATGTAATTAAAGGATATCTAGACATGGGAGAAATTTCTGTTCCATGTTCCTAGAACTACTTGGAAGATACCAAATAAAACTGACATGGTCATTTCTGAAGTAAGTCTGTATATTGAACTGGTGTTGAAAATTTTTAGTGTATTAAGTATAGAGAAAAAAATTAGTCTTTATGTTTGAGGTAATAATAAGCAACAATACAGAGATAGTCATAAGGAGAGGGGGCAGTAAACAATTAGGGCAGTACTAGGAAGTTTGTATAAGAAATAGTTTTGGAATAATGATGTGAAAACTAGACTAAAGAATAAAGGATGGCCCTAGTGGGTAGAGCATCAGCCCTTGTACTGAAGGGTTCCATTCCGGTCAAGAGCACATGCCTGGTCGCAGCTCCATCCCCAGTAGGGGGTGTGCAAAAGACAGTTAATCAGTGATTCTCTCTCATTATTGATGTTTCTCTCTCTCTTTCCTTCCTCTCTGAAAGCAATAAAAATACTTTTCTTAAAAAGAATATAGAGGATGTACTCTAGCAGGATGCTGTAGGTTTTAGTGTAATTGACACCATCAAAGAGGCGTTTGAGTGGGAAAACACAACTGTAAAAACAGATTGGAATGCTAACCATAGCACCCCTATCCTGCAGAAAGGTTAAAGGCTTGTTAAGAGACTTGAATGGGCTTGTGATCAGTTACTATTGTGAACAGTTAATGGAACTGTATAAATAGAAATAATAATAGCGGACCAGAAGAGTTAATAGGAAATTGAGACAAGTATTAAGACACTGAATTCTTTCACTTTTTAGCTATAACTGGAATGAACATGAGAATTTGGTATTCGTGGTTTTGGTGTATAAAATGACTTGTTAAGTTACACACTTTTAGAAATAGAACTGGCCCTTAGGCAGTTGATATTAAATAAAGCACTCATGAGTATTTGTTATATACTTAACAGACATGTGTTAGACACCAGGTTTCCAGCATGGGAATGGATGTAATTTTATGGCACTTAGGTTGGAGCGGGGGCTGAGGGCCCAAGGAAATATGGATGAAGGGAAATTCAATGAAGAATAAAGCTGGGGACTGAAAGTAGAACAGTTCACTCCAGGATGATAACATTTTTACTGCTCCTTGTCCTTTTAACTTTTTTGGCCTAGGCCTCTCTAACTTAGCACCGACAGTGTGTCCTTGGCATCATCTTTACCCTGTGGCCTGGTTGTATAGACAGCACTGTTCTGCATATAGTTGGTATACAGTAGCATAAAGCTGATGGTGGATTTTTGTTAATCTGAACTACTTGAATCTGCTTTTAGCAATTTTTTATACATTTTCTTTTTTAAAAGGACACTGTCAAGTACTTTTAAATGGTTATATGTATTAAGGACAATTTCCTGCTTCTATTTATTTTTGTTTCTATTGATTGCCATTTATTGTTTTTGTTTAGAATGGTATGTAAGTTAAAGAGGATTTTTATTCATTGTCTTAAAGATCAGTATTAGAGCTCTAGGAGTAAAAAATGTTATGTATTACTGTGATTTCTTATCTATAAAATAGTACTTATGGAAGGTATTTTTAAACAGAGTATTTTAAAATAGTGTATCATTTGAATTTATTGTCTAATATTGTGTTTTTTTTACTTATAAAACCTAATCAGTGTGTTAACTGAGAAATGATTTTTTTTACACAGAAGTATTATACTTCTTAATGCACTTTTGAATATATTCCAAAAATACAGGTTAGCCTTCAGTGTTCCTTTAATACTCCAAATAAATTTTAGTTCAAACTCGTTTTCAGTGGCTTCAAACCTGAGTTAGCTAATTATTTGTAACTTGCTTGTTAATGTAACTGAAAATTTTATTGGAAGTTTCAGTATTCTGTTATTGATATTAGTATGTACGACATTGTTATAATTACGTTTTAAACCATGCTTCCAAGAACAAATTCAGGTTTTGTGTGTGATAATAGATGTTATAATTATGCTGTAAACTAGACTGCCAAGAACAAAAACAGTTTTTCCTCGTGTTTTCTAGTCTCTTTTTCCCCATATCTCATAGCCACACACATTAAGTAAATGTGTAAGATCTTCCTCCCATTTTTATTCCTTTGTTAAAACATGTAGGAATTAGGTGAAAAATTTCTCTACTGACTGAACTTTTAGGTTAAGTAACTTTTATTGGAGGAAAGACTCTGTCAAAGCTATTTGCTAACCACAACTGCTTTGTTGTAGGAGGACTGACAAATGGTAGTGGTCGCTATATCTCTGCAGCCCCCGGAGCAGAAGCAAAGTATCGAAGTGCGTCTAGCACTTCCAGTCTGTTCAGCTCCAGCAGCCAGCTCTTTCCTCCTCCGCGGCTTCGGTATAACCGCTCTGACATTATGCCTTCAGGCCGAAGCAGGTTATTGGAAGATTTCAGAAATAACCGCTTCCCAAACCTGCAACTTAGAGATCTGATTGGACACATAGTTGAGTTTTCTCAAGACCAGCATGGTTCTAGGTAAGTGATGATGCTTTTTGATACTTTTCACTACATTTAAAAAATATTTTTAATCCTCTTGTTGGGTATAAATTTGTTTATTTTAGAATGAGAGGGAAGGGGGTAAGAGAGAGAGATCAGTTGCCCCTGCATACTCCCTGACTGGCAATCGAACCTACAACCCAGGTATGTGGTGTGACTGGGAATTGAATCCACAACCTTCTGGTATATGGATTGACACTCCAACCAACTGAGCCACACCAGCCAGAGCCACGGCATTTTTGTCTTGGAAATTGCTACCTTGTAAAAGCCTAAATTTTTCTTGACTAGAATCATTTGATCTGCATAAAAATTGAAAGCTTTTTTAAAAAAATAAAAACCTATTATGGATTATATTTTGTCTTTTATATTAGGACAAGTAATAAAAATACAGGTTTAGATTTTTTTTTTAAGTTTCCAGTTTTCTTTTATGGGAATTTTTAATACTTAAATATAGTAGTGCCATTTTATTGGATTATTTTTATTACATTGACTAAATCATTTAACATCTTTAAATTTTTCTTAAAATATTTGGAATTCCGCCCAACTGGCATGGCTCAATATTTAAGCTTTGACCTGTGAACTAGGAGGTCACAGTTTGTCTTCAGGTTGGGGCATGTGCCTAGATTGTAGACTTGATCCCCAGTGTGGGTCGTGCAGGAGGCAGCTGATCATTGATTCTCTCTCATCGATGTTTCTCTCTCTCTCCCTCTCCCTTTCTCTCTGAAATCATTAAAATATATTTAAAATTTTTTTAAATTTCATTTGTGGACTTGAAGCATCCCTGATGTATATATTATCTTTTTTAAAAAACATTTTAAAAACCAGTTAAATGCTTTTGTGTTCCTTTATAGATTTACTAAAGGCCCGATGCACAAAATTCGTGCAAGAGTAGGCCTTCCTTCCCCTGGCTGCAGGCACTGGCTTCCCTCTGGCACCCAGGACACGGCTTTGTCTGGAAGGACGTCTGGTCTAATTAGCATATTATTATAGATATTCAATGTTACTTAGCTTAAATTGAAACATTCACTTTTGTTATAGAAATATTTGGTGCCTTTGTACATTTTAGTTTTTAATCCTCTCCCAAAGACATGCTTTTTTAAAATTGATTTTAGAGATAGAGGAAGGCAGGGCGTCTGGAGCGGGGACATCAATGTGAGAGAGGAACATCCATCAGTTGTCTCCCTCACACTCCCCAACTGAGGATCGAACCTGCAACATGGGTGTGTGTCCTGACTCGGAATCAAACCCTAACTTTTTAGTGTATAGGACAATGCTCCAACCAACTAAGCCACAGTTGCCAGGGCAGTGCCTTTGTACATTAAATGCATATACTGTAATGCTTGAGGTGGTTGTGACCAGAGCCCGGCCGGGGAGGAGCCTGCATCTGAGGTACATGCCCTTGACCAGAACAGAACCCAGGACCCTTCAGTCCGCAGGCTGGTGCTCTATCCACTGAGCCAAACCAGCTAGGCTTGAGGTCGTGTTCTCAGGATACAGCACAGAAAGGAGAATGGTAATAGAATTTTAATACATTTATCAAATTTGAGATGTTTTCTTTTTGTATAGTTTTAAGGTAAAACTGAAATTTTTAAAAGTATAGTTATTGATTAGATAGCTGTATATAAATTTTATCTCCCTCTCTAGTAGCAAATGAACCTTGCGTCATTCACAAGGACTAGCTTATAAGGAGTTCAGTTGTGTTTGATGAGCTTTATTTCTAAAGGTTCTTTTGTTCTGTTCTAACAAAGATATTTAGTACTATTGTATGTATATCTGAAAATACATGAATAACCAGTCAAATGTTTGTGATTTTCTTTTTTATTATAATGCAACCGGAACTAATTTAAATATCTTTACATTCTTATTTTTTGCCTAACTAGTAATTCTAAATTAAAGGTGTTGTAAAAGAAATGCTTCATAACTTTTTTCTTTTTGTCTTATCTTGGCTGTCCACTGTAGAAAATGTGTTAGCACTGTTTCTGAAATAATTGTGTTTGTGTGAATTAGGGATGTAAGTACTCAAGTCATACGAATTTTGCAGGATCTTGTTTTCAGTGTACTGTCATGCATTTAAAATTGTTTTCCATGTAGGTTCATACAGCAAAAACTAGAGAGAGCTACTCCAGCTGAGCGACAGATGGTTTTTAATGAAATTTTACAAGCAGCATATCAATTAATGACAGATGTTTTTGGCAACTATGTTATACAAAAGTTTTTTGAGGTAAGCACCCATAATGTTTGTATAACTAAGTATATGCTCAATACTTAGAAAAGCTCAGGAAATTGGGTAAAAGTCATTTTAACATAAAAATATATGAACTTGGGTGGAAATATTTGCAAATCACATACAATAAATATTTTATATCCATACTATTTAAAGAACAACTAAAGTTCAAAAAAGACAACTCAATTAAAAAGTGAATTAAAGGATTTGAATAGACATTTTTTTTCATAGATGATATACAAATAAATGCCAATAAGTATAAAGCTCAGCATCCTTAGTTATTAGGGAAACATTTCAAAATCACCATGAGATTTCACTTTACATTTATTAGGATGACTGTAATTTAAAAAATGGAAAACATCAAATGTTGGTGGAGCTGTGAAGTTTAATTCTTATACATTCATTGGTGGTGGAAATGTAAAATGGCTCAGCTGCTGTGGAAAAGTTTGACATTTCCTCAAAACTAAACATAACATTGCTATACAAGCCAGCAATTTTGCTCCTAGATATATACAGGATGAGGCAAAGTACATTTATAGTTGTGAGTAGGCAAAACAGTTGTTCTTGTATTATTACTTATTTTCCATATGAACAACTGTAAACCTACCTTTGCCCCACATTGTATATACCCAAAGAAGTGTTCATTACAGTATTATACGGAATAACCAGAAGGTGGAAACAACCCAAATGTCCAGCAGATAAATGTATGGGCCTACCTTAAAATGGAAGGTTAATATTAATCCTGATGAATATCTGAAAATAAAAGCATTGGGAGTAAGTCTTAAGTGAAGCAGTAAATAATAGGATAGTCTTTACTTGGATTTGTTAGATATTATCTTTCCTATATAATAAAAGGCTAATACGCAAATTGTCCCCTCAGCCAGAAGTTCAACCCGGAGTTCAAACAGAGGTGGGGCCAGCGGGCCAGCCTGCCACCACTGCGGCCCCTCTTTCCAGTGGGCCCAGCCTAATCCGATCTATTAGGGTAGGCCAGCCAGATCTCACCCATGCACAAGTTTGTATACCAGGCCTCTAGTTTATAATTTACCTGATTATTAGTTTTTAATTAAACATCTGTGTTGTAGTTTATGTCAGAATATAGTTGAGAATTAACTAGTCTGAATGTATGGCTCAGATTCATTATTAAAGAATAGAGGTCTGGTGCATGAAATTTGTGCACGGGGGTGGGGTGGGGGATCTATCCTTCAACCCAGCCTACACCCTCTCCAATCTGGGACCCTTGAGGGATGTCCAACTGCCCACTTAGGCCCAATCTAGGACTGCTGGCTCCCAGCCACTCGCCTGCCAGCCTGATCACCCCCTAACCATTCCCCTGTCAGCCTGATCTGTGCCTGACTGCTCCCTACCCACCCAGTCACCCATACCTGCCCTTCCCTACTGGCCCTGTCACCCCTAACTGCTCTCCCTCCAGCTCTGATCCCCACAACTGTCCTCCCCTGCAAGCCTGGTTCCCCCCAACTGTCCTCCCCTGCAGGCCTGGTTGCCCTCCAACTGCCCCTCCCTGCTGGTCTGGTCTCCCCCAACTGCCCTCCTCTGCCAGCTTGGTCACCTCTAACTGCCATCCCCTATAGGTCATCTTGTGTGTTGGGGTGATGGTCAATTTGCATATTACTCTTTTATTAGATAGGATGAGGGCTGTTGGTTTTAAATGAAAAGTGAAGGTGTATGTTAACAGAAATTTTTGACCCCAAAAAAGTAATACATTTATTATTTCAAGCATCTCTGGGTCTGTCTTAGTTAACATTACCTAAATACCTCCCCCCTTCATAATACCTACATGTGATATTTTAAAAGTCGATTCAATAGGCTACAAACAGTGGGTTATTTAAGTTTAGCAAAGTAGCATTATGGTCACTTTTTAATACTATTTTCCTCTCTGTCAGTTTGGGAGTTTGGATCAAAAATTAGCCCTGGCTACTCGTATTCGTGGTCATGTTCTACCCTTGGCCTTGCAGATGTATGGCTGTCGTGTTATTCAGAAAGCATTAGAGTCTATTTCATCTGACCAGCAGGTAATTGTAAGTTAAGACGAAATTTTTGTATTTTTTTCAGTTTGTAAATTACTTTTTTTGTCTTACAATAATCTTGGAGTGAAATATTACATGTTTTCAGTTAAACTAAAAGATTTTTATACTTTATTAAACAGTAAGTTATTAATTAAAAGTTATACAGCAGCCCTCGCTGGTTTGGCTCAGTGGATAAAGTGTTGGCCTGCGGACTGAAGGGTCCCAGGTTCAATTCTGGTCAAGGGCACATGCCTGGGTTGCGGGCTTGATCCCCAGTGAGGTGGCCAATCAATGATTCTTTCATCATTGATGTTTCTGTCTCTCTCCCTCTCCTTTTCTCTCTGAAATCAATAAAAATATGTATTTTTTAAAAAGTTATACAACAGATTTTTGCTCTGTCCTCTATTTTTCTTCATCTTTCATGAAGATATTTTATTACCTACTGTGTGATAAGCAGAGTGCTAGACAGTGGGTATTTTTGCTATCACTTGTTTATTTGATTTTCTGTCATATTGGGAATACATTTTACTATTTCCACTGTTTATTTGGATTATATTTATAAGAATGAAGTTTTTATAAATCATACTCAACAGGAAAAGTAACCTAAGAACTAACAAGATTTATAATTTTTTACAAGAAAATACATACAAATTAAATGGTAAATATACCATGTTCTTGGATGGAAAAAATCTAAATATTTTAAGTTAAAGGATTAATGCAATTTGAAAATCACATTCTCAGATTTTTTTTATAACTGATGAAAATAATTTTTTAATTGAATATATGTTACAGTGGGGAAATAACAGATTTGATGATGTAGTACCTTAGACCTTCTCTGTAGTATAGATCTCAAACTAGTATAGATACTGTAAAGTTATTTTAAGTTTTTTTAATATTTAAAAATGTAAAGCTATTGAGAGTAAGCTTTACATGAACTAGTTAATGAATAATGGTAGTGTTTTTGGATTCTTCATATATATATATATTTTATGTCAGAATATAGACATATATATACATATATTATATATATCTCCAGTTTGGCTCAGTGGATAGAGCGTTGGCCTGTGAACTGAAGGGTTCCGGTCAAGGGCATGTACCTTGGTTGCAGGCACATCCCCAGTAGGGGGTATGCAGGAGGCAGTTGATAGATGTTTTTCTCTCATTGATGTTTCCAATTCTATTATTCTCCCTTCCTCTCTGTAAAAATCAATAAAATATATTTAAAATATCATATCTAAACATGCAAATTGACTTATCTCCACTATACCCACAAACCACATTCATCAGCCAATCAGGAGCAAGTATGCAAATTAACCCAACCGATATGGTGTTAATTTGCATATCCAGGGGCAGGGCTAAGACTAGAGACAGTGTGGAAGGAAGCCAAGCGCTGCAGAAGGGAGCAAAGCTGGGGAGAAGGGAGGGGAGCAGGTGGTGGAGCCGAGACCACCACAGGAAGTCCTGTTGCAGGAATCTTCCTACAACAGGCCTTCAGTGCGCACGCGCGCATGCGTGTGTGTGTGTGTGATTGATTTCAGAGAGGAAAAGAGAGGGGGAGAGAGATCAAAACATCAATAATGAGAATCATCTGTACATCCCCTACTGGGAATCAAGCCCAGAACCTGGGCATGTACCCTAACCAGGAATTGAACCATGACAATCACTGAGCCATGCTACTGTACTCATGCAGTCATCTAAAATAATTATTTTGGGAAGAGTACTGCTAAGGAGAGAAAAAGTTCTGAAAGAGTTACATTAGTTGTCAGCTGAGAGATGAATAGAAGAGGTACACAGTGAAGATGGCAGTTAAATATGGCCATTTCATCACTAGCTTATATTTCAGCTGGTATAATTGAAGTTATAATCTTGCAAAATTTTTTAGTAATTTTAACCTTATTGGCTTTTGCAAATTATACTTTGTTGAGGAGGGTTAAACTTTGATATGAAAATAATTGCAAACAAAATTTTGATTATGCTTTTGTTCTTATCTCAATATTTGTAATCCTGTTACGTTTGATGAAGCAGTTATTTAAACATCTTCTCTTCTGCAGAGTGAAATGGTAAAGGAGCTAGATGGTCATGTACTCAAATGTGTGAAAGATCAGAATGGGAACCATGTTGTACAAAAATGTATTGAATGTGTTCAGCCACAGTCACTACAGTTCATCATTGATGCTTTTAAAGGACAAGTAAGACTTTTTTTAGCGGGGCATTATTTTAGATTTTGAGTATTAATATATTTTTCATAAGTCACAAGATAATACCCAGTACTTTCATACAAAAAATAGGAGACAACATAGTGAATGTACACTAATTTCTGCCTTTGTTACAGAGTGAGTCAATACCTTCATTTTTTTGAAGCTGAGAAATAGAAATAGGAGTTTAATTACATTACTTTAAGATTTTAAAATAACTTCTATTAGGATTGTACACCAGTTTTTCCTCCCCATATTTGTTGGGAGAAGAGTGAGGAAAACTTAAAACTATATAATAAAAGACAAATATTAATTAGTAGTAAATACATTGTAATTAATAGTTTCTAATTACAGTGTGCATTGTCCTCCACAATACATTTCTTCTCATCATTACATATTTTTCGTCTTCTGTTTAGGTTCCTTTTAATCAAAATATCTGTTAACACTTAAATTGAGCATCCCATGGATTAATGCAATTTGAAAATCATGTAATTTTTAAATTGAATATGTGGTACAATGGGGAAATGTCAACAAATTTGATGATTTATTAAATGTGAATTCCCCACCATTTTATTTAAATTAATCCAGCATGTCAGAGAATGGAGACTTTAATTCTTCCCATTTTCTTTAAGGTGTTCGTACTTTCAACTCATCCTTATGGATGCAGGGTAATCCAGCGCATCCTAGAGCACTGCACTGCAGACCAGACCTTGCCTGTCTTAGAGGAACTCCACCAGCACACGGAGCAACTGGTCCAGGTAAGCTCCCTCTTAATGTGACATGTTTTATCTATTTAACTGTATATACATTGAAATGGTTATTTTTAAAGGTACAATTTTCTTAATACACTGTAGACACACAATGAGACAAAAGCTAGTGTATTTTGACTATATACTGCTGTTTGGGGTTTTTTGGGGTTTTTTTTTTAGAAAAATGATTAATATCTTTTTCAAGAATCATTATTCTTAAGGAATGACTTAAAGAAAATAATTTAAATATCTTTACTTAGGATCAGTATGGCAATTATGTTATTCAGCATGTACTGGAACATGGTCGACCTGAAGACAAGAGCAAAATTGTTTCTGAAATCAGAGGAAAGGTCTTAGCCCTGAGTCAACACAAATTTGCCAGGTATTGCATTATTAAGTCTAAGAATCTGTTCTTTCAACTCTTTGGCTTTTATTAGTAAGCACAAAAATGCATATAAAAACGTAACATTGAAATACAACCTTTTCTTTAGTAGAGTCAAAAAGCACATGCAGAACATTGCTTTTATTCTAAAAGAATCTACATGACAAATTACTTTGCCCACATATCTTATTTTTGAAATCTGTAGTTAGAAAATTATTACGTTTTTATATAATATCCCCAAAACCTCTGAGTAAATGCAAATTTATTTAATGCATGCTTGTGAAAATCTCAAACCTTATTAATAACCTAGTTCCCCATTTTAAAATTATAATATTAATTACAATTTAATTATGATTTTAAGAGGCCCATAATTAAACTTGTGGAAGTCCAATATATATCCTTCTATGATATCAGTTTGTTTTAAAAGTAATTGTAAGAGAATTATAAAAGATTCCCATCTTGATTCTTCTGTCTTCCAGTGTATTGAGCAAATTCTTCAAAAGTCAAGGACATTTTGCTAAAAGAAAAGAGTAACAATATAGTTTTTTGTGTATGTGCTTTAATTTTCAGCAATGTAGTAGAAAAGTGTGTTACTCATGCCTCCCGTGCTGAGAGAGCTTTACTGATTGATGAAGTTTGCTGCCAGAATGATGGTCCTCACAGTGCCTTATACACCATGATGAAGGACCAGTATGCCAATTACGTGATTCAGAAGATGATTGATATGGCTGAACCTGCTCAGAGAAAGATAATCATGCACAAGGTAATACATTTAATATCATTGAAAACAGTTGATTCAGTTTGTGTGACTTTAGGCTATGCATCTAATTTCTCTAGGTTTTAAATTTCCTTATCCTAATACATAAAAACCCTGGGTCTATAATGACTGAAGTCTCGACAGACCAGAAGTCAGTCCTACAGTCAGTGTTGGGTTGCTGTGTCGACCCAGCACTGACTGCCAAGGGGACTGTGGATCACGCCTGGAGAGATAAGCATGGTCCTGATCCGTAGCCTCCGTGGCAGCTGTTGATCAGCCCTTGCTCCTCTCTTTCTCTCTGGGCCTGGCCACCAGCCACGCCTCTCTTTCTCTCCAGGCCTCCATGGGGGCTGCAGATCAGTCCTGTCTCTCTGATCAGGCCTGGAGATAGGCCCAGAGATGTTTACTGATATAAAAACTGACCAATCAGAACAAAATCTGGGTGAACTGCGAAGGTGGAATCTAAGGTGGAGGCTGAGAAGGGGTTTTAAGAGTAACAGCTGTTTGGGGTAAAGTGTAAGAAAGCAGTTCAATTTTTTAATGACCGGTTTGGCAGTATAGTGCATATGGCTGGCTCTCGGTCCAGATATAGGGATTATGTATTTTTGTCTGCCAAGAACATCTCTTCCTGCTGAAAAAGGATTCCCCTCCCCCCATTAAGCAATCCTATCCTATATAATCTATACTAATAAAAGGGTAATATGTTATTTAGTCCAGGTCGACCAGCCATCTTCCAGACGTCGGAATTCCTTAAGAACAAAGCCATGGTAGTGGGGGCTGAGGCAGGGCAGTTGGGGCCGAGATCAGGCAGGCATAGGCAGTTAGGGGCGAGTAGGCCAGCAGGGGAGAGCAGTTGGGGGCGTGATCAGGTCGGCAGGGGAGGGCAGTTAGGGACAATCAGGCAGGCAGGCAGAGGCAGTTAGGGGTGATCAGGCAGGTAAGTGGTTAGGAACCAGTGGTCCCAGATTTCAAGAGGGATGTCCAATTGGAGCGGGTGCAGGCTAGACTGAGGGAAACCCTCCCACCACCCACTCCTGTGCACATATTTTGTGCACCAGGCCACTAGTATATGTTTTAACTAGGGGGATGATGGAATGTAATGATACCCTGATTTTATGTTAGTATGGTGTACCCTTTATTAAATTCTTAAGGTGATGTGCTCAATAAAATAAAATTCATTTCTTATCTATTTATCTACCTTTAGCATTGCTCTTCCCTTCCCTGTCTTATTTCGGCATACTTGAATTGCCATTTTACATGGGTCGAGCATCGATTTTTAAAATCTAATTAGATTTTCTCAATAACATAATAAATTTTCCCGAGACAGAGTTTATTTTTGTTTAATTATTTTAAATCGGGTTGTTTTTTCTCTCTGTCTTTGTCCTAGAATCTAATAATTCTGTAAAGACATCATTAAGTTCCATAGAAAAATCTATTAAAAAGAACACTGGAGGAAATAATATTTAAAAACTCTTGATCTTTTTCTAAATTTAGTCATTTAAAAATTGGAACAACATACATAACCTCTTTGGATTCCTCCTTATATTAAAGAGAAAATGATCTTGTATGATCACAAAAGTATTTTTGGCCTTATTTCTAAAATGTTTCAGCTGATATATTAATTTTTTACTTTTTTAATAAATATGTTTTTATTGGTTTCAGGGAGAGGGAGGGAGAGAGAAAGGGGGGAAGGAAGGGAGAAGATCAATGATGAAAGAAAATCATTGATGGGCTGCCTCCTTCATGCCCCCCATTGGTACCAGCCCCACGACCTGGGCATGTGCCCTGACTGGAAATTGAACGGTGACATAGGTCAAAGCTATCCAGGCTATTTCTAATATTTTAACTGTCATCAGCAGTGCTTTATATTAATGTCTTTGCATAAATGTTTTTGTAAGGAAAATATTTAGGGTAGAATTGCAGGTAAAGCTATGTAAACATTTTACATTTTAATAGGTACTGCCAAGTTGCTCTCAGTTTGCACACCTCTTAAGTCAGTATATGAAAAGGGTACCTGTTTTATATTATCTCATTACTACCAATTATTTATAAAGTTCTTGCCTATTTAAGTGGGAAGATGTTATGATTTCTTTCATATTTTCAAACCTATTAGTAAGATATTGGACATCTTAAATGTATTAGCCACCACACATCTGCCCACTTGTCTATGTTTTCTGCTTTGTTTGGTATTGAATTTTTGTCCAGCTGCCTCACAGACAGAGGTACTCACTGGAGATACTCTCCCGCTGTGCTTGCAGCCCTCCGCTGGTCTTTGAAAATCCCAGTTCTTCTGAATTACTCAGCTACGGGGCCCTTTTTTAAGTAACCGGGAACCAGTCGAACGTATCCTAAGCAAAGTATTTGTCTTTCAGATTCGACCTCACATTACTACTTTGCGCAAATACACATACGGGAAGCATATACTGGCCAAGTTGGAAAAATATTATTTGAAAAATAGCCCAGATCTAGGGCCTATTGGAGGACCACCAAATGGAATGCTATAAACGAAAAAGAGAAAGAAGATCATGTAACACCATAACCACGTGAAAAGAACGTTTCTTTTGTGAATTATCAAAACACAACTCAACTATGAATCTTCAAAATTTTTTTTAAAGCAAAACTATTTATTGACTTTATTCATCCATTTGTAAAGTTTTTAAGGTTCTTGTGTATATTTAGGGGGTGGGAGTGGTGAATTATAAATGATATTTCGCCCTGAGTGGAGACCTATCAGATTGGATTGCTGGCAAAGCACAGATTGCCTGTATATGATGTAACTGTATCAAAAAAAAAAGCTGTCACATATTTTGTAAATTTTTACCTTGTAAAGCCACAAAATAGTTTTTAAGGGAAAAAGTACAGTATTCTTTTAATAAACTGGCTTGCAGTCTGGTAGGTCTGTGGACCCCATAGCACAACAGGTTTATAGAGATGTATATAGAAATATAGTCTTTTTTTTTGTCCTTTGTGTGAGCCTTTTATAACAGATTAACAATCAACTACATAAATATTATTCATATTTTTTAAAAGTTAAGTTGTATTTTGGTAATTCACAAGCAATCATGCAAATAAAATTCACCAAGTAAGATAAGAATTAAATGATTTGAGATGAAAAGAACTTAACATTATTTACAGTGGATGTGGTTTTAATCAAATACTGCCCTAAAATGTCTCTGGCAATGTACAGAAGTATTGTATATACTTAACATATGTAATTGTTGTAAGAGATAGAAAAAAACACACAAAATCATGGTGACACTTCCATCCAGTTAAGTGCACTAAACGGAAAGTTAAGTCCCATTTTAACTTTTCGGTTTGGTTTGCAATGAAAAAGAGTGGAAATTTGTATATTGTTTTGCTTCTAGAATTACAAGGACCTGTTGAGGAAGTGTTGAGCTTTATTTTGCTTTTTCATAGTAGATTCCAGAAAGTAGGAACCAGATAGAGGTGAAAAGGGGCCACTGAGAAGTGATTGATAGCTCAACATTTAAGCATGATTACATATTCTGATAGCCTTTTTTGCTTCCTATAAATATATGCATTGTGTGTGTAGTAATAGATGGTAAGTTACAATTTGGAAAAGCAAATCTTGTTTCAGTGTTTATTATAAAAGCCTTGCTAATTTAGTAGTAATGCTTTCCTTGGTTGTACAGGTGTACATTTGTAAACCATCATGCTGTAAATGGAATTTGTTTTATCTCTTTGGGAAACATTTGCATTTTAGTGTACATTTATGTCCCTGCCCTCTTTGACCTGGCATATGGTGTATAATGTAAATTTATTTCTCCAAATCAAGAGTGATTTTTTAAAAATTTTTTATCTTTATATGATTTCAGAAGTATGAACCAACTTTCTTTTTATTATTATGAGAAACATTTTGTTTTATAACATAGTTAATATGGACATGCTAGGATTTGGATCCCTTTCAAGAAGTCAGGGTATTGTGCATAATAGAAAGTATTGGACCTAGATTTTGGTTAACATGGAGGCCAATGCTTTTTCCATCTTATTAAATGTGATGTGACTTTTTTCTTTGTACAGAAGAGTACTGTATTTTTGGATAGCCTACTCCCAAGTAAGAGCAAATCTGTATGATAACATTTTTTTCTCTGGACATAAGACATAACAGTAACATGATGTACATTTACAAGCGGCCTTATGTACATTTCCCAACAATCTTTTTAAGGCAAAATTGTGACCATATGTGTATAATTAAAATCGTTTTTAATCCTTTGCCTATGAAAATATTTTGGAAAAAAACTTGCTTTGTATATTCAGTTTCTGAAAGATAAAGAAAGTGCTTTGTATTTTGTTGAAGTCAGTATTTTGTATAAAACATTTATGTTGACCCACTTACGTTTAGTGCTGAAAACTAATGAACCATGCTCTCTCTCTAGATTGAACATGTAAGGGATTTTTACTAGGAAGTCTGCAGAAGAAAAGCAATCTTCTGAGCACAATATTGAATATAAAGGTTTTTATCACTTAGCTGCTCATATCATGAACCTAAAACTAATGGCATGAGGTTTGGGGTGCCAGGCATACTTGCTCATATTTTATTTGAGTTGCTCTGGTTTTTTTTAACCCAACATTCCATGTTGAGGCCATTAAATCCAACCACTTGTCACTGTCACTTCTCAGAGTCGCACTGGTTCATCATGTCCCAGTCCCAGTGGCAATGCTTCCCCTGCGAAGCTGTGCGCCCAGCTTCCCGCCTTCGTTCTGCCAGCCTGAGTGTCTTGGCCCCGCGTCCCGTTTTTGTTCCCGGTATCAGTCAGCTCGTGGTTTTCGGATCCACGTTGTCCTGGTTGAAGGTTGGTAGTGACCTGCTTGCATTTGCACAGTGGAAGTCCTGAGTCCCCTTTACCCGTAGCCTCTTGGCACAGGCAGTCACCTCTGCAAACGAGGAAAGTCCTAGGGAAAGAGCACCCTGGGAAGCAGCCCTCTTCTGGGGTTCGAACGGTCCCCTGTGTCTTGACAACTGGATCGGTACTTCGGGGCCTATTCTAGAACAACGTGTCATTGTAGACATGTCACAGTCTGCCATTATGGGTACCCACCTGTGATTTCACTTCTAATAAAAGTTGGCATGGCGTTGCGATCACATCCGAAAATGGCATTTCACAGTAAAGGAACTTACCTGGGCAGAGCCACCGAGGCTTTGCTCTCGAGTGTCCCCTTTCAACATGGATTGTTTCTGGACCAGTTTGTCTTAAGTCCTGGCTCTTATTGGTTCATATGGAATAATGTTATCTTCACTTCTTTGTATATTATGTATAAATTAGAAAATGAAAAATGTGTGAATAACATTGTATGAAATAAATCTGGTCTTGTGTTTTTCTCTAGATAAAATAGCCCTTGGTACCTCAGTTTAATTCAGATGGCCTGTCCAAGTGTAAGGGAAATAAGAAATATTTTTTGTTTCGTGGCCACTAGTCCGGAGCCACTGATCCTCTGGTGGAATCCTCTCTTTGGGTAATTTCAGGATTTCTGTCTAATTACATAGAGTGTTTATACACTTGGGGTTTGTGAACTCATCAAAGTTCAGTGCTTTTACCCTGGGGTAGTACTAGTGGTAAATCCTCAATCTTAAGAACTGATAATCTATAAAAATACCTAGAACCTAATTCACAACTAATGCTAATACTATTTCCTACCCCTGCTATAGCTCTTTAAAGTAAAAACCACACATAATTTGATAGCATCCAAAATGGAGATTACACAAAACTAAAAGGGAAAAGGGATTTTCATTGTACACATCGTTTATCCTGTTTTCATGTTACCTTGATTGGCTCTTATTCTGAGCTGAAAGCAGCCCTTCTGAAATGGCTGGCCACCCACTTGGCAGTGATGAAATTCAGATTCTCTGAAGGGAGTCCGTAATACATCCCCCTGCCCTCGCTTAGTAACCTGAGCATGGTATTTCTGCCCTCGTGACTGCTTTCTCAGAGGTTTAGGGGGAGGGCAGAGAAACTCCTAAGGAGCAGAATTCACTTTATAAGTGAAAATCAGAACAGACTGAAAAGTCAACCATTCTTTTTGGATCTTCAAGAGAAGTGAGCAATTGGCCTGCAGACCGAAAGGTCCCAGGTTCGATTCCGGTCAAGGGCATGTACCTTGGTTGTGGGCACATCCCCAGTGGGGGGCGTGCAGGAGGCGGCTGATCGATGTCTCTCTCTCATCGATGTTTCTAACTCTCTATCCCTCTCCCTTCCTCTCTGTAAAAAAAGAAAAAAGCATGGTGGAGATGCGCACACACACACACACACACCCCTGGCCAGTGGAAAAGCATACGAGACCCAGCAGCTGTGCCCTGTGGTGAAGTCAGACTGGTTCGGGCCATGGCTTGGTTTCTGCCCTCCCTCACAGCCGACACTTGCGGTGTGACCACCGGGCAGTGCGAGAGCCCCTGGTTGCGTGGTGATGCTGCAGTGAGAGAGGTCTGCCAGCAAATCCGTGTTGTGCCGATTAAAGAGCCGCTCTGATCACTGGCAGGTGTCAGCCCTGAGCGCTGAGAGGAAGGCAGAGGGAGAGAGAAGCATCGGGCAGCAACACATTGGCTGCCTCCCGCCTGCTCTCTGCTGGGGATCAAGCCCAGAAACCCCAGCAGTGGGCCCCGACTGGGAACTGCACCGGGGGGGACCTGTTGGTGCCTGGGCTGACATTCAGCCACGGAGCCACCTGGCCCCGCAAAAGTCTCCTTTGAAGCACAGGGAGGGCAAATGTCTACCGGCCACACGCAGAGTCTCCGTGATGGAATGCAGGATGCAATCGAGCTGAGGAGTGAATTTGCAGAGGATCCTGAGGCTGGAGGTAAAGCTGTGTGTGTGTGTGTGTGTGTGTGTGTGTGTGTGTCCGTCCCACACACAGGTACCTGCTCCTACATAGCATCATGCCTTTCGTAGCCTGGCTACTGTAAGCTCAGTGATCCCTTCGTAAAGCACTCCAAGAAGTCTCCCCTGGGGGCTTGAGATGGCCTAACTCCTCTAAGAATTATTTCTTTTTTTTTCCTTTTTTAATATATTTTATTGATTTTTGACAGAGAGGAAGGGAAAGGGATAGAGAGTCAGAAACATCGATGAGAGAGAGACATCCATCAGCCGCCTCCTGCACACCCCCACTGGGGATGTGCCCACAACCAGGATACATGCCCTTGACCGGAATCGAACCTGGGACCCTTCAGTCCTCAACCGACGCTCCATCCACTGAGCCACACCGGTTTTGGCCTCTAAGAATGATTTCTGTGTCCCTGCTCCGCTGCCAGGTCAAGTGCATTATTTCACTTCACCTGCCTGCAGAATGTGTCAGGGACTCCCCCAGGCTGTGCGGGGAGAGGATTGTAAAACTAAGGTTCCATCCCAAGCGCGTCTGCCTCTCCCAGTCCACGGCCACCCCTTCAACATCCCTCACTTTCTGGCAGCACTTAACCTGTGTGCCAGGCACCGTACCAGCCCTTCCGGGTGCTGACTGAGCCCTCACAACGGTCTGAGGCAGGCACTGGCGTTTCTCCAGTTCCTGGCGGAACCAACTCCAGCACAGAGAGGTCACTTGCTCAAGGTCACACAGCTCACACAGCCGCCGAGAATTTGCAAGGGGCAAGTGCATGCCATTGCTAGCTGCCCTGAGAGCAAGGAATCAGCATTTCTTCCCAGCAGGGGGCTGAGTCACGGCCAGAGGAAGCTTCTGGAACACCAGGTCCTGGGCAGGAGGACCAGGAAGGAGGGGGAAAAGGGGGTTTGTGGCAGGCCGCCCCACCCGAGGAAGTGGCTCAGGCTGAATCAGCCAGCTTACACCTGGGAGGGTGTGGCTGGCACTGGCACACCTACCTCCAGGAGAGCTTCCGGTCCCGGGCCTGCCACGCAGGTCGCTCTGGAGATGACCCAGAACCCAGTCAGGAGCCACAGGGGGGAGCTCTCGAGAGACCGCGGTGCCCAGCGCTGCCCCAGTGCCCGCAGCCGCCGCACCCTGGGTGTGGCCTCTCTGTTAACATGAACCTTGCTGGCAGTTTTCAACCTGTGGGTCGCGACCCACGGGTTGAGAACCGCTGCTGTAGAGCCTAAGACCATCGGAAAACACAGATATTTACATTAGGATTCATAACAGCAGCAAAATGACAGTGATGAAGTAGCAACGAAAATAATTTTAAGATTGGGGGTCACCACAACAGGAGGAACTGTATTAAAAGGTCTCAACATTGCCGAGACCGGTGTGGCTCAGTGGGTAGAGCGTCGGCCTGCAGACTGAAGGGTCCCAGGTTCGATTCCGGTCGGGGGCATGTACCTTGCTTGCGGGCACATCTCCACTGTGGGGCGTGCAGGAGGCGACTGATGTCTCTCTCTCTCACTCATCGATGTTTCTGACTTTCTATCTCCCTTCCTCTCTGTAAAAATATCAATAAAATATATTTTTAAAAAATAAAAATAAAAGGTCACAGCATTAAAAAAAGGTTGAGAACCCCTGAACCAGATGGCAAGACATTGCCACTGCTTTTCAAAATCTCACACACACCCTCCCTCAGCCATCCCAGCCTGCTGGCATTCTGCCTCTTCCATTGTCTCATTCCTGCCCCTTCCCCATCTTCACTGCCCCCCACCCCCACCCCCTGCTCAAGGCCGGCCTGGTCCTTTCTCCCTGCTGCCCGCCTCGTGTGCCCACCTGCAGTCTTCAGCCCGCCATGGCAGGGGACCTTTCTCACACCTGCAGCTTGTCATCGAGTCCCCTGCTCCGCACGGTCAGTGACTCCTCTGGCCGAGGCCCGCCCCCCGGGGGCCCGCAGAGCCCCACAGGCTGTCTCCCCGTAACCGGCTCTGGCCGCAGGGCCTGTGCTCTGGCCGGTCCAGGCCACTGGGATTCCCTCCGGTCCCCGACATCCTGACCCTCTCTCTTGCTTCCTGGCCAGGTTTCCCACCTGGCATGACCTCACCCTACTCTCTCTGCTGGTGGTTGGCTACAAATGGTCCCCAAAATAGCCATGGCCCCATCTCTGCAGAGACGTTTCTCCTCCCGGCACCCTGGGCTCACGCGTAGAAGAGGGGACTCAGAGTGTATTGTTAGGGCCCTAACCGGTGTGGCTCAGTGGATAGAGCATCGGCCTGTAGACTGAAGGGTCCCAGGTTCCATTGTGATCAAAGGCATGTACTTGGTTGCCGGCACATCCCCAGCAGTGGGCGTGCAGGAGGCAGCTGATCGATGTCTCTCTCTCATCGATGTTTCTGACTCTCTATCCCTCTGCCTTCCTCTCTGTAAAAACTCAGAAAAATATATATATTTTTAAAAAGTGTATTGTCAGGGTTCGATTCGCTGGCCAGGGATAGACAATCCAGGATGCCAGGGAAGCATAGCAGTGGTCAATTTCTCCGCCGTGTGCCTGTCAGGGCTGGATGGTGCTTCCTGGGCCAGGGACCCTCGCTCCCTCTAGCCCAGTGGTTCTCCACCTTCCTAAGGCCGCGACTCTTGCATACAGTTCCTCATGTGGTGGTGACCCCCAACCATGAAATTTTGCTACTGTGATGCATCGTGATGTAAATATCTGCATTTTCTGATGGTCTTAGGTGACCCCTGTGAAAGGGTCATTCGAACCCAAAGGGGTCGCGACCCACAGGTTGAGAACCACTGCTCTAGCCTGTTCCTCTGTCCCCTCGTTCGCCTGAGGGTCCCAGATGACCTCTCCAGCTGCCGCTGTCACATCTGCCTTCGGGCCAGGAGGAAAGCGAGAAGGCCCGGAGACAGGCCTGCCTCCTTCCTTGGACACTTCCCCGACGTACAGACATGCCCGCCTTCTGCGCTCCACGCTGAGCACGTGGCTCCCGGAGCGAGCTGTCAGGATGCGGGAAGATGGTCTGGGTCTCCAGGCTGACATTTAGCGGAGGGAGGAGGACAGAGGTGGGAGCGGCCAGGAGTGCCCTGTGAGCAGTCAGCAAACCAATGGATACAAGACACTGCGGGGAGGGGGGAGAGGGGGAAAGACAGGTGAGGGCATGTACTGGGGGTAGGGAAGGCGGGGGGAGGTTAATGGGGTGGGGGAAGGAGACATATGTACTGCTATTTGTAATACTTTAAACAATAGTAATAATCATAAAAGGCACCGGCAAAATGTTTCATAAAGGGGGGGCCACGCAAAATCCGGTGACGATGAGGTATCCTGTGCCCCGCATCAGGCAGGCAGCATGAAAACGGTCTAATAGAGCCGAAACCGGAGTGGCTCAGTGGATAGAGTGTCAGCCTGCGGACTGAAAGGTCCCAGGTTCGATTCCGGTCAAGGGCATGTGCCTTGGTTGCGGGCACATCCCCAGTGGGAGACGTGCAGGAGGCAGCTGATTGATGTTTCTCTCTCAACGATGTTTCTGACTCTCTATCCCTTACCCTTCCTCTCTGTAAAAAATCAATAAAATATTTTTTTTTTAAATAAAAAAGATCCAAGAGATGCCGAGTCACACGGAGGATGGAGAGACATGGAGCCCGCACAGCTCTTGCTGGGAGTGGCCGCGTGGCCGGAGAAATCGCCCAGAGCAGCGCGAAGAGAGGAGGCGCTGTTTGTGCCCGAAACCCAGAGCCCCGGCTGCTTCTGGAGCAGCGGTTCTCAACCTGGGGTCGCAACCCCTTTGGGGGACCAATGACCCTTTCACAGGGGTCGCCTAAGACTATTGGAAAACACCTATTTCCCATGGTCTTAGGCACCAACACACCGCTCCTCGGTGTAGCAAAGTGTAGCCATGTAGTTTACTGTTGTCCTAGGAAGACTGTTACCCATGCTACACCACGATTCAAGACAACATTTCATTTGTCATTAGAAATAAATATTTCACAATATATAATTACATATTGTTTTTGTGATTAATCACTATGCTTTAATGATGTTCCATTTGTAACAACGAAAATACAACCTGCCTATCAGATATTTACATGACAGTTCATAACAGGAGCAGAATGACAGTGATGAAGTAGCCACGGAAATCATTTTATGGTTGTGGGTCACCACCCCATGAGGAGCTGTCTTAAAGGGCCGCGGCCTTAGGAAGGTTGAGAACCACTGCTCTGGAGGAAGATCTGGAATTGGCTGCAGGATTGCATGCAGCTCTGAAAAGCTGGCAACAAGCAAATGTCCAGGGACCCGCAAAGCGCGGCGTGTGCACGCAATGAGCGATGACGCAGCGGTTAAGATGAATGTCCCCCTGTGTCAACAGGAACACGCCCCAGAGCATGACCTTCGAGAGCTCTGGAATCTGTGATGTTTCATTTCACAAAGAAAGAAAACAAAAAGAACGGAGGGGCTGGGCTGTACAGGTGCTCCTTATTTTATTTGTTAGCAATGGAGAGCTTTTGTGCATTTTTTTTTTTTTTGTAAACGACACCTAGCATAAAAATGACCATTTTAACCATCTACGCGTACAGTTCAGTGGCAGGAAGTCCGTTCACATTGTTGTGCAAAAGCCACCACCATCCATCTCTGGAACTCTGTCTTCCCCAAATAAAACTCCGTATCCATGAAAAAATAATACCTCACCAGCCCCCCCACCCCCTCCTTCCAATCCCTGGCAGCCACCTTTCTGTTGTCTGCCTCTGAACGGGACTACAGACGTGGAATCACCAAGTATTGGTCCTTGTGTGACTGGCTTATTTCACTTAGCTTCAAGCCTTCAAGGCCCACAGGGGTGGTGAGCACGTGACAGGATTTCCTTCCTCTGAGGCCGGAATAATACCCATTGTGCGTACTGGCCGCGTGCTGTTGGTCCGTTCCTCCATGGACTTTTGGCTTGCTTCCAGCTTTCGGGCTGTTGTGAATAGCGGGCGCTGCCATAAACATGGGTGTGCCAATGTCTGCTCAGCCCCTGCTTTTCATTCTTTGGGGTATATGCCCAGAAGTGGAATTGCAAGGTCACGTGATAATTCCATTTTTGTGTGTGTGTGTGTGTGTGTGTGTTTGGTATCATCTTGAAGCAGAATGCCCTTACATGCATCTCATACTCTTTTTTTTTATATATATTTTATTGATTTTTTACAGAGAGGAAGGGAGAGAGAGAGAAACATCGATGACATTGACCAGCCACCTCCTGCACGTCCCCACTGAGGATGTGCCTGCAACCAAGGTACCTGCCCTTGACCGGAATCGAACCTGGGGCCCACCCCAGTCCACAGGCCGATGCTCTATCCACTGAGCCACACCGGTTTCGGCCATCTCATATTCTTGAAGAAGTCCAAGTACTAAATGGCCGTGGCAATGGTTCCCCCATATCCAAGCCCTTAGAAGGCTAATCTACACCCACCCTGGTACTGAAGATCTGACTTCCAGTGATGGCTTCACCGAGGCATGGCACCCACTTCAGGTCAGTGAGGTGGGAAGGAGTGTGTTGTGTGTGTGTAAGGGGGGGAGGGGGTTCAGGGAACTATTTCCTATTCCTAAGGTGGCCTTGTTTGTGGACGTGACCCTGTTAGCTGCGATGCCTGGAAACAATGCCCCATCTTGCCACCCCTCTGAGGATGGAGCAACACGGGGGGGAGGGGGGTCAGAGCTGAAAGGGTGGGAGGGACTTCCGTTCTAGTGCTGTGGAGGTGTGGGTTGGACAGTGGGATAATGCAGGGACAGGTACATGCAATAAGTGTCCTATTTTTAACAATATGTGTTTTTATGGATTTTAGGGAGAGGAAGGGAGAGGGATTACAGACACAGAAACATCCATGAGAGAGAATCATGGATCACTGCAGGCTCCCCAGTTGGGATCGAGCCCTCAGCGGGGGCCTATGCCCTGGACCGGGAATCAAACCTTGACCTCCTGGTTTAATGGGTCAACACTCAACCACTGAGCCACACTGGCCGGGTGCAATACCTGCCCTATTACTCAAACAGTTGGAATGAGAGCTGTTACTGAGGTTGAAAGCCTCCTCACTGATTCAGAAAATAACTTCCAACTTAAAACATTAAGTAAGGTATGTGCTCTCATAAGCATTTAAGAATACATAACAGTCGAAACCGGTTCGGCTCAGTGGAGAGAGCATCGGCCTGTGGACTAAAAGGTCCCAGGTTCGATTCCAGTCAGGGGCATGTACCTTGCTTGCGGGCGCATCCCCAGTAGGGGGCATGCAGGAGGCAGCTGATCCATGTCTCTGTCTCTCATCTATGTTTCTAGCTCTCTATCCCCTCTGAAAAATCAATAAAATATATTTTTTTAAAAAAGAATACATAATCCCCTTAAATGTTCTCCTCGCTGCCCCCATCCCGTTTTCCTCCCCTGGGAAAAGGTCCTTTTAGAGTACACTCATGTAACCCACGTACACACGGGACTTTAAGACAGCGTGGTGCTGCCCGTGAAGGGGCGGGCGCGCTGAGGGCAGCGGGTGGCACGTGGCTTCTGCGCCCTGTGCACAGCGGGCCAGGGGTCAGCTGGGTCGAGGGGAACCCTGTCCCTCTACTTCCCTTCTCTGTGTATGTGTCAATGCTTGGGGCCCCGCCTCTTCCTGATTGGCCCAAAGAAATACACAGGGATCTGGAGCAAACCTATGCTGAAAGAAACAATAAACTGGTCATTTCTATAATACCAAAAAAGAAAAAATAAAAAAGAAATGCCATCACACCCTCCCACCTCCAGTTTGGTGTATTTTGTGGGGCAGAGAAAGACAAGATTCCCAACGGACCGGTATCTCCCCCAGGTTGGGTTAAAAAGATGAGAGAGCGAACCAGACGGCAGAGCGGGCCCTGGAGACAGACACTCGTAGCTTCCTGTCAATGGGACCTTCTACCAGCGGTTCTCAACCTTTTTCAATGCTGTGACCTTTTAATGCAGCTCATGTTGTGGTGACCCCCAATCCTAAAATTATTTTCGTTGCTACTTCATCACTGTCATTTTGCTGCTGTTAATGAATCATCATGTAAATATCTGTTTTCCGATGGTCTTAGGCGACCTTGCTAGCAGTTTTCACCCTGTGGGTCGCGACCCACCAGTTGAGAACCGCTGCTGTAGAGCCTAACCCAGCTGGTCGCCCTGAGCTGCGGGCAGGGGGGGGGGGCGGGGGTTGCCCTGATGCGGGGTGATCTGAGAAACGGGGGAACTCGGGATGCCTGTCAG
This sequence comes from Lasiurus cinereus, assembly GCA_011751065.1. Taxonomy (NCBI): domain Eukaryota; kingdom Metazoa; phylum Chordata; class Mammalia; order Chiroptera; family Vespertilionidae; genus Lasiurus; species Lasiurus cinereus. Next base: position 64,165,311 of record JAAGEH010000041.1, read on the forward strand.
GCCCCAAGAACCCTGATGAGGATCCATCCCCCCCCATGGACACAGAAGGGAAACCGACACCCCCAAAGGGAGAGCTGCCCCAAACAGGGCGCAGGGCTATTTTTTTGGGGGGGTGGGGGGGGGGAGGCCTGGCTGTTAGTGCTCAGAGGGAGGAGCGTGGCTTGAGATGGGGGTGCAGGAAGCTGCTGGGAGGGTGTGGAGAGAAAGAATCCGGGGACTCAGGCCAGGGGGTCCCAAACCGCCTCACCCAGCACCCAGGAACGTGTAACCTGTCCAGAGCAACACTGGCGACTCCCTGAGAGGCCAAGAAGCCTGGGGCGCCCTGGTTCCCAGTGCGGGCTGCAGGGGTGCCTGGGGGAGGGGGAGGGGGAGGGGGAGGGGGAGGGGAAGATAGCATCTTGGCCTGCAGGTCAGGTCCGGAGGTCACTTGGCACCGGTCCTCCTTCCCGCTGGCAGGCCGGGCCGGGCGCTCTTCCCGCTGCTCCCCGCGCCGCCTCCTGCACGCAGCTGCCCGGTGGTGGGTGACGGAGACCCAGGCCCCCAGCTCAGGGAGCCCCCGGAGACCCGGAGCACGTGGAGGGGGGCCTCTTCCGCAGGCCAGAAGGGGGGGGGGTCCCCTGGACACCAAGCTGTTTTAGCTTCCTTTCTAGCTCCGGGGATCCAGAGAGAGAGGACCCCGTCTTCCATAGAAAGATCTGAAAACTCCTTCTCCTCCTCCTCCTCTGGCTCAGTGCGGGCAGAACGCAAGCACCTGGGGGACCTGCGCTGCGGAGGGAGGGAGGGAGGGAGGGAGGGTGGGGGCGCGCGTGGGGAGCCCGCCTGCGGTCGGAGAAGTGCGGGGGGGCGTGTGTGTGGGGGGGAACCCCTCATTTTAAGGCCCCATCCCTAAGGCATCCAGCCCGAAGGGGGACCTGCGAGCCCAGCCACACCTGGAGGGCGCGCCGCGTCCGCCCGCCCAGAGGGCGCCGCTGTCCTCCCCGCGCTGCCCGCTCCCGGATGGCACACCCCCGAGCCCGCGCGCAGGAAGGGGGTGCGCTCGGGCCCCCCCCCACCACCACCACCCCAGACACGCCGGAGCGGAGCTCGGGAGCCGGGCCAAGCTCTCTCCCCACACCCCCCACCCCCGTAGGCGGGGCGGGGCGGGGCTGCGTGGCTCCGGGGGGCGGGGTCCGGGGGGCGGGGTCCGGGGGCGGCCCCGAGACCTGGGGGTCGGGTTTGGGGCCGCGGCGGCGGGCCGGAGCGCTTATTCTCGGGCGGAGCGCGGCGGCGGGAGGGGCGGGCGCCAGGCGAGCCGAGCGCCGGGAGCAGACCTGCAGCCGCC